>CM077099.1:32521854-32560639 GCA_039619505.1 Cimex hemipterus
AGGTATATATATATATATATATATATATATATGATGTCAACAAGCACACTGTACAAGTAATTAAATTTTGGGTGCGAGATTCCGTCCTCATCATTTCATAATCCAACAAGGTTTTCGTGTTGTCGTCACTATCTCCTTTTCTCTGTAATAGTATCTGGCACCCACGGATGCTTTATGAACTTTCAGCCTACTGCTTATAATCTAATGCTAAAATTCTACCTCACGAACACTGCGGCTTCGAGTTCTCGGATGTCAGATAGATAGAAGCCGACGTCCTGCATGGGAGCATTCTGGTCCCATCCTTAACATAATTGTATTAGTGACCTACTTATTCAACCTAATACCATCATCATTACGAACTACCCAGACGATAAGTTTATTCTCTAACTCGAATACCATCCAACTTACAGCTTACCAGGTGCAAAAAGTGGAGGAAATATAGAAAACCTAATCAGGGAATATTAAAATTTAAAAAAAAAACTCGGCCCTTTGGGCCTCGCCAGGTGATTAGATCTTCTTTGTGCGCCATCAAACTCTGGACTTTACAGTAAGTAATGACAGATCAACGGGGCTGCCTGCACGGTTTAGAAAGTCTCTACACTCGTCGCTAATTGTGTGAAGGCGATGATTTACCAAACGTTCAAACTCGGGTTTCAAATCGATATTCACTCTACCGCGAGCATGGTCAACTTGTGAACCTTATCCTTATCCGTGAGGAACAACCCGTCGAGCAACGTAGCTCGTGACAATGCGGCATAAACGAGCTGTTGATCGTAGTCGTACACAACTGTGTCGTAGGTCGTGTGGATCGTCAATGCGCATACTTCAACCAGTGGTATTTCCGTAACGCTTTTCCGGACGTTGTTAGCTGGGGGGATGGTGTTCCATGTTAAAAACACCGTCCATCCACTGTGTAATAAAAACAAAAAGGATTTTAGTTCGTCGAATACTCTATGTCAAGACAGCAGACGTGGAACCTATGCACAAGACTTAAAAAATAACTTAACAGAAGAAATGTTCAACTGCGACGAATTCTAGGATCAAAATTTCTCTTGAAGTCAACACTAAAGAACACTTATACAAGGCTTTCCTGCAGAGTTTTGAAGATACGGAGTGTAATGTGAGGTTCTGCCAATTAATGTAGCATTTAGTTCATTAAATCCTTCCAAACAAAAGAACTCTGACAAATCGTCCTTGGCTTACTATCCACAACTACCTTAATTCCCTTTTGTTAATAAGCTTATCTTTTCCCGATTCAATAAGTTTCACAACAGCATCTAGATCCATCGTTCCGATTTACGGCTAAGCCCTCTGTGCACAATCCCATCCCAAGGGCTTCAATCGACCACTTTTTTTTGACAATAGCTTAAATAACCATAGTCATGTCACACATTATTATTATTATTATTATTATTATTTTAAGTCATCTTGTTAAAATGATTTATTTCTCTCAAATATTGCACTATTGCTCCGTACTCTTATAAGTTCATAGCACCTTAGATAGTTTTATAATTGAACGGCAGTTCCAGGTATTTTACAATTGAAACAAACAACTTCTTCTTTTCTTTTGTCCTACTTTGAACAAGTCATAATTACATGTTTGCACGATTCTGTCACTTGCCGCTTACGATGGTTATGGAGTCAACAGTGTCATCACTGTAAGATAAAGGCCGGGTTCGAATCCTTACAAATGTTTTTTTTTTCGAAAGTGTTGATATGGCATGTTAGTTGAAATACTCATGTCAAAAAATAAATAGATAAACCTAAATTACAAATAAAGAAGTAAATAACATAATGAGGAGAAAAATTAACTAACATAAATTAATAAAATTTATGGTATTTAAACGAAATTATCACATATAGAAATAATAAAAGACATATATTATTCTCTACTTTGGCTAAGATCAGGTTCTCCATGGAAGCCGATCGTCTGGAACGGGTAAATTACCTCTGAAATGAGTAGTATGCTCGTAGGAAGTCCAAAAGGGAGAGAAGTGAAAGCCGGTTCGGAAACTTAAACATTTCTACAACATTAACTTTGATTCATACGATCAAGAGTGGTGTCTTATCGACTCGGCGTGAACCGTACCTGAGAACTTATCAAAAAACCACCCTTATTCATATGATCTATTATTGTAGGTTGGATTTTTTTAAAATAATTAAAATCTTTTATTAGCGTAGTGATTTATTAAAAGAAAAAACTTAAACTAATTAAAAATTATTGTCCACTTTAAATGTCTCTTGAAATAAAAATGATTTCATTTCCTCACGAACACCTTCGTGACACGGGTTTACATCCCTTTACAGAATTGGGTTAATAATTATTACGTTTGTTCCGACAATAAAAGGCTTACTTTTGCCCAAAGGTTTTTCTTTAATTCGTCCTTTAAAAAATATCGAAAGTATGATTTTACTTGCAAATTTCGGTTTAAATACTCCTAGTATATTAACTGATCAGGATGCATTCTTAATTTATGAAAAAATAATATGCATATTAAAAATTTGTAATTTCATTCCTTATGGTCTTGTTTTTTTCTGGGGCTTCCGACATCTAGGTCATTTCAGCCCCAAGTCAATACTCTAGTTACACTTTTGAACACTACATTCATACAAATAAATACATTCATACACATACATACTTCCATACAATACACTCATTCCGTTTGGTCGGTGGGGTTCTTGATACTCCTCCACCTAGCTATACTCAAACTAATCTAGATTGGGGTCGATGGAGTACTTTTATAAATACTCGCTGCAACGCCCGAGTACCATCCTCAGATTAGATGGTATGCCTAGACGCTCTCTGTAGGGAGCCAAGGCATGGCATGTTTACAGTATGTGGGACACATCGAGCAACTTTTCCCTGCGTAAGGGCCACCTAAGCGGGCTTTCGCCCAAGAGCAAGTGCCCGTGTGTCAACCGTGTATGGCCTATTCTTAATCGCGCAAGGACAATTCCTTGTTTTCGGCTCAGGTTCTCGGGGTGCCATCTACGAATCGTTTTCATGATTCGGAAAAGCCTCTCGGACGACCCGGCCCACTGACGCTGCCATCTTTCTTTTATCATGGTCTTTATTGCTAGCGTAGCGTAAGAGGGCCTGGTGGCGATTCATTGTTTTAATCACTTCACCATTTTTCGTCCGCTTGACCTATATCATTCAATTAATTAAGGTTTTAAGTTGAGATAAAAAAAGTCACAAGCGGGATTCGAAGCCACGACCTTCAGCTAAATACGCCGCTGCTCTACCACTTGAGCTACCGTGACCTGGATCCACTTGGACAATAACTTCCCTTCTCAACCCCCCACCTTTTGAACGTTCCCTCGTTTTTGCCATTTTTCGAATTGGATTCTCGGCGACTAGTGAAGAGGAAATGGAGAGCTCTAGTTAAATATACCTCATTTTAATTCATTATATTCACTATTTTTCGTGATCCGATTGGCCAATTAATAACATTCAATTAATTAAGGTTTTCAGTTCAGATTAAAAAGTTGTTTTAATAACATTTTTTCTCATAATAGTAATAAACTACTGGAAGAATAACGGAAATAATGCAATATACCCTCCAACGACAAAAAATATTAGCCCCTAACAGTGACAGCAGAGATAAATGAATTGGATACCTACCTGAAGTTAATATAAGTTTATAATTGCATACAGGAACCCTTCATCCGTGGCTCACGTGGATGTGACTGCATTTATTGGCGCAAGCAGTTGAGTGTGTTAAAAGTATTTACTGCCCTCAGTTCATTTATACTAAAAAATCTAATCGTCCCATAGTCCTTGAAAAGTTGACTAAGAAATTTAATTTTTTTTTACAAATTCATTTTATCCCCGATCATTTATATGTTATTTCACTTGTGATAATTTCAGGTAATGTTAGTGTTCATTTTGACGGATTGTAATGAGGAATAGACATACAATTATAACTTATATTTATTTTTGGGGGGGTGGTATGTGCATGTTGTTTATGTACTTAATATTTTTATGCAGTATTTCTGACAAACTACTAACTGTTGCTATCTGCAAAAGGGTATCCACCCTTGTTTATCTATCTGCTTGTTGGCAATCAATCTGGCATCTGTCATATCGGCGGTATCTGCAAAAATCATAGATGCAGAAATCTGACACATTTGATGGTGGTACTGGTCGTGCATGTTCCATTCTAGTTATATCTGATGGCAAGTTACTGACTAATGTGAAATATAGAGAATGGATTAATAGTTAGGATCTATTTCTATTTGTCAGTACCAGTCAAGGTTGTCTTCTGTAGTTGCCCGTTTTGTTGATGGTTAAAAGTCACAAAAGGGGGGGAGAGAAACAGAAAGAAAAAGAGAGAGAGAGAGTCAGGGGGAGAGAGAACAGAAAGAATTGATATGCTTTTCTATACAATTCCGATCAGAAAACCTTGAATGGGAGAAAAAATCATATTTTTTATTTTAATTACATTTTTAAGTGTATATCTGTATTAAACATCAACGGAACAACATAAATTAAAGGATAGATTTTTTTGTTAAGTATCAAGCTATCAAGTATTTTTCTGTGAGTTTAAAAAATAAGAACGACACAAAGCAATACAAATGTGAAAACCGCTCTTTTTAAAGATCGGATTAACCGCTCACCCAGTGAAATGAATCAGCCCTTTTTCATGGCTCACCGCTGGTGCTTACCAAATTTATCCTGTAAATAATTCGACGCTAAAACTTTGGCGGGTTTTTTGTGAGTCGATATACGTGTGCCATAGCCAGCCGGAAAGGATGATTTTTTGAATAACAGGGTTGCTACTTGAAGGAAATGACGAAGTATTAATAACAAATTTCAATGAAGAAAAAAAAACGTTGAATTAAATAAACTAGGTTAAACATTTTGTTATTCCATTCAAATAAAAGCCTTGAAGAAAACAACATTGGAGATCTGATAGAGCGAAAAGAGGAGCGGCTGGTAATAAAGAAAACAGCTAAAATTAAGCGGGGATCACTGAAAAGTTGGCATTGGAGTTCAGGGGATATCTGAACTATCGCTCTTTTTTTGGAGCGGTTCATCGCCCTCTAAGTAAAGCGAGTTCACTCTTTTAATCAGTTCGTAAACAGAGCACAAGTCTGTGCAAATATTTTATTGGATAAAATCTTAATTAGCGTACACGGTATTTTTAATAATAAATATTGTTAGTTTCAAACTAAGTTTATTTAAAGCGAAATAAACTTTCCAAAAAACTCGTAACATTATAACTGAACAGCGCGAAAATGTATAGAGATATTTGAAATTTGTACTTACTCCATTACAATTAATTAGGGTTTTTAGCTGAGATGGAAAAAAGCTAATGGCCCGAGCGGGATTCGAACCCACGATCTTCAGCTAGATACGCCGCTGCTCTACCACTCCATCTATCGTGACCTCGATCCACTCGGACATCAACTTCCTACCTCAACCACACCTTATAAGTGTTTTCCCTCCTTTTGCCATATTTGGCCTGGTATGTAGCCGAAGATCGTGGGTTCGAATCCCGCTCGTGCCATTAGCTTTTTTTCATCAACTAAAAACCTTAATTAATAGTAACGTCAAGCGGACCACTAAATTAGGGAATGTCTCTATTATTTTTAATAAAATTAACCGATATATTCTTGTTAATTAAGAAAACAAAATAGAAAATACAAAGCAAAAACAACCAATGTTAATACACATGTATCGGGCTGTGAGTTCCAGTTCCTCCTGCTATCACTATGGCAGAAACGCGACTCATCAGAAAACATAACAGCCTTCCAAATGGTGTTCCCTCGCCTTCAACAACATGGAGTCCAGTTCGTCCTGCAATGCAAACCCACCTTTCTCCTCCAAACAGCACTGAAGGGCGCACGAACTGGATCACTGTACCTTTCTCTTCGGCGCCAGCTGTTAATATATACACAGAAACGCGATTTATCATTAATCATAAAGGTATTCCCGTTGGTGTACTCTTCTTGGTATCCGCTGTAGCACATTCTTCTGAGTTGCTGGCAGCGAGCTGTTGCTGCAGGAAGTCTCAAAGGGGCATACGCTGTGATACGAATCGTTGTTGGTAACGGCCGTGCCAAAACATCTTGTACTTCACTAAGCATTGGCGGGCAGTATGGAAAGAGTTCCGTTTTGCAGCAATGACAATATCATTTGTCAACAATATTATCTGTCCTCCTTTAGCGTCGTACTGCACTGAGAGCCACCACAAAGCCTCATATTGGCACCTCAGTCCCACTGAATCGGGGAGTCGACCCTCTGGTAAACACCCACTGCCTCTGGGATATCCATTTCCCGGTGACCTCGATGACTCATTCTCACAATAATATTGCGAACTGCTGCTTCAATATGATATTTTTTCATTGTTAAAGAGAATACGATTGGATTAAAATGGAAAAATACTAGAAAAGATATTTTTTACAAAATGAGTAAACTTCATGTTTAAATTCTTCAAGTAAATCAGTTATAAAAATGAAAGTAAAATTTCTTTGTATTTTCTATTTTGCTGTATTGAACTATCAAGAATATATCTGTTAATTTAATTAAAAGTAATAGAATAAGAATAAATTACAAATATCCCTATTCATTTTTGCGCAGTTTAAGACGTAAAATAACATGATTATATATCGGATATATTGACAATAATTGATTAAATTTACTAGTAGAAGTCCAAACTTTTAGAAATTTTATAACCCATGGGCAAGAATGGCAGAAAATTTCTCTTCGGGTTAGAAATGGAATATCTCCCTAATAACCGGGTGAAATCCTCCTACCCTGAGTTACGCAATAAAATGTCGGAAGGGCCACATGTGAAAAGGTGTAATACGACATAAAGAGGACTCCCCAGAGATGCTTCCTGTTAGCATTCTTGCCCTGGGAAAACGGGTTTCTTAGCCCGGGAAAAGCTGAAAATAGTCAGAAACACGGGCTGGGAGAGTGACGGGGAACTGTTCCGAAGTCAAATCGGAGAGGGAAAACAATTTTATTACGTTCAATACTGTGTGTCAAAGATGTTTTCTTTCTCCGCCCTTTCCCATATCTAGGTTAGATAAATATGGATATCGCATAGGTTTTTATTTAGGTTTGCTGGGTCTCTTTGTTAAAGAATCTGATAGAATCAAAGTGTTGAGATGTATTTCACAATACAATATGTATTGCTGCAGGTGCCGGCCAAAATACCTTTTTGATTATCACTCTGTCTTTTGTCTTATCCAATTATATTGATGCAATTTATCAAATATTGGATGTTTAAATAACGAAAACGATGAACATTAATGACAATAAATAAAGAAAACTTATACTTTCCAAAACTTTTTTTAAAATAAAAATTAAAACTCTTCCGTTCAGTGTTCAAATATTTAATGTATATCTTAACAAACAAGGCCTTTTTGTATTAATTTTCGGGTATTGGTGGGTTATTTGAACAATGAACAAGACTTTTGGCATACAATTTTTTTTCTCTCCCCCTTATATACTCTTTGTTTCACTTGAAATTTTTTTGTATTGTATAACATATACATTTGTACAGTATAATTAAAATTTATAAATGTATTAAAAATTTAAAATATTAAAATAGAATAAGCAAAATAATAATTATTATTATTTATGTTTTAGATAAAAAATTGTGTTATTAGAGGGAATGCTTCAAAATATGAAGAATATCCTTAGATAATTATTCAGATATCGTGAGATGCCGTCTGGTGTGATGTAGGTATCGGAAAATCATTTTCTTTATCGTGCCAACGTTTCGATCTTTTGTTGAGATCACCTTCAGGGCTCAAAGTGTCTTCTGTGTAATTGTGCCAATTTTGCGTGTCGCGTTGAGAGTGCCAGAACGCATCTCACGATATCTGATTAATTATCTATTAACGGTCACTAATCGCTACACAAATATCCTTAGAACTTGATTGTACATATTCGTTTGAAAAAGGAAACAAGATGTTTGAAAAAAAGCAATCAATTTTAAATTTAAAAAGAAACTTACAAGAAAAAATAATTTAAATTAATATAAACGGTTGGTTAACACAAGAAACAGTCAAAGTTGTTCAAATAGTAACAATTTTAGCAGCTTTGAAATTTTGATGGATTTTGTCTGATTTAAACATCAATGGATTAAAATGTAATGACTGTTTTACCGTTCATAGCACAGTCGGACAGAGTTTTAAATTACTGTTTCATTAATGTTCAATATCCGTTTTCATTTTATTTTAATCAATTTATAATTTGTTGCGCCACGAACTCTACTTGTGACAGATGAAAAGTGGCATCTCAGTTGATAATGAGTCGGATCCTGCCATCGTCCACGTTTCCGTTACCATAAAACAAAACGAAACCGAGACAATTATGACTGGCTAATGCGTTTTTAAGCGACCCATTCCAACTCCCACGCCCTCCCGCGCACACCGTCTTTTCGACATCGTCAATAAACCAAAGGAATTCAACGGGATAGAATAAGTAACCCCTCCTCAGGTCTTTTAGATACCTTATTCATTTCTCAACTAGTTCAATAATTCTGAACATATTGGATCTTCGTACGGTTTTATTAAAAATCAGTTCAAATCACGATATATGAACGTTCAGTAATGTATCAAAATTAAGTAATACTCTCTCAAACAATTTCTAGATCCTCTGTATATCATAGTTTTGTCTGTTAAAGTTAAAGTGATATATAATAATCACTAAAAATTTTCAACCATAATAAAAATATATACTTTTAAAAATAAATTAATCTGGTTATTGCTGCAGAGAATATGCCATGCATACCCATTAGCCTGTTGAGTGGACTTAGTATACTATTCGAAAAGTGCATCCAGCACCGTCTTAACCTCCAGTAACAACATTAGTACCCTCCAGATCGGACCATCGCGATCAGGCCCCCTGACGCTAAGCACGCAGTTAAAAATATGATAAAGGAAAGATGGCAGCGTCAGTGGGCGGGATCGTCGGAGAGGCTCTTGCGAGTCAAGAGCACGACCGGTAGATGGCCCTCAGAGAATCTGAGCAGGAGGCAAGGGATCGTCCTCACCCGACTGAGGATTGGCCATACTCGGTTGACACATGGGCACCTGCGCGGGCTTTGGCCCTATGCATTTGGCCTTATGCAGAGAAAGGTTGCTCGATGTGTCCCACATAATAGAGGCGTGTCATGCCTTGGCTCCTTACAGAGAGCGTGCAGGCATGCCGCCGGATTTAAGAAGAGTCCTCGAGCACAGTAGCGAGTTTTTGAGTCCCCTGTTCCGCTTTTTAGGGGAAATTGTTTTTTTTTTTATTGTATATAGTATGTATTATGTGTTATGTGTCTTTGTGCTTTGTCTGTGTGCAAGTATTTATTGGTGTGAATAGCGAGGGGTGAGGGTGAATAGAACGTCACCATAGCCCCTCGAACGATGGAAGCGAGTGAGTGTGTGCGCGGGGTCGATGGCGGAATATTAGTAAAAGTACCTCATCGACCCTAATCTAGCTTAGTTTAATTGTAGGTCGGTGGAGGAATATCAAGTACTCCACCGACCAAACGGAATGTGTGTGGGGCTGAGATGGCCAAGATGTCGAAAGCCCCAGCAAAAAAAAAAAAAACAAAAAAAAACATTATTATAGATGAGCAGCATGGCCTTAGACCGGGCCTCTCTACGGTCTACGGCCATCCAATTCACTCGCATAGTAGATCATATGACCAACATGTAAAAAAAAAACACTGGGCAGGTTCTCTTAGACATGTAGAAGGCCATTGAATACAGGCTCATTGAAATGAATTTACCTGTATACCTTATAAAAGTTGTCACGGGCTTTCCGTGTTTCCATCAACAATGAACTTTCCCAATTGTCGCCGAAGTTCCCCAAGGTTCAATACTACGGCCATGTTTTATAAATACACTCCCCTCACTGAGAAATTGCGCTTTATGCGGACGACATGGATGGATACAACGGATACCAGGGACTGAGGAGTTCCCTCCGTTCCCTCCTGAGCACTGTAGCTGTTCACCTTATTGTGCTACCCTGGCTCAATACTGTTGGCGGAGGGCTCGCAACACAAAGTGAGCCCCCGTTGTACCGGTGCTCTTCCATCGAAGAAACCCATTTTTGAAGGTGGTTGGGACCAGATTCAGGGTCGCTGAGATCCGGTTCCGCCCCGTCAATTGATGAGTGCCGTGTCAATTTCTTTTAATTGCGGCCACCGGTCCCCTTAGGCGTCAGAAAAATTTCAGAGGCGACGGTGGGGAGGATCGACAGCGGGATCTACTAGCCGAGACGCCTTAACCACTCGGGTACCGCGGCCCCCCCCTGCGGACGACATAGCTGCCTATTGTTCATTCTAGAGGTCTAAGACAATTGTTAAATGATTAAATGTCAGCATCACCAGGATTTGCAGGTTTTGTCACCGCTATGAACTCAGGATTAATGTCCCAAAAACTGAGGCCATATTTTTCACAAAAAGACGACCAATATTTAGGGACACCATTCCAATTTACGGGCGCAAAATCGAGTGGTGTGAAAGGGTAAAATACTTGGGTTTAACTCTGTATCAAAAACTTAACTTCTCTAGATATATAAATGAAATAATTACAAAAGGTAAAATAGCTATAAAAACCTTATTTCCGCTGATGGTCCATGAGAGTGGAATGAGATTTTAAAATAAACTAATTATTTATAAAGTAGTTATAAAACTTATGCTACTGTATTCTTGCCCAAC
Source organism: Cimex hemipterus (assembly GCA_039619505.1). Lineage (NCBI taxonomy): Eukaryota > Metazoa > Arthropoda > Insecta > Hemiptera > Cimicidae > Cimex > Cimex hemipterus. The sequence goes on from CM077099.1 coordinate 32,532,531, forward strand.
ATGGAGTTACACGAGCACATCCAACATCTAAAAACTGCAGGTGGTCTAAAATAAATTTCTGAGGTTTATTACGTCACTACCACGATACACCAGAATTGGACTCCTTCATGAGAGAGCGAGAGAGGAGAGTATATTATATTAATTCCGAATCGAAGCAAGCATCTGTCCAGAATTTTTTTATGGGTCTCTCCTCCAGCAAGAACACTACTTGTGTGTATGATCTAAATTTGCCATCGCAATCTAGAAGGACCAGGCACATAAATCTAGGAACTGTGATATATTTATTTGTTGTTTCCTTTAGAGCTGTGATATATATATTACGCAGGGCGGGCGACCAGGACCCGAGGGGTTAGAAGCCTGGGTTGGCCCGTACCTCATCCCTAAAAGGTCCGGGACCTGGTCGGCTCACGAGTCCTGCATAAACCTATCGGACTTATTAACAAACCCCAGAATTTTGGACCATTTTATCCTGGGGAGTGTTTTAGTTATGTCCTCTCCTTCGAAAGTGTCGAATCTTTCCCTAGCATACCTATCGCATTCAGCTAGGTAGTGTCGAGCCGTTTCTTCTTTTGTCTCGCAGAAGCGGCAGAAGGGGTCTGGTAGGGTGCCCATTATGAAGAGGTGTCTTCTCAGGGGGCAATGGCCCGTTAGGATACCTATCAGCCTCCTAATTCTCCTTCTAGAGTTGGAGAGTAACCATTTCGCTTCCTTGGGTTTGATTTCCTTCAGGAACTCCTTCGATTGCCTGCATCCGGGGGACGTATTCCATTCCTTGAGGAATTGTTTCATTCTCCAGCAACTTATACTCTCTATTGCTGTGCTTAAACAGTGGGGTAATACTGGTTGCGCCCGACAAACACAGTATTTGATCCTTCCTTGGCCAGGCTGTCCGCCTCTTGTAGCTGTGATACTATAAGACAATTTGTGATAGCTCAGTTACCCATACTGCATTGCTCTTGTTATTCTCATTTATTTATTTACAATGTTGTTAGCACATGTTTGCTAATTGTTATCCTCTTTGATACCTAGTGGGTTTTTACGGAATTTATTCCAACTATATTTCTAGTTTGATTAATTATAAATAAAACAAACTAGGACTCGATCTGTTGATACAAGAAGTGTGGAAATAGGACTTAAAAGTGCCCCGCCACTTCCACGATTAATGAATGTCTGCAACATAATGTATATCTTTTAATAAATATGTATGCATTCCTCCATTCCATGCGTACCACCCGATATTCGTCGGAGTATTTCGGGAAGGAAAGGGTCATTCTAATAATAAATACATAATAAATTAAATAGAAATTAATAAATTACATTCCACTAATTCTTTCACCCAGCTCCAAGATATTCGATACTCTTTGGGGTCTCTATTTACACACTACTAAATTAAATTCACTTACAAAGGAAATAAATTACGTTTCACGCTACGGACGTGGAATCACCGATTTTAATTAACCTTTTTATTAGGTGATAGGTACTCGATTGAAATCGACTGTAGTGTCGGGTCGTCCTAATCAATGGACTTTAGAGACCTAGAAAAAAATGTTTACAGCAATTAACTTACTTTTTAATAAATATGTACATTGTTCTGCCTTTGTTCTTAACTGTGTAAAATTCATTTCTTTATTTCTTTATTTTAGGATAACAAAATAATTCCCAGGATAAAAAGATATATGAATAATAACAAACATGAAAAGGCAATTCACTTCAAGTATTATTTAGTCTCTTATTAAGATTTATTATATAATTGTATTTTTTTTAAAAAGGGTTTTTTGAATTTAAAAAACTGGCTGGTAATCGCTTCGGTGTCTTGTAATTTCACCGCTACTACCATAAATTATTATTATTTTAGATTATTTTAACAAGTTTAGATTTTAGGTGATTATAAATGAGTAAAATAAAGTTGAAATCAATAAAAACACTTCGAGGTTTTATGTTATATTTCCGATTCTGATCTATTTACACAGGTGCAGCACTTGAAGTGTGCATGGTTACGTTCTGAACCCTTGTAAGTTTCCAGTAGAACCAATTCAAAGTTTTCACTATTTGTATGATTTTCGAGAGAGTATGTATGAATTGGATTTGCCAAAAATATGAACCGATGGGTTTTGTAGAGTGGGGAAAACAAAAATTAACTTAGTTTTTCGATAAAAAGTATTTTACCTTATTTCGCTACGTCGCTTGGTCACAAATTATGTATTTCAATATGTTTGATACCCATATCCAAATATGGCCAAATACAATTTAGCAATGTATACATAAAATTTCGTTACAAATCAAGGAATTTTTGTACCTTAGAAATCCTTGTATATAAATTTTTGTGAATGAAAATATAATTTTTCCTTTCAAAAGTTTCCAAATTTTTTCAATTTTTTTGAAAATCTCAAATACAGCAATAGCTTTAAAACGATTCCACCGGCGCACTGTAAATATAAGAGCGAATAGAACAGAATACTAGAATTCTTCTTCTGTAATCCTTCTAAACTGCATGCATAATTCTTCCTTTGTAAATAATTAGTATCGGGAATATAAAAAAAGGTGGCGATTGACGACATTTTGGTAATTTCATCGCCAGTTTTTCACTGGTAAAGGCACAAAATTTAACCTTGGCCAATATAAGATGAAATATAAACTATTTCTCTCCCAAAGGGAAGTCAGTACGTTGATTTAGTTAACATCCAGATAAGCTACAAATAATTTAAATTTTTAAATGACCGAGTTTGTTAGCAAATAGTAAATAAAAAAATATTCTCAAAATTTTCGGCTTCTACTGCTTCCGTGTTTTTTTCGGAAATTACAACCAATTTGATACTAACCGATATATAAAAAAAAATCAGAATGCTTTCGAACATTATACATTACGTAAAGATGGATCATCTACAACACCAGAGATTAAAAAAATTTATGTTTTTATGTTGATTTATTTTTCTCATTTTAATGAATAAAACGCATAGACATTTTTTTACGCCTCAAGGAAGAAAACGAAAGGTGCCCAACTAATTTTTATATTTTATACAGAACAATTTTAATATTATGAACAATGGATAAAACCCGTAAGAGTTATCTATCATAAATAAAAAAAATGCTCCAATGAATTTATTTTTGCTATAAAAATCAGTATTTAATCACGTATAAATTTTAAGATATAATAAGACCGTTTCTCTCGGTAGCATGCGATAACTCTTATTCACCCTTCCAACCCATCCGGGAGTCCATGTAGCGTTCAACCATTTACTTTTTATGTACTTCTCACATCCAATAATTTCCTGTTCACATTTCCAAATGACCCTGCAATCTTGTCAACTGACATTGATCCAGGACTTGACCTCCTTTGAAACCTAAGGAAATGAAGGACAAATATAAATGCTTAACTGGTTCCTCCACCCACGACAGTGTTCGCTACTTAGGACGATATATCGACAAATGCCTCACTTGGAACCCCCATACCAAACTTCACGCAATATTCGATACAATCTACTCTCTGGACTCTTGGACGAATGATCCAAGAGTTCACTATCCCACAACAATAAAATATGAATCTGCAATCTTAACGACATGGTCTTATTGTAGAGCCAATATGTCCAACTCCTATCCAATAGTAAACAAAAATCCTCATTTGTGTTGAAAATGCTCCTTTCCATGTGTTTCAATTTTTCATCATGATTTCAACATTTCTTATGTAACCCTGGTCATGAAATCATAATCTGTTAGTAACCGAACTTTCCTCAACCATACTTTCTTAAAATCCAGATTGACCAGTGATTTCGTCTTGAGAGTGACACGAGCGACAAGAGATTGCTTAAGTTTGCTTATGTCGGCGTGTCACCACTGAGCGACTCCTCCGTTCACGACAATACAAGTCTTATCTCTCTGAGAAATCTCTATCACCATTTTTTATTTCAGTTAATTCTTCAGTTGTCAATTTCAAATAAAAAGAGAAACGGTCTAAAGCGAACTTAAAACTAATTAAATTTTATCCTATGCCCAAAAAATAAAGCGATTGTGTCATAATAATCTGAAAAACCGTACACAAGAAACACAGAAAAACACATTTTAAAAAAATGTTAATTACTTAAAACATATTTCTTCTCGGTTCCTAGAATTAGACTTTTCATATCGGTAGACTACACTTGTCAGTGCATTGATACAAGTAAGACAGGTTTCTAGTTAAATCACATTATACAAGACAACAAATAGGAATTACAAAACAGTCTACAACATACATCTATATCATTCGTGCCTGACTTCTCGATATTCCTTCAATGGACTATATTTATTGTCTATAAATTCAATTTAGAACATCGTTTCTTGCATTTTTTAACTTATAAGTATTTTTTTTTTTTATATTATTCCCTGCTCTCCTTCGAATGGATGCACTCAGTCTATCTAGTACAGTGTGGGATTTCCTACGGAGAAGTAAGACATTGGGACTTTTTGGAGATTTTCTTACCCAAACCAGGTAAGGTCTCATATCAATTACATAAATCTTATAGACTTATAGTGTATATCTTCTATTTTCGCAGAAATAATAAAGACAATTTTAGATAAATATATTAGACATGGTTGTAGAATTAATACGATGATAAATCCCAATCAACATGCCTATTTACCAGGAAAGTCAATGGAAACTGCTTTGTATTCACTGATAGGTAGGATTAAGAAATCATTACTTAATAATGAGTATACACTAGGCTGCTTCTTCGGCACCCACCCGAGCACTTAAAGTCATAACCACGCCTCTTACACGTTGAGGCTAAGGTCAGAGCACTAATCAGCTCTTACAGATTAATTAGCGAAGGCTAAAATCGTAAGTGTAATAACAGGTCACTCGAAAATTTTCCACTATTGAGTAAGGTGAACGGCCAATTATTAAGCCTTTGTGATAAAAAGAAAAACCCCTTCGGGGAAAAAGTACTTTCAGGTAGCCACTCTTGGGAATGTGTCTATAGTGTGGATAATGACCATCGCAACATAGACTGATATACAGGTGATTTACTTATCAAAGTAAAAGGCCCGATGGAGGAATCTTCATACCAAATAATACCTACGTTTTTCAAGCGGAAACCTGGGCCATCACTGTTGTATAGAGCATTTTTGGAAAATAAAATTAAGGGAAAAGGTATTAAAATGTTTGCGGACAGTCAGGCTAGCCTTTGGGCATTATAAAAAGATTTGTCAACCTCACGACTGGTGAAGGAAACTATAGATCTTATCAATAGGATCTCTTGCAGGTTTGAGAACAAGGTAACAAGGTTTGTCGGGTCACAACTGGTATTACCTCACTCAAAAACTGGGATAAGAAACAATTCCTTAAAGATTAGAATCTATCCCCCGAACACAGGGAATCGAAAGAGTTTGTTAAGGCGATTAAACCAGCAGAATCGAAATGGTTATTCTCTATCTCAATGAAGGAAGAAGGCTGTATTACATTTTTCCTTCTTCTCGGGAAAAAGTAATAAAGTTTAAATAGTGGCGGGATGAGCCGAGAAGAGACGCGCGAGAAGCAGGAAGCAATCCGCGGCCTGTAAGATCCTGATCGGGGTGGCACTGGGTCCTGCATTGTGAAAAAACAAAGAAAAAAGAAAGGCGGGAAAAAACAAGGGGACAGTTGGGGATAGACGTTCCGAGGAAGAGGTAACTCCGACGAAAAGAATATTGTTGTTGTGTTTTTTAAGTGTATGCATGTGTGTGATTTGTGAACCTCGTCGTGGGTTCGAAGAGCTCCTACGAAGAGGAACTGGCTGATCCCGGCAAGTGAGAAGAAATCTCGTGAGTGCACATCTCCTATTTCTTACGAGGCCTGATAATCCCGGATTAGTGACATTAGGTATAAGTTCTGGCCTTTGATAGCTTTTATTTGAGAAGGATTTGTTTTGTACTTGTAAATAGAATAGTTGTAATTAAGATTCATTTTTTTATCGTAGTTTTAAGGCCTAAGTAAAGTATTACTTTAAGGCATCTTGCTTATGTTAATGAATTAACTTGGATAGAAGCAGGAAGACTTCATTATTTGGCTCCCATCATCCTGGTTGGAAGCATTATCAGGAAGAAGTGAACCAGAAGCGCTGTATCGCTACCCACTCCCTTTCCCTTCGTCCTATTGTCCTACTCTTCTTTTCCTTTTATCCCCTGGTTTCGGTATTTATCCTTCCCCAAAAATACCGTGGCGCTCAACATAACACCTGTAAATAAACTTTCACCTCCTCACCCACCATCACTTGTCTCTCCCTTAAACACGTTCCCCCCCTTCTCCACTGAGCTACCGCCAACGTACGTGCAGCTGCAGTGAGGAAGCTGTAACAGCCTGACGGACCACTGCCCAGTGAGAAGACACCTCCTGTAATGGGTATTCTACCAGCTCCCTTTTGCCGTTTTGGCGAAATAAAAAAAAAACGGCAAGCCACTATCTCGCAGAGTTGATACGCATGCTCCGTACAGATTTGAAATTATTGAAGGAGCGGACATCACCAAATCACTCCCCGAGATAAAATGCTTCAAAATCTTGGTGTTTATGAACAAGCCCAAAAGATTTATGCAGGAGAGGTGAGCCGACCAAGTGACGGACCTTTTAGAAATGGGGTACGACTCTACCCACGCAACACTCGGGTCCAACCGATGGAATCCGTATTTTTGTTCAAGTACGAACGAGAATAGGCCAACCCATTAAAGTGGTCACTGTCGATTATTTTAACATAAATTCATCCCCTTATAAACCAACAGCCCACGTTGGGTTTTGGTTCATTGTTACATGGTTTTGTTGTACTACAACGAAAAAAAAAACACTTCATAACTGTTTCTGATCACATCAATGTCGATCAGTTTTCAACTTTGGTCCAAATCGCAGAAAAACCAAAACCAATAAAATTACATGTCGAATTACAATAGAAATGATAAATGATGGAGTGAGTGTGGTGTTCAATACTTTCTAAAAGGATAGTTCCTGCGCACAGTAAGTTTTGGTTTGAATTTGGTCTGGGTTTTAATTATTTTGTCAATTGTACTTGCAAGTTTATGGCATGGGGAATTATAAAAGGATACTACTGGTCTTATAGGTTTGTTTTATTTATGGATTTTGACTGTACCTTGCTATTAGTTTTTTAACTGCATATTGGTCATCTGAGAATAAAACAATCTGTATTTTAATGGCTGTTTGAACTAGACAACTTTTCTTACCGCGAGTAGGAACCATCCTTTTAGAAAGTATTGTCGAATTACATTCTATTAACTCATTTCTTATATATTACAATCATACATTTCACTTAATAAGTTGAAGAAAATGATGTATTTCTAGGCGGAGTGTTTAATTAAAAAAATTCCCATCTTGCTGTTCTTACGCCTTTCAAATGGTCTCCGTTTACGGCCAAACCCAATTTCGAGCCATAAAAGGCGACTATGATGAAACCCGCTGTCTGCAAGAGTTTCCTTTGAGCTCAACATATATTATTTAGGCAATAAGGCTTTAGAGACAACCGGCGTAATTTCCCTCGAGGCTTTCCGCAATAGATATGAATTAGGAGAAGTGTTAATGAACAGTCATTCCAACAAGATCCTAGTTTTTTGGCCCGTAATTAATTGTTTATGACTTTTTCTTCACAATTTATATAAAATAAAATCTTAAATGATCTAAAAGAAAACTATATGAATTGAACCTAGTCTTTTTTCTTGAGCCTTAAAATTAAAAAGGAACTCTTAAAATTGTTTCTAAAACGTAACAAGATTATTTAATTTTGTAATTAATTATTTTAGGATTAATATGCACGATATCATTATAGTCAATTTGTAATTGATGTATGTTGTTATATTAAACTGATTTAAAATCACATTTCAATCCTCATTTTAGAGGAGAAATTTGTGAAATTAATGAATCGTAATATGTGTAATACCTAAGATCTGGTTTTTATTACTTATAAGAAGTTTAAAAAAGGTTTTTTTTCATATTAATTGAATAAAGTAAATCGATTGACTTTATTTATTTAAAGATGAAATTTCAAAGGACTTCAAAATTTCTAAATACGTCTGAGACGGATTAAATATTTACACTGTATGGATTTTATGTATAAGAAACACAAATCATAAATATTTTTTTCTTATCTACGTACTTAAAGACGAAATTTTAATGCATTTTCATAAAAACAAAATTATTTTATTGAAAATGGTGCTTAAAATAACATACTACTTTAAATATAAATCCATTTAAGTCTATTGGTCTAATTGAGCAAATTACTCCTATCAATTAATTATTAATTGTATGTAAGGTCTTGGTTGAGATTAAAAAGTTAGTGTCACGAGCGGGATTCGAACCCATGACCTTCGTCTCGAGAACGAAGATTTCCTAAAAGTACAGTTTAGGGACCTTGTGCTATATATATTTAAGATCTTCTTAAAATCGCGAGTAAATTCAAAGGTTTTTACTTGGCAAATGATACAAGATTTACAAATTAAACTTCGAAAAATATCAACCAATTTACAAACGAACATTGATCACTTTGTGTAGAGATTAGTGACCGTTAATCGATAATTATTGAGATATCGTTAGATGCGGTCTGGTGTGATGCAGGTTTTTTATCGTGCCAACGTTTCGATCTTTTATTGAGCTCTGAAGATGATCTCAATAAAAGCTCGAAACGTTGGCACAGGAAAAAAAATGTTTTTCTGAAACCTACATCACACCAGACCCCATCTCACGATATCTCAATAATTTTTGATCACTTTATTTCATATTTAGGTTCTTAGAAATATTCCTGATTTTATACCATAAAAATGGCATGTTTCGCCCTTTAACAGTGTCTTTTGACATGAATGGGATTGTTTAAGAAGACAACTCCTCTACAAATGCTGAAAAAATATAAAAATTATCCTACATAAAGAACGAACTTACAATTCTGATCAAATTTCTAAAAATCTTTCTGCGTATAAAAAGCATGAAACTACTTTTTACTTGCTTTTCTTTTGTCCGTATATTTAAAACCAATATATTTTACACGAATCCAATGTCTTGTATTAGGTTTAACAAAATAATTATTTTGATGTTACCAGTTACTAGAACTGGTTTTTATTATATTCATGCATGTAAAATACTAATACGATTTGCTAAAAAAAAATTAAATCCTCTGATTTAAACAAAAATTTTTTTGGATAAATGCAGTAGAAATGAACCGATCACATAAATGTTTGATGTTTTAAATGGTTTTGTTATGGTTTCTTATGAAAAACAAGAAAATATTGATTATTTTTCAACTATTTCTTGTGTTTCTTAACTGATAAATAATTATTATTACCTATTTTAAATGTATACGGTATAAAAGTGAATACATAAAGAAAAGATTTTTATACAATTTTTTCATTCATTTCAACTTCATTCAATCTTTGCGAACAACTGGAAAGGGTTTACGCATGGGGAACCTTTACATGTCTGGCCCCATAAGCAGAAATGAATATATAAATTTAATAGATTTTAGTGACAATCATTGTTTACACGTTATTTACCTTAAAGTAAAAGGTTGATATTAGCGTTGAAGCTTATTTTTATCACGATGAAGAAGTGTTAGTATGGACGTATTGAACGGCCGTAAAATGAAAAGCGTGATTATGCAAACATCGAACACTATGTCGGCATGAATAAAAGCCGTTCGATTAAAGTTAATTATGAAACCCAGGTGATCAGATCGTCATTTCCTCTCCCACAAGAGCCCTCGAAACCACATCCTGTAAATCCCTGTCCAGAGCGATCCTTGGCCTCCTGCCCGCCCTCTCTACCGTAATTAAATTTACCCTCGTCTCTCTATCCGGGAGTCAGACAAACAAATTACTTTGAGAATCTCGTTTGCGAATTAATTTTTTCTCTCTTCCGCAGCGCGTTCGCCAAAAAAAAAAAAAAAAAAAAAAAAAAAAAAAAAAACTTCACTATCTTTTGTGTAGCTTCCTGGTTTATATTGTATTGCTCCGAATCGTATCTTCACGTTAATTTGTATACACATATATAATATCATTATTTTTTTTACAAACCACATCTTGTTATATTAAATCGTGTCGTATAACTTACATAATGCTATATCAGCCTTTGTCTCATTCAATAATATTATATAATGCTTTATTAGGACAAAACATTTTTTACATAACAGAACATATGCCTTAACATAAATAACGGTATGGATAAAAACCGTCTGCCATCATTATATACTTTCTATATTTTATATGATTTTGATTTGTGCTATTACAACTTCTACTGGTACGCTAACAATTCCAAACCCGACAAGGCATGGGCCAAGAGCCTTCAGGATGAATCCAAAGACTGAACTGACGGGTAAATATGCCACAGTTTTGCAGACAGAAATAAAAAGGATAGGAATACATTCTCGGAAGATAGTCAATTTACCTGACTGTCAAGCAGTACTAAAGACCTTCGCCTTAAATGACCTGACCCCGTTAGATGGTTATTCACCCTTCCCCATGTATGGAGCAGGATCTAGTACCCTGACGACCTGAAAGGCGACATTAATTCAGCTTGTGCTTGCATGTTTGCACGAATCGCAGTGGTACTAGGCTTAGGGACCTACGCTGTCAAGGCTACACTATTATGTTGCGCCAGGATATCCCCCTTGCATCCAAGTATATCGTTGAACCAGGAATGAGAAAGGGAGTTGACCAAGGGCGCGAGGCTCACCTTTTCAGGTTGCCACATTGTACAACCCATTGACACCGTTGTCCCACATTTAAAGGGGTATGGCTCCTCTGGGTGGATCCTACTGAGCATTGAGGTTCCCGAGTACTCATCATCAACAAGACAAGAGGATCTTATAGGAAGTTTTGATTCTCAAGATGAGAGTTGACGCACCTCCACATACGACGGAGCAGTGTTACCGCCGCAACATTGGTGTAGAGGCGCCCCAACCCCTAAAGACCAAAGACAATCTCTCTGCCCGCATGTCCACTCCGAATGGTCGGGCCCGCATTGTGTATCGCGTCGTACGCCGCACGCAAAGATCTAACAGGCCAAAATACATCAGCCTGCCGCTCCCGCGTACTACCTAGATAGAGAAGGCGATTCTATCCCACAGAGTGTGGGGGCTTTCCCAGCATAGAAATTACCGAATCCGCCCCGGCCGCGGTTTTGTTTTTAGCGGAATTGCTAACCACCCCCTAGATGAGCACTGACTACGGTAAAAGGTCTCTTATCGAGCTCAGCCTACACCTGCCGGGCGCATTCGAGGGACGCCATAGGCCTAGCCTAGGAGGTCTGATCCTTCGCTTCTCCAAGGGTATCACTCCAGTCATACGCACAACAATGCAAAGTACACTCGAGTCAGAGCAGCCGATTCACTACCCGTTCTCGTTCGCTTACGCACGCATTCGAGGGACATTCATCATAATAGCCTCAACTCGCTGTCGTGGTCGCGAACGTTAATGTGAGGCCGGAATAATAACACTGGCCATACACAAGCTACACGAAGATCACAAACAGAAGACAGCCTCTACGTTCCCGCCAGGGGCGTCACCGCGCACCACCACGAAACCATTCCCAGTGTGACTAGGGCTGATTTTAGAACTGTCCGCTGTACTGTGCGTTCTGTTAATAAAGAAAATTTTATGATGCAGTATGTTGTTCAACCACCTACAGTACAAGTGATGGAATTGTTTAATTTAAAAAAATTCAATTAGTTTTAGATCGGATTATATAATTTATTATTTATCATATCAAATATATTATGTCATATATAAACGGAGAGGACCACCGTGGCGGATCTGGGTTCCAATCCCAGCTTAGCCCGTAGAACTCCAGTCGATACAAAAAGTAAAACGCGCTGCAAAGTGGCTCGTGACTTCGTTGGGGGGGGGGGGTGAAAAATAAAAGTTCATTTATAGAAGATAGTAATTACATTAGTTTTTATTTTTACTTTTTATAAGAAAACGTATTTAAAAAAATTAAATGAGAATGACTTTTTAACATTAAAAGACATAAATCTGTATAAATCAGAAATTAAGAGCGAGCTATAAAAAACATCTAGTTAGTTTTTGGCAATGAGTTAAAATTTATATTCCTTTCCTTTTATGCAACCAGTGGTTTCATTATTTATACATGTAAATATAACAGGAAAACGAAGTTTTTTATGTTCGTAAACCAAATTTACATCGAAATCTTATACAGTCGGTTTATGCCTTTCATTACTAATTTATAAGCTTCATATGTTTCGCAGAGAACATATGTCTCATTCTTGGTGTATTATTTACAAACAGAAGTTTTTATTGCAGATCCTTTTTGAGAATCGAGATCAAACTCGGTTTAACTTTTTGTTTAGTACTAGTTTTATACATTTACGGTCAAAATTTTATTAAAAGAACCATGCATAATGTAACAAGGCATTTACGTCAGAGCGTGGACATAGAAAATTCACCAAGAGACCTGTGACGAGATTAGACGAGATTGCAGTATAACTCCAATATGTAAATGGGTAATTTGCAATGTTGAAGAGAACCATCTGTAATCCCCACCTTCCCTTAGATTTGGTTAAGTTAATTTTAAGTGGTGCTCTGATTACATATAAAGCTCATCAAAGGTTCAATTTTCGAGTTGAAATTGAATTCGCCCATTGTGTTGGTGTGTTAGAGGTGAAGCGGAAAAAAAATATTGTTAGCGACAAAAAAGCTCTGAGTCCTTTAGTTTCAATTTTTCTCTGCTAGTTTGTAAAACAAAACTGGAAAATAGATAAGAATTATAAAACTGGTATCTTGGTTTTTCACAATCATCTTCTTCAGCCTACTCCCACTGTTTTTTACCCATAAAAGCAGTACTATAGAAGTTCAAAAATCAGGAATGTAGTATTTTAAAATTTCTGGCCAACGATTACTGTATTATTTTCAATTGACAGTTGAGAATTACACCTTACAATGAAGTAAAGTTTTATGTATTTTAAACTTAATCTATTCTGCTTGGATGTTTTTGTTCCGTTTTGCCGTCTGCCGTTATTGCAACGTCTATTGCTGGGAATAATCCAAGCAGTTTTATACCAGGCCGGTTAGTTGTAATAAAGTATTATGAAAAGAGCGTATTAATAAGTTATTTATTGATTTTAAAATGTCATAAGACCCCATGAAAAGTTGAGGTGTCTATGACAACACTTTGGGATCCAAAGAAATTTATCAGCCGGGTTAAATGTTTCTGCCTGAGAACTGCGGAAGAGTAATAGGGGGTAGAGTAGCCATAGCAAAGTCTCGAGGGAACTCCAGATCACTAGAGTTTATTGGCAGGAATATCCAATTTCTATGGCCTTATACATCAACAAGAATATCCCAGGAACATTTCTATTAAGCCGGTGTTAAAATTTCATGTTCCCCAAAAATAAAAATATATGATTCAGGATATTAGAAGAAGTTTACCAGCGGGAAATAAATAGGCGGAAAAAAAGGAAATAGATAAATAAAATACTTGGCGCTCCAACTTGTACTCAAAAAGAGAAATTAAACCAAGGCATACAAATTAAGAAATTACCGGCAGAAGGTTTTTATGCATGCAGTTTTTCTTTTTAGTTTGCATTTGTAATTTATTGAAACTACGGTCGACGGTTTTTACAATAGCCGTTATTTTATGTTATTGCGTATTTTGTTTTGTATTATATATTAAGAAATTATAAAGCGCCGTTAAGACCAATTGTCACCTATGGCTCGGAACTTGGGTTTTAACCAGAATGGACGAGTAAAGATTGCGCAGTATGGAAAGTAAAGTCCTCAAGGATTTTTGAGCCAATAAGGAAGCTAGGAGACTTTAGGATCAGGACGAACCTTGGAGGGAGAAGACCACGAGGTCAACCTTTACGTAGATGGTTTAAGCCTGCGAAGAAACTGTTGAGGATGGCGATCCGTCAATGTCAAGGAATGATAGTAGTCTTTCCGAGATACTTGAATAAGTCTATTATATTCAACAAATAAAACTATTCAAAAAATTCGTAATTGAATTTTAGATTAGTAAAGTGTACAAACATTTTTTTCTTCGTTAAGCTTGATTAGTCATTTTCTCGCCATATTTGCAACTATCTGTCTTTTGCAGCATTAACGACGTGCTGGTTTAGTATCTTAGGGCACTTCACGTGTATGAAACATAAACGATGCTACCGGTAGCACTGTATTGAGATAACCCTAATTAACATACCATACATAACTAATAATCTTTTCTGTTTACATAAATTTACAAGATTCATAACTACTCTGTTGTTTTACGTACATAATTGTCCCCAAATCAGTAAAATTGAGATAGGAATATATAAAAACATAAAATTTTTAAGGACGGTAGATTTGATTATTTTGTTTTCTTCAAACAGCTAGGTCATAGCCGGCTCTCGATGTATATTCTCTGTTCTGAAATTTACGTTGGAACTCTCGCAGTATTTTTTATTTTCATATTTTTACTTCAACTAATTTATTTCGACTGTTTCAATGAACACTTGTGACATCCATCTCCGATCTTTATCCCCCCTTTTGTATTGAAATTATAATTTGTCAAAAAATTTCCACCGTCCACACATATTTGCCGAGCGCCGGCGGCTGATCCAGGCTGATGCCTTTCTTATCTAATTATTCAATATTCCGATGTTAGCCGATTCTCAATTTAAATCAAAACCCTTAGATTAATACAAATTCATACCAATACATCTTGATAAATACAGTTTCTCATCAATCTTTAAAAAACAACATGTACTCCAATATATTTGTATTGCTTGACAAGACTATTCATCTGACCGTTGGTGTCATGACGCGGTGTGAGCAAGCTATACAGTCTGTGCTGTTAGTACCTAAGTGTGAGGAGTATGAATACTTCTCAACCATCCCACACTAAACAGACTTTTAGAGATCACACACTCCCTCAATCCCAACTCCCGGCAACATCCACTAACCTGTCCCCTTCAAGTTTTGGTCAGACAAAAAATAACATCGCCCTAGTCAAAAGTGTTATGCAACCCGTGACGAATGACTCATTGCAGCCGAGGTTAAAGGCTGTCTTGACCAGAGCCTTTCTGATACTGGACGACTTCATATAGAAGGGTAACATACTCCATTATGAGGGGCTCTGATGGAGTGGATCGTTTAAATCCTTAGCTGCACATAGACTAAAGAGTAAGAAACCGAAAGGATAACACAGTTCAGAAATAAATAAGAACCAGGACTCTCCAGAAGAATCTATCCCCCCAGAAACGAAGCAGCTGCTACCTGTTATATCAACCCCACACAGATAAGGATTCTGAAACTTCAAATAGCAGAACAGAGACAAAAATAAGAAGATTCGTACATACTATCCGGCACGTGTATATTCATCAAGCACCAAAGAAAGCACTCCTACTAACTAACTATGATGCCACATTTGCCGGCAGCAGATAGTAGTTCTGAGATGTTCACGTGACTGTAGAAAAAATTGAATCACTCACACCAGGCCTAATACTTAAGTTCGTTGATGAACTAGGGCTCGCCGGTGCGCTTTAGCATAGAACGGAGGATGAAATTGCCATGAGTGATCTAACATCCACTAATCTAGATGCAGACCGTTGAGGTACTGGGATGTATGATCGAGCTCTCATTCTCGTAGCATTATCAGAAAGAAATATATTCATCGACTAAAATGGGATAATATAATCTGAAAACAGGCAGATACGTATAATTTCGATATGAACTGGAAATTTCCTCAAAGTTATGCAATTTGTTTAGCTTACGCAATATGTTCAAGATTGATTTTAAATTATTTTGTGTTAGAATTAGTTGCTCAGATGAAGTATTTCTCAAGTTTGATAAAGAATATAATTTTTCAAAAAGAGAATAGGAGGCAATTTTTTAAAGTAGATTCGACAAGAAAACGATTGATTTCAATTGCCGTGCCTTTCCCTCTGCATTATCCAGTAGAATAATTCTGAAAACATATACGAGAAAGGGAGAACAACAGAGGCAGTTCATAACAAATTGACCGTAATTTAAGACCGCCTGAGGAATCGGAAAGGATTGATTCTTTTACACAACGTTTTACCGTACGTGTCATGAATGGACTGTACTAGGCCTGCTGGAGCATGAAACGCAATCTCGTCTTCGTAACTCTCTGGAACTTTTAACAAGAGATTTCCTCCCTTTTTCTGACATTTAGTTAATTTTTTTTACAAAATAACACAACGATTTTTGTAAATAATAGAATCAGAATGTTATTTTTTTTACATCCATGCTTTTACCCTCGGGATGGAAAATCCTTTTAAAATAGATAGGTTTTTGTTGTTTTCAAAGGGTCATTCCCCAATGAATGGGCCTCTCGGTGCCAGGGACGGTTGTTTTTGCCCGCCTAAGGGAAGAGGACCAGGAACAAATCTGGGGGCTGACTCCACTTGACTATGTAGTGGAGGAAGAAACGGGTCGATTCGAGACATATGGGGGGCTTGTTATCACCTACAGGACATTTTTTACTCCCGGCTCCCGAGGAGTAGAGTGAGAAATAGCTCCAGGAAGAGATCAGGGTAAAAACGATGGGTTAAGTTAACCAAGTTATAAACTTAATTTCTTTTTCAAATTATTGAAACTCCAGATATATAAATAAATTGAATAAGGTTTTTATTCCAATAGAAATTCTTATCTTACGTTATATTCTCATTAGACAAATCTGTTTGAATAATAGTCAAATTTACAATAAAATATACACCGCACAGTAGTTTTTTATCAAAACAAATTTACTGTAACGTAGAGTTTTTGTTTGATCGTTAAAAATTTAATTTCAGTAACAATACTCATCGATTTTACAACTCATGGAAACCTGTTGACTGACAACCTGTAAGAGCCAGTCTATGTATCTTAGTTCGTTAAGACAAACCGAACACAATCAGTACACATTTAAACAAAATTTCTACTACTGTTACTGTTATTTTGACTTATTCATCATCATAACATTTCTATGCTTTACTTGTTGGTATCCTAAAAACAAATAAATTTTTTACCTATCGCAATTATAAATTACAGATATTAGTACAGCGTACAAAAAATAGTATTCAATACCGTCTGTCGGAGGACAAAATACAATAATAATAATGCAAACAAAATATTAATAACAGTAATACCAAAAGTTAATAAGGAAATAAAAATAAAGTATGAATAAAATACAACAGAATTCTATCCTTTTTCCCTTTTACTATAAAAGTGAACTTAAAAGTTAAATGCCCAATTCCCGTTGGTGCCGAAACACGCCTCTTATTAATTTCAATTCCTCTCTCCCGGTGGTGTTCGTCGGCTGCTAGCGAACAAGGATATTGTAAGAAAATTTTAAGGGGTCATATTATAATGATATTTATAATTATATATTATGATTATTATTTTATGATATATTATAACATTTTGTTGATATATTATAATATTGTGTACAATATTATGCTTATGGTTTTGCTTGTTAGACTTTTTCTATTTGTTTAATTACATAATTTTTCTATTACAATGTTATAGTAATGCATATATATATTGTTAACGTGCTTATTTCGTCCTGAAGAAATAATCCTTTAGTAAACAGAATCTGTATTATTTGTTATAAACTAGTGGGTAAGCAGAAAATCGGACCATGCTTAAGAGATCCCAAGAAGATCCAACTGCTGTAATACTATAATCGTATTAGAAAGGAAGGAGGGACGATGAGAATTTAATTACGAGATCGTCAACTATAACAGGTAGTAATCTGATTAAGTTTGAAAGAATTGACGACCTGATTTTGTTTATAAAGCAACGAAAAGTAAAAATGTTTCCAAGGTTGGATTTTTATTTGTGGTGTTTAGTGACCGTTAGGTAACGATTATTTGGAGATCGTGAGGAGCGGTCTGGTGTGACGTAAGGTTTATAAATACATTTTCATTATCGTGCCAACGTTTCGATTTTTATTGAGATCATCTTCAGGGCTTGGAATTTATAAACATTGTTTAAATTTAACAAATACATGTAGGATGTTTTTATGTGAGGAGTTGGCCTCTTTGAGGTGAAAGGAACTGGCAATGTGAACAAATAGCTAATGGTTCGGCCTGATTATCATTTCAGGATTATAATTAGGTAAAGGAAAGCCCAATAGTCGAAGAATTAGACTATGTAGAAATGTTTCATGAAGACTGAGATGATTGTTTTATATGTTACGTTATATGTTTTGTGTGATGCAATGATGATGTATGTGTAATGTATCGCACTTCGTTCTTATTTTTGTTGGGCCCAACCCTAAATTCGAAAATCGAAAATAAGTTCCCAGAAGTTTTTTTTACGATCAGACCTGACTACAATGATTTATTTTATTCATCAGGCACCTTTTATATTTTGTTGAAACCAAAATAAATACGACACCCAATGTTTATTGAATTTGAATTTTTAATTATAATTTATTTCACATAAAATGACCGTATATTTTATTAATTTTTATTTTTAATTTGAAGAATCCTTTTATCATATAACAAGCTTATCTCAAATATACAACTCTTAATTATAATTGAATTCTCGTTTTAAATTTTTTTAAAAAAAAGTAAAGAAATTGTTATTAAAATTTTGACCACCAAATGAAAAATAGAATTAAACTTTGAACACAATTTTTAAAATAAAATATTATCTATTCTATTTGTTTTTATAAATGTATGTTTCCTTTTAAAACTAAATTACAATTATTATTTTTGTTTTGACGTCAAAGTAATAAAAATTTAACTCACATGAATATTGTGCACATCCAATTTTTCTTTTCTTTTTCTTTTTTTTTTTTTTTTTTTTTTTTTTTTTACCAAAATAGCTGTTTACCCACCCAATCCAGAAAGGGAAAAAGGCATCCAGAAAGGCCCCGAAAAGGGGCTCTTGAAAAAATAGCCCTTTCTTGGCCCTACTCCTTGCACTATTTGAGTGTGTGGAGGGGCATGGCGGTTCATTTAAAACTGAATGCGACATATGTACTTTATCGATTTTGAATTCGATTAATGATAACATGTCCTGTAATTGATGCTGAGTTTATCTCTGGTGATTTAAACTATTTCTACGAAGTTACTTTATGTTTGTTTTGTTCTGTACGTAATCTAGATTTTTAAAGTCGAAATTGTGTTTGTGTACAATATGGTGGGTAGCGAGTGCTGTAGGTGTTTACTTGGTTTTTTGCAATCATAGATATGTTGCTGTACTTTTTTACCTAGATATTAGGATGTAATACCCACGTAAATTTCCGGACAATTTAAACAATTGATTTTGTAAATTACATCAGATTTATTTTTTACTCGTGCAGGGTGTTTAATTTTGAAAAACTGAATTGTTTTATAATTTCTGAAAGCTATTTTAAAGTCAGAAGATCCTTTTCGTAATTGAATTTGTTATTTGAAAAGTATATTTAAAGTGAATAGAGTCGGATTGGTGTTACAGGCCAAAATTTTTGAACGTGCGAGGAGGTAGTTGAAAGATAGTTTTGATACGAAAGGTAGGTGAGCAGTATAACTTGAAAAAAGAAGGGACTAACAACGATCCCTTGCGGGACGTCTATCTTCAAACAACTGATTGCCCCAACTCACCCTGAAACAGTTGGTTAGATAGGGTTTCACGTTAAAATAATAAGGGGTTGATAGGAAGCGTTTAAGTTTATGAAACATGCGTGGGTGATGGAACCTATGTAAAGCATGCGCTACAACAAGTGAAATGTAGCAAAAAGTGTAACATTTATCAATTACCTGGGTCGATTTATTTTCAATCAGCCGGTCGTGAAATTGTTGGACTTCCGTTTGACGTTGTATTAAAACAGTTGATGCAGTCATTGTTAACTTAATTTGCAAAGTACGCAATTTGTACTTTCGACATTCAATACTGGTGGAAACTCTCGACGCCATCAAACAATAGAGCTAATAAAGGTCCAGCAGAAAATCGTTTGCAATGTTGGCGCACGGTGTTATTTAATTAGAGTAATTGAATTAAAGTTTAACTCGGCTCGGTAGTTAGTTCACTTTTGGTATGTTTTACTTGGTTCCCAACTTTGCCGTGAGGTGGCTGGTGGATACTGTCTCACAGTGTGTGCCTTACATAATTCATAACTTTCATACTTTGCCTTCGTGTGATTTAGCTCGACGGCGTCGAGGACAAATGGCGGTCATCTATTAAGGCCCGGACGGGGGCTGAATAATGTTTGAGTAATATCTACCTAATAAAAATTCGATGGTGATACGATTATTGTCCTGTGAAAGAGGGAGAGAGAGCGAGGATGAGTGAGGGAATGGACAGCCCCTCCATTGTCTTCCTGAGATTCATCGTTTCTGCTAAAACTCAACCAACGACGTGCCTTTGGGATTCATTCATTACAAAAGGCGAAAACTGTCCTCTTGTTAAGGGAGAAACATAATTATTATTCTTGTTCCTAATTTTAACAAATTTTTAGAGAATAAAATTTTTCATTTCGAAATAATTATTAATCTAATTTTTTTACGTAGGTCGACATCTATCCGATTATATAGTGATCAGCTTTTAGCATCACTTTTTCGTCCACAAAAATGACAGCTGTCCAAGTGAGAATTCATTTTATTAAACAAATGTCTAAGGCTTAATAACCTAAGTCAAAAGTATAAGGTTATTAACTCAAGAAAAGTCGTTTTTATTCCTTATTGGACAACACTATAAAAGCCGATTTAAAATTATCTTCTGTGTAGAATTAGACTATAAAATTATTTAGTTCTGAAAAACAAAACTTGTTAATAAATTATTCAGATATCGTGAGATGCGGTCTGGTGGGAAGTAGGTTTCAGAAAAACATTTTCATTATCGTCCCAACGTTTCGATCTTTATTGAGATCATCTTCAGGGCTCGATCGATAATTATTCTTGTTAATAAATTACATTTACATAAATTATAACAATTGTACATGTTCACCTGAAACACTAAATCGTTTTTATATTTTTCCTCAATGCTGGAATAAACACCAAATAAACTGATTTCAAGCTGAAAACATTTTCTTATCATGCCAACGTTTCGATCAGTATTGAAATTATTTTCAGGGATCAAAGTGATTGCAATTTATTTAATATTATAAAAATTATTTAATTTCTCCTCTTTCTTGTAACCGTGTCTCAATATGCAAAAATGTTACATAATCTATGAAGTAGCCAAAAGAAGAAAATAAAAATCATAAGCCCATTTCCAATATCAAATTTACAATTTTAACCATCGTCAAGGAGCTATACAAAATCCGCCAAGAGATGGGCAGGACATAGTCCGAAATAAACAAAGGTCTTTAGAAGTTATTCAAATAAATAATAATATTAATAATTAAATACCGCATTTTTGTGAATTGATAATGTTTCTCGTTTTAACTGTTCTTTCTAATCATGTCATTTTATAAACTGTCGGCTCTGATGGTGGTTTCATTCTCTAAGTTAACACGGTGTCCAAATCATGATCTATTTCCTTCCCATTCTTCAGGCGTACCCTAGCAGTTCCATTTCAGCCTCTTCGGCTCGGTTATTACAATCATAAATCCCGTTTTGATAATGACGTTGGAGTTGGTAACTTTATCTGTCTTTATGTCCGGGGCTACCGCTGCGAAACTTTTCCCGTTTTGACACTGACCATAAACGATTATAAACGAGATTTGGATAAGCTTTTGAATAATAGTGTTTTACTTTAAAAATAGAATTTAATGTTTTCGATATTCTATAATTATTTAGTATATATTTTTGATTATACTTTTCGAGAAGTAGTAATTTTTAAAAAATTTTAACCTTGAAAAATGTTTCCATGGTGAGTTCACAACAGAACAATAATCCTTTAAATTTTTGTCATCAGGGCCTATTTATTATAGGAAAATATCGCAGTTAGAACGGTGGCCGCAAGGTTTAGTCTTTGACACGGCGCTCATCGCTGTAAGGTAAAGGTCCCGGGTTCGAAACCAGCGGCCCTGCAATCGAACCTCAAATACTTACAAATGGCCTTTTTTTCAAAAACACCTGCACCCTGAGCGTTTATACGACCTCTGCTGTTGCAATAAAAAAATAAAATAAATAATAAATAAAAACAGCACCAGCTGATTCTACAATAAGTAATTTTAAGTCGATGTCTTTTATAAGAAAAAAAAACTTACCTTAACTGGATGAGTATTAAGATGAGTAGTGAAATATAACTTGAGAAAAGAAAACGGCATTTATAATAATATCATTTAAAATTAGGCGAAGCACAACATCTATACATTAATATTTTGGAATTAATAAAAACAACATAGTATAATATTTAAAAAAAAAACAGCATGGTCTTATAGGCTGCCTCGGTGAAAATATGCATAAATGTTCATTCCTCTCTCTCAAGTAAATTTATATACTTTTATATATATAAAACGCTTAATTAATCTTAACTGTGATATTAAAATGTATATGAAATTTTATTTAAGAAAAGAGGCTTGAGAGACATGTGTGTATATTTTAACTGAGGTAACTTGTACAACCAAGTTGCTTTTTATAATTTTATATTATGTTGTTTTTATAGCTTCCTTGTTCGTTGGTGTTTTCTTAATTATTTTTTATCTGTTTCTGCACACCTGTTGAGAAGGTTATTTTGTAAACAAGTTAATCCAGATGCTGCCTGATCTAGATCGTCGTACCTAAACCAACCGAATGGTGGTATGAAGGATACTAGATGAGGGACGGGTTATGGTGTCCCTGTATAATGGTATTAAGGTTGTCACTTTCTTATCTCATCCTCTCTTAAAATGCCAAGATTTCAGATTTTCCGAATAAAAGATTTTCCTGTCATAAATACTACCAATTTCTCTGCCAAATCCTGTGGTCAAAGTACTGAGCTGTTCGTGCTATCAGCATTCGAATAATAGTCACGTTATCTAATTTTTCTATTTCGTCTAGGCTTTTTAACATTGTTCAGCTGATAGTCACTGATCACTTGTTACGGAAAGAAAGTGAGGAATTGGTGTGAAGTCTTGAGACCTGGGGTGGTTGTTGGCAGATGAAAATTTGAATTCCTGCTGAGAGCTTGGGCCTGTCGTGCAGGCACTGGTAGACAGCGAAGAAAACCGGGAGATTGGCAATTTTGGACGACGGGTGGTTTAATCCCGGTCACTCGAACAAAAAGAAAAAAAAAGGAAGAATGCTGTGGAATTACGAGACGCTTGAACGCCGGGTAGAATTCCATAGGCGATGTAGCTCGGAAGAGGATCAACAAGGATACCCAAAATATTCCGGGAGAAGAAGTTGACAAAACAACAGCCCTAATGAGGAATTTTTTTACCAGGCCTGACGATTTTCTAAATACTTAAGATTCTTTTTAACAAATATTGTTTTAAGTTTTTAACATTATTTTAGAGATGAACCACCAAATACTGAAGATGGCGAAATGCCGAACGCGTCGGAAATAACAATTGGCTAAGATAGACAGACCAAGATTTATAAGTAATTATCAAACGATAGGTTTATCACACTGCATACTACAAGAAGAAATCTCAGTATTTACAATAATAACATTTCATTTTTACTGATAAGTGAATAAATTTCATATGCCTAATTTCAATTATAGTAGGCTTTTCCTGCCAACTCTAGACAGATAATCAATTTTGTAAGTTCGTATCAAGAGTATCCGGCTGTACCACTAGATCAACATTAAACGTGAATTTTTCCCTTATTTTGAGCGATTCTGCGCCCCACAGACACAATTTATTTTGGGTTGGAGCAAAACTGTGGCCACCAGCATGTAGGTGGGCTGACTAGCAGTGGGCCGAAGAGTTAGCATACCAAGGTCCTGATTTTATGTAAAAATTGTCTCATCCAGTATCCTTCTCCCTCCACATGTTATTTAATTTATCCTTCCAAAATTAAACCTGGGACCTAACGATTTCTAGCTGGAACACCAATCGCCACTGAGCTACCAATATGTGCTGCACCCAGAGATCAGTTCAGTACGGTTACACATGGATATCTAACGCAGCCAAACCTACGCCTCCAACAACTTTCAGTGGTTTGTTTCCGATCTAGCCTACACCAAAAGTCATTCCAATAGAAGACGCTTGAGTTTGTTTTATAATCAATCTTTCTTTTATTCGAAGCCAGCAGATACAAATGGTGGCCTCACCTCATTTTGAACTGATATGAAATTTAACAAATTTAACACTTTTTCTGTCTTAATTTTCATGGTTTACGTCATAAGTATTTGTTTCCAACAGCGAAATCATCGTGAATTGAAGGACTATTACCTACCAAAATCCAGAGCAAATCTATTGTGAAATGCTGTTTTTTTCTGTCTTGTGTCATAAATTGTTCACTTGCTAATTTATGTTAGTCGGTTGGACAGGCTTCTTGATGACCAAACGAGAAACGAGTAAAAATTGTGCACAAATTGTTAGAAAAAGGATTTACTATTTACGAATTATGCGGTAAATTTTCTTTTATATTGCAAATGTTTTTATGTTACGAGTCTACCTGTTTGCGCACTGTTTCTAACAGACAACTGGCCAGTCTGTCACCACCCTTAGCCTTGTTCATCAGTGTAAACCAAGAAAAAACCACCCCGTGATTTGCAATTTGCAAAAAATTCTTACATTTCTTTCAATGCATTGGGAAATTGTGGCAGGATTGATGTGTGACGTACGCTATAACCTTTAGATATCCAGTAATTCGGATATTGAGGTAGCCTAAGAGTTCCAGACAGAGGTCCAAATTTAATATTATTAAAAATTAATCAAATTCCATCCCTTTTAGCAAAACTCTTTTTAATATTTCTTTCTACATTATTACTATAAAAGTAACACAAAAAAATTGAATTTAATTGAACAAGGTTTTTTTTATAACCCAAGCAAGAGTACACGCCAAGC
This sequence comes from Cimex hemipterus, assembly GCA_039619505.1. Taxonomy (NCBI): domain Eukaryota; kingdom Metazoa; phylum Arthropoda; class Insecta; order Hemiptera; family Cimicidae; genus Cimex; species Cimex hemipterus. Next base: position 32,557,330 of record CM077099.1, read on the forward strand.
TCTTATTTGGTTCTTGAATGAGCCTATTATTGTGGTGAACCTTTATAGCACAAAGCTCTAATATACCCTAGGGGCTATAATCTGCTTAGGGTAAAGAGGAAAGATTGGCCGAATATTACCACCTGAAAGGAACATTAAAAGTTAGGGTATAAGCGAGTTAGTCTTCGAGAAGGCTTTAGCCCTCCGACCCCTGAACCTCTCACCGGCGAGGTTAATTAACAGAAAAATGATCATGAACATCAGATTTCATCAGGGCGGCCCTTTCGAGCCCGCGTTTTCTAAGGACTTACTGATAAAGACGACGATCACGAATTTAATTAATTAAAGTTTGAAAAGAGGCTGTTTACAGCCTCGTCGCCCCCATGGTGTGTGAAACAGAAAAGACGGGAAAAACGTCTTGACACCTTTTACTTATAACGAAATTGCATATGGACTTTTTGAGTTTTATTGAAGGTTTAGATCAAAATCATTACAAACCAGTTTTCAAAGCCAGATAAAAATTGCTGTTTTAACGAATTAAAAATGTAATGGGATTAATTCAGTTTAGATCCTCTCAAAAAGTATTTCATAAATTTATTGACAATTCCATATATTAATATATTTACATTTACATAATTGTGCACTAAATCACATTGCTTCATAAAACCTTTCCTATTTAATTCAATATTTACTAACGAACACAGTATTTTAATTTTATTTTTAAAACTTCTAATCTAATTATATAATGTTTTATCTCGTCCGGTCGTTAAATTGCAATCAGCAGAAGACAATTTAGAACTAATAAACCCAACACATACAGTTAATAATTTTATTAATGGTAATTAACAAGTATCATAATCGAATTTTATTGTTGCAGAAATTCCAAATCACAAACTTTGATGACACAAACATGAGTCAAACAGCTTTTCATGTGTCTTTTTTGACCTGGTGGTTACCTCCATTGTTTTTTGTAGGTTTTTTGGCATGTATATTAAAGTTATTTGAATATAAGTAGATTTACTTTTTTAGTTAGGTTAGAAAATAACATACAATATAGTACTACATTAGATGTAAATTTAGAAAAAGTTTTAAAACCAAAACCTGAAACCATTGAAACTCGTCCTATTCCAGTTGCTCCCAGAGTTATCTAATTAGAATAATTTTAAACAGTGCAAATGTTTTGTATTTTAATGTATATTCAAATGGTGTTTTAAGTGGTTTTGCGGGTGTGTGTAAGCTATTCGAATCCGTCTTTTCAATTTTCATAATTTTTGTGCCGTTTCGAATCTCGGCTTATATTATTATACCATCAGTTTCAAGTTGAAAATAATATGGAAAACGTATTATGAAATCATTTCACGTCAGTAGTTACCTGGACGTTATTCCCACTGTGCGAGCAAGGGCGACCCGACTCAATCGAGGGTAATCCGAAACTCTAAATTTATCTAGATTCCGCTAAAATCAGTTTGTTCAGATTGCAGTCCATCTACATCTCACATGTGTAACGATCTTTGGTGAATCCCTTTCACTCGATGCATATAAATCTCCTGAATTGTGTAAAAATGAAAAATAAGAAACAAATATACGTAATACCAAAAAAAATGAAAAGGAATTTTTGTGCCACAAAAAAAACTAAGGACTTGAAAAATAATATATTAAAATACTTTGTTGATAAATAAAAATATGTGACAAGCAAAAAAAAATAATAAAAAAACATACGCTATCAACTCCTTGCCCTTAAAATTGAAAAATACCGCAGGTTGTTCGATTTAAAAAAAAGATGAGAGACAGTCCTTCCTCGTCCTCTGAAATCTCAACTCACACTGTCCGATCCTGCTGTAGGGGATTAGCTTATCCTTTTTGATAAGCTTCTTTTTTTGAAAATATTGTTATATATGTAAAGGAAAAAATGGAAAATTCAATCTTTAAAATTTCCTTACACTTACCAGCCCACAATATTTTGTAAGTCAATTACAATTTTATTGATGAATATATTCAAATAAATGATGGTACGGCGAGGTTTGAAATAAATTCTAATTGAACAAGGAATGAGTTAATTAAATTCTAAATTTTATACAAAACGAGATAAGTATAAAGCAAAGTGAGATAATAGTACAATAGATAATAGTACAAGTATTAATACAAATATAAAACAAGTTTATAATTATAATAAAAACCAAAGAGAAAAAGGCATAAAATTGTCAAAACGAGATAAAACAACTTACGGGTGAGATTTGCGAGCGGAGCGGCGAGTCACAAAACAAATGTTGAGAAATCGACACGCAAAATACAAACGGTCGCGAATAAAGTGCGGACTGACCCGTATACAAAGTTTTTTAAAGTTTACGGAATGCGGGACTGCATCCAGCACGTGCGGTAGCGAAGATGAATCTGGACCTCGTCGTCAAGCGCGTCTCCAATAACTAACCCGTCACTTCACTGCCTTTTAGGTGCGCGACGTACAAATCACAAATTTCACTTCACAACTAATAATTACTAAGTGTATAAAACTGTAATAAATGTAAACTAATACTAATTAATTTTAAAAACAAAAATATACAATATATACCAATAATACTATGCGTGAACATACCGCCCACCAATTTTTGGCCCACAAAAATTCTAGGCTGGTTTGCATTGCCTATCAATGACTTGGTGGGAATAAAAGTGTGAGTTTTGACAAGGAGGTATTAATTAACGACAGGCAAGAGTAGTCAGTGTCTCAAATGTGAAATGTTGTTGCCCCACAATGCGGCTGAAGTGGCTTTCATTGACTTGACGCCAGCCTCCCAGAGACCGCCGAAATTTGGTTCGTGCGGAGGTATTAAGGCCCACTTTATACCCTTTGTTTCGAGGTGATGACAAATTGTTTCTTTGGCCTCTTCTTTTTTCTACCATCTCTGTATTTCTTGAAATTTGCGTTGTGCGCCACGAAAATCGCATCATAATCGGAAAATATTACGGCGGACAGCCTGGCCAAGGAAGGTTCAAATACTGTGTTTGTCGGGCCGCAACCAGTATTACCCCACTCTTTAAGCACAGCAAAAGAGAGTATAAGTTGCTGGAGAATGAAACAATTCCTCAAGGAATGGGATACGTCCCCCGGATGCAGGCAATCGAAGGAGTTCCTGAAGGAAATCAAACCCAAGGAAGCGAAATAGTTACTCTCCAATTCTAGGAGGAGAATTAGGAGGCTGATAGGTATCCTGACGGGCCATTGCCCCCTGACAAGACACCTCTTCATAATGGGCTCCCTACCAGACCCCTTCTGCGAAACTAAAGAGGAAACGGCTCGACACTACCTAGCTGAATGCGATAGGTATGCTAGGGA
>CM077099.1:32637596-32652516 GCA_039619505.1 Cimex hemipterus
TATATATATATATATATATATATATATATATAGAGAGAGAGAGAGAGAGAGAGAGAGAGAGAGAAAAGCAGGAACAGACTGCGAATCCTAACCAGATTCCCAACAGTACACTGTAGATTAAACGGGCATCGAACGAAAATTGTAATAATCCAAAATGGCACATGAAGATTCTGCAAAGAAGCAGAAGAAACACCAACAGATCTACTAACAAACTGCGGAGAAACATTAGCCCGCAGGAGGAAATGTTTTGGGATGTACAATGTGATCATAGAAGAGCTTCAACCAATAAAACCGGGCCTATTAATCAAGTTTCTTAATGAATTAGGACTCACCGATGTGCTTTAGGCAGAGAACGGGGGATGCAATAGCCCTTAAAACGAGCAGTATATAAACACCCTGAATAGCATATATATATATACATTAATCGTACACCTCCAGTAAAGGTTTAACCTTTTTGGGAGGTTATACACACTACTGCTACGGATTCACCACTTTTTCTCTTAAATATTAATGTTTCATCACAGCCTGTTTGTATTAAATAAATAAATATATAAATAACTTTTATATAATTATTCCTCTTTTACTTTATTTTTAATGTATATTGTTCAGATTCTAGAACGGGAGCTTGTCTTGTTCCAAAATCCTACTATAACTTATACTTAAATAATTCAGATCCGTTTTTAAATTCATGACTTATTATCTACATGAATGTATATCATTTCTTTTAGTAGACTTCGTTGATGATATGCTTTTTCTCGGTGGACCCTGAATAAGTCGAAATATAACGTCGAAAGCTTGGAGTTGGTACAATGGCACTTTTTTTTAACGATCCTATCCCTAATTCACGTGACTATTATTATATAATTCTATATATGTAAACTAAAAGAAAAATCCGAAATAGTTTATGTGATAATAGATTTTTATGTACAATACGGTTCAGCTATAGTTTCACACTGTACAGTAGAGTTGAAATTAGCATAAAGGTAACCACATCAAAATTTTGCATAAACAAATGAAGAATTAAATAAAATAATAAAGGAATAATAAAAATCAAATTTTCATTTAGTCAAAACCCAAGCCAGGGAGGTATGTATAATGAATTAAACTTATTTACCTTCACTGAAATCACTTCCTGGCCATTTCGTTTGTCTTCGAGAATCCAATCCGATTACACGACATTTGAAAAATGGCAAAAAGAAGGGAAAATTGAAAAGTTAGGGTAAAAATGGGAAGTTAGTCTCCTAGTGGATCGAAGTCACGATCGGTTAAGTGGTAGAGCGGCGGCGTATCTAGCCGAAGATCGTAGGTTCGAATCCCGCTCGTGACATTGACTTTTTTATCTCAACTAAAACCCTTAATTAATTGTCATATATTAACTGGTCAAGCGGACCACGAAAACTAATGAATTAGAAAAACGTTTTATTTCTTTCATACAGACTTGTGAGACATCATTCATAAAGGCTATTTATTCTTCATTTTATTTTTTACTGACAACAACAAACGTGGAAATTTGTTTCATTTCTTTTGTCAAACCCAAGATAAATTTCATCAAACATCACATTATTTTTAACTATTTAGCTGTTCGTTAAACAAAAAGTGTGAAAATAAATGGCTATATTAACTTCTGAAAAACGCTAAAACGAAATAAAAATAAAAAATAAAAATTATAATGATAAATGTGTTCAAATTAGTGACCGTTAATTGATAATTATTCAGATAACGTGAGATGTGGCCTGGTATGATGTAGGTATCAGAAAAACATTTTCTTTTTCGTGCCGACGTTTCGATCTTTTATTGGGATCATCTTCAGGGCTCAAACTAAACTATTACCTTATTACAAATAAAATGATAAAACAAAATCACTTTATGATTATAAACAATACATTAACAGGCTCTAATTGCCATTTATGCTGCCATACTTTGCTTTTATTGCACTGTTAATATTTTATTGCGTATTTATCTCGTTATGTATAGTTAACAAAAATGTTAATTTTGTAATTTGGCTTTGGCTCGTAAGCTATATAAACCTATTTAAAAACTGTTTAACGTTTTGGATTTATAAGGGTAAATATGTCGAAAAATAATTAACGTATTGCGCTTATCACAAATAGCATAAATAAACGGATTAGAATCATTATAAATATAATGAAAGTTCGTGATTGTCACCTATGTGTGACCCTAAGAAATGCAATTTTATTATTATTTTAGTTAATTTTTGGCAGCGTTTTCTCTTTTCGTTGTATATTTGTCTGTTAAGAATAATTAAATTTTTAGATGTGCTAAGTTTTGATTGGAATAAGTTTTTCTCGTGCACTTTTATACCCCTTCCATTTTCAGAACACCTTGATTTTTAGTAAACCTTTGCCGTCAATGTACAATCTTCGCGAAGAGATGTAAACACATTTTCTTTTTTCAAACGACTCCGCCCTTTTCTTATGAACAGTTTCTTCAAAATTGCTCTTATCGCTCTGGCTAGGATTTAACTTCGTTTTCCTGTCTTAACCAAAGGAACCGCATCCTTTCATCTTCCTTAATGGATTCCCGTACCTCTAAGAGTGGCCTCATTGAGAAATAAAATATAAATAAATTTATGATGGCAGAGTGCAAAATTTCAACCACGTGTCGAACATTTCAAAGTTTGTCAACTTCAACTTCCAGCAGGAAATGTTAAAAAAGGTGTTTATTAAAATCCTTATTGCGAATTATTTCATTGCAAGCAAGACCGATTTAAACAGACTACGCCACAAAGTTATGTACATAAAGGGTGTCCTTTTTAGATGGCTCGGCTGAATTTCTTTTGAACTAATGACATTATCAAAAAAAATAAAAAAATACGCGTTTAATATTCAAATGTTTACATTTTTTAGAGAAAAATTATACAGCGTACCTCAGGGCAAGTTCAACTTAAAACGGTCAAATACGATCCTGTACATTTTGTCACATACCTTTTCAAGTACTTTTTACACTCAAAACAAGATGCAATCGAAGTTTAAATAGGTCAAAAAAATGACAAAGTAAGTTTAGCAAGGAAAATAGTTTGATTCGAGATAAAATGAGATTATTCCTGTCTGAAATTATACACATGTGATTTTCCCAATATAGTTTCCAAGTATATCCAACGGGTATTTTCCTAGGTTTAAGTTTATTCCCACTAGCCTAAATAATTATTCTTACATTAATTTCCTTGATCGATCTAGTAAATTTTTTTGTATCTGATATTGCGGCATTGCGTATAATTTTATAAGCCATAAACAAAGTATATGAGATGACAGAAAATAGAAAAATTTAGTGCTCAGCCCAGAGGAACTCATTCTCTAAACTGGCAACCACGAAGAGACCTCATTTCGTTTGCCGGTGATATCCGGCTTCCAGCCTGACAACCAATTCGGCACTGAGCTAGAATAAAAAAGAACCATAAAAATAGGGAACTGAAAAAAATGGAAGATAGGTAGACCAATTGAAAACTTCAAAAATGCACGGTCATCACTCCCCAAGACTTCAAGAAAAAATTCCATAAATTATATATTGGACGAAACTTACAAGCATTGTTTTGAGTTAACAAATAAAAAATATATAAAGCCAAAACAATATTAATAATATAAAATCAGGTCTACTTGCCCTCCCTAATATTTTGGTGATACTGCATCGAAAGAAGACACGTGCTCGAATGGTCTTGTCAATGAGCCCAAGGAATCGAAAAGCGTGAGCAATAGACTATTTTTTTAAACTAAATTTTCCCGCTTTTATTGCTAATGTATTTTTAAGGCCAGCGGGTTTTCCATTCTTCTTTTATGGTATTTTTAATTAATAATTTGAGATCCGCTGGGCGAATAGGTTGGGAAGGGTCGTGAGGTCCTCTGGCTGCTTCTTTGGCCGCCCTGTCTGCTTCTTCGTCCCCGGCTATCCCTATGTTGTCGGGAACCAATACCAACACGACCTTCTTCCCAACTGTGACGACCCCTTTTAATTGTTGTGTTATTTTGTTTACTAATGGGTCCACGGAGTTTCTTCTCCTGAGCTTCAGGACCGCACTGAGCGAGTCGGTATATACTACAAATGATTCGTGATGCTGACTTTGTATTATGCTCAGTGCGAAGGAAATAGCATATAGTTCCGACGTGTACACGCTCGCGGCGGGAGGGAGTGACTTTATTTTTTGTTTCTTCCTCCGTGTACACAGCACACTCCATACCCCCTGCCGTTTTTTCCCCGTCTGTGATCAGCTTTAAAAACCTGTCTAATTTTTTGAGGCGCGTTCTTCTTGCCGAATCGATCTTTATAATCGTTTTTCAGGGTTTCAAAAATTCCTTTATGTACGTAGTGGGGTGTCTCGTTCTTTTTTAATTTTGCCAAATCCCACCGTACGATGAAAGCCGGGAGTAACCAGGGTGGTGTTTCAGGTAGGTTTTCAACGTCCACCTTGTTCAGCTCTACTTCCCACGCCACTAATATTTCCTTGGTTCTCATGGCTAGCGGCCTCCTATGAGTCCTCAGTAGAGAGTATCTTTCGCTGAAGTTGGAGTCAAAAAGGGACTTATGTAAGAAATGGTTCGGCTTTGCCCATTTGCTCGCATAATATTTCAACGTTATTTCTTCTCTTTTCTCGTAAACTCTTTTTAAAGCAGGGGGGGAGAAACCCTACCTCTACACATATGCTATCGAGCGGGCTTGTCCTGAACGCGCCTGACACTACTCTTAGGCCTTGCATATATATCCTGTCTAACTTTTTGAGGCGCGTTCTTCTTGCCGAACCGTAGGCCATATAACCGTAAAATAATTTCTGGCACAGCAGCGTTTTAAAAAGGGTCATCTACACCTCTCTATCTGCTCCCCACATAAAGTTTTGGAGTTATCTCAGGAGGTTGATGACCCGCTTGCACTGGACTTCGATGTTCACGATATGTGGTTGCCATCTTAGCTTCTCGTCGAAGGTCATACCGTGAAACCTTGAGCGGTCCGCATACCCGAGAGTCCATCCAGAACTGAGGGGGATCATGTTCCCCCTTCAGTCAATGTGGACTGCCTACGTCTTTTCGGCCGAAAAGGAGAAACCTATCGTCTCGGCATTGGCAACCATTTTGTCGATTGCGGTCTGCACTGTTCTTCTATTTTCTTCAATATCTACGTCATGTGCGTAAATAGCGGCATCATCGACAAAGATCAACATTTCAATGCCATCGACGATACCGTTAACCGCAATCATGAAGAGTGCAAACGACAGAATCGATCCTTGCGGGATCCCATTTCTTTGCTCTCTCCTTTCGGATAGGATACTTCCCAGCCTTACCCTAAACTACCGGAAACTCCTAAGCAATTCCGGGAGTGTACCTCTCAGGCCGAATTCGTGACACCTCTTATTTAGAATAAGATTGTAACATGCGAAATTGCACTAAGTGAGAGTAGATGTAATTTTGAAAAGTTACTAAGCCAAAAGACGTTTCCAGTAAAGTAAAACTAAGAACGTTTTTCTAAATCCTCTGTTAAAGCCCTTAAATAGAAGTTGTTACGACAAACCAAATCAAGACATTTTGGGTCTGGATGAGACTGGGGCAAATTTTATTCTCTGGGGTCTCGCGGCAAAAATAAAACCCATAACTGATATTGATTTTATTATATTAGATATGTCTGAATACAATGCGATGACGACAGTAGGAATGCTGCAATTTTATCGAAAACCTACATACATTTACCTGTCCCTAACCATGTGTATACATACAAGTTAAATAACTTCAAGTGCGGATTCCTTTTTTAAAAAACTTTATTTGAAGTTACAAGTTAACCTAATTTAATGATGTACTCTCATCAAACTCTAGGCAAGGAATGGTCATTAACAATACAGAATTAAATAAGTACGACCCTGGGGAGGGAGAAGGTGCTGACTACAATACTAGGAATGACACCTGCATCTAGGCGTTGTAAACAGATAATTTCACATAACTTACATAAATTTGGAACAAGCGACGTCGCAAATATAATTTAGCATGAAACACATTTTGCCATCTCGATTTCTTTTATTTCCTACATATATGTATCAAGTACAATTAGTTTTTTTAAACTTATTTATTTGTGAATTGGTATACAAATAAAAAAAGTTCTGATGCTATAAATAATGAATCGAGTTCCCAATTAGGCTGTACTGTAAAGTTTTATCTAGAGAAACTGTAAAGTGCCTAATTCCGAAAAGGCGCGATCGGAGCTGGCCACTAATCCCGGCTGGTTTAAGCCCCCTTTAAAGGTAATAAATTTCTTCAATCGTCGAAAAGAAAGACCAGGTGCAGCAGTCAATTACTGCAAGGCGCCTGGAGATTGATTCGGAGAGTAATTACTGCAGGCAATTAGAACGAGGACAGGATTCAGCGATTTACTGCTTAGCCGAGGCTATAAAATCTTATTGCTACTTGGCTCGCGTATTGTATTAGTTTCAGAGTAACCCAATTTCTAAATCGGCCTATCTACTAGAAACACTGACTCTTTATTTTTCCCATATTGCAGAAGTTATACGGACTTTACGGACGGCGTTATAGCCTTATTGGATGGCTTTGAAGTATAATTTCTATGTTAATGCGAAATGGGGTTGGCAAATGTTTAAAATATGAAGGCAAGAATTTTGTATTTATCGGTATTTCAAAAGTTCAGCCAGGGGGAGAATGGAGCAATTTTGAGAAAGAATGTTTACGTTCACTATTTCCAAAGTATTTCAACTTTTTAAATATTATATTATTAAACAAGTTACATAATTTGATTTTTTTTATCTTGACAGGTTTGCTTTGATCCATTGTCAGCCATTGTCAAACAGTTTTAGTGACTGAAACCCGACCCAATCAATTGAATTAATTAATTATTTTACTCAAATTTCGCCATAATCAAACAATATATCCACCTGACTTTAGTATGGAAAAATAGTGTAAGTCTCATTTACATTTAATAAGATGACTTTTTAATGTTACTCTAACCTCAGTCACTTATCATTAAATTAAAAAATTCGGGAGCATGTGTAGAGATGACTGACCGTTAATCGATAATTATTGAGATATCGTGAGATGCGGTCTAGTGTGGTGTACGTTTCAGAAATTTCTTTACCACTCTCAACACGACACGCAAGAATGGCACAATTACACAGAAGACAAGCACTTTGAGCCCTGAAGATGATCTCAATAAAGATCGAAACATTCGCGATAAAGAAAATATTTTTCTGAAACCTACATCACACCAGACCGCATCTCACGATATCTGAATAATATACGGGGACATGTTAATTTTTGCGTCTTACGAAAACATATTGCTCTGTGGAGTCAGGAATCTTCCTGTACCGGCGCTCTATAGCAATCAATAGCTTTTAATTGGTCACCTTCCACATTGCCCGATTTCAATGTGACCCACTAGTTGAACGGGGTAATTTCTTGGCTACGTGGCGTCGATGAGAATTTTTCTTGTCCATGCTGTCGAGTATCCGGAATAGTTAGGGTTGGGATGGTTTATAACGATTTCCGGCGTGGGAATGAGAGCCACGACCACTAGGCACAGCAAGTCAATCGTCATCTGCAAAGCTCTTCTAAGGGCCTAGAAGCGGGACACGAAAAAGAAAGAAAGACCTTGTGGTTTATAATGATTATATTATTGCGCACCTAAGTATTCGTTTAGAGTGAATGTACTCCATAGCGTGAATGTACAGTGTGGGGTAAGTATATAAAAGGTGAAAAGGGTGATGGTGAAATATGAGTACTCAACCACTTAAGCTGAGTGGATGACATGTGAATAAGAAAGATTGAATTTAAAAGTGAGAGTGGAGGGTTTGCCTTCAGGAACTGATTCCATTGAGGGGTGAAATGGCCTAGCTGTAGGCCAGGAACCCAAGCTCGACTGCCGGACGGAATAATACCGAGATCTGACCCTAAACAGCTAAAATTCGTGGTGGTCAATTAATTGTAAATTACAAAAGCTGGAATTGCCGGCGGTTTACGAGAACTGGTACGATCAAACCTGTGCATGTTTATGCATGCATATTCGGCCTCAGGTTCGAGCTTATTTAAATTAATAACGAGTAACATGATAATTTTTATTCGAATTTAAATTAAAAGTCAATGAAATTAAGTCTTGGGTGTAAATAGAAAGACTTATAAAACGGAATGTGATAGCGCCCCTACACTTCCCCTGTAAATAGCAAATGCAAATATACAAGCATATGTATGTAAATTGTGTGAAAATAAACCTTATTCTAGTACCGTGAGGAAACTCGTATTAACCATTTCTCGGTCAAAAAAGTCTCTACCAAGAATAGCTAAACATTCGTTGCTATAAAACTTATGTTAAGGTAGCATAAAATGTCTTTTGGTTCTCCTAACACCAACATAAAATAGACCTATATCTCGACATTGTTTGAGAATAGTTCCTACGTTTGAGTTGCCTCGTATTTTCCTGCTAACTGAGCAAAAATTGATAGGGCGAGCTGCCTCAGCCAACAAGATATTCAGATAGCAGGCAACGAAATATCGAGTGAAGAAAGAACATATGTGCTACTTGAACAGATAATTTATAGCAACAATTTGGTTTGGGGCTGTATAAAGGAGGAAAATTTATCAACCAATAATTATGGTCTAATTATCAAAAATTGATTTAAGCAAATAAACTTATTTTAATAGTCGATAAAAACGAACATATACATCATTCTTTCTTCTGCAGATTCATCATTCATTCTTATAGAATCTTTCATCCTAATCTTCTTTCATCAGGGATTTTATAAAAACGTTAAAGTATGAATTCCACTGATTTTTGCGGTCTCAATATGGCACTCCGATTTATTTTTGCAAAATTATATTTCTTAAATAGTTATTAATTTGAGAGGACATCGCCAAAATAGTAGTTTGAGTTTACCGAAATTAATGCGTATGAAAGCGTTTATTTAAAAAACTGAAAGCCTAAGTGGAATTTAAAATTCAACCTTTTAAGCCAGTATATTACCATTGTGTGGGTGCTACTCACAAACATTTAAATCGTTTATAAACCTACAAAAAAAAGAAGCTATATTTAGGCTTTGATTATAACATTATACCATTGGTTATAAGGTAGTAATGGAACGAAGTAAAAAAATTAGGTTTTCTGATGTTCTACGTTTTGTTTTTACCATAATTCAAGTTTTAAGCCTGTTAGGAGATGTTTTCCCGAGAAACTTAGCTCAGTTAAACTGTAGCTCTACAGTTTTTGACAGTTAAATAAGAAGTTTAGAACAATTCCTTGGAAGGACCTTACAAGCAATTTTAAAAATTTTTTACCTATGCCTCGTTTTCGTTTAATTTTTCATTTATCGTGTACGCTTCCTTATTGCCAGTCCCCTTACAATGTTTAGTATACATCTAAAAGGTTTTGTTAGCCTACTTTAAAAAGATTTATCAAATGATTTATCGAAAATAATCTGTAGCACTATAAGCCTGCTGTTCCCACTTTAAAATTATCTTTCTTGTAGTCAATAACTACCAATATTTCTAAGTTTGTAAGTTCTGGTGTGATATAGGTTTCAGAAAAACATTTTCTTTATCGTGCCAACGTTTCGATCTTTTATTGAGATCATCTTCACGGCTCAAAGTGTTTGTCTTCTGTGTAATTGTGCTATTCTTGCGTGTCGTGTTGAGAGTGCAACACTTTGAGCCCTGAGGATGATCTCAATAAAGATCGAAACGTTGGCACGATAAAGAAAATTTTTTCAGAAACCTACATCACACCACAATCCATTTCACGATATCTGAATAATTATAGATTAGACCGAACCGCTGTATTCATGTTTTCTACTTCATTTTTAAGACCTTATCTGCCGAATCCGTTAAGAAACTGAATTCTCACGTTATATACGCATTAGGGATGTTGTTTCTCAGGGAAGCATACTTGGCCTATTTCTATTTTCAATATACATTGCAGATATTTCAATACATGCATTCGCTGATGATATAACAGTTCTTACACGTTCTTACTTCTCAAACTCTCTTCCAACACACCTGATTAATGGAGATAATGGGTCACTAAATGGACATAAACCTAAGAGGGGACGTCGGTGGCCGTAAGGTTTCGTCTTTGACACGGCGCTCATCACTGTAAGGTCAAAGTCCTGGGTTCGAATCCAGCGGACCTGCATTTGAACCCGACATACTTACAAATGGCCTTTTTTTCAAAACCACCGGCTCCTTGAGGGTTTATATGACCTCTGCTGTTGCGAACCCTCGATAAAAAAAAATTATAAAAAAAGATAAACCTAAGAAAAAGCGTACATATAAATTTTATCTTAGGTAAAATTATCTGTCCTGCAGTGAATATAAATGGAATCCCGTTGTCTGCTACTGACTTTGTGCGTCATCTTGGATTTTTCACGGATAAACAATTGATTTGGAATCGTTACACAAGACTGAAAAGGCGACAAACAAAACGAAGTTATTAATAATTAAAAGACCACTAGAATCACGACAAACATTCGACATTAAAACCATTTAATATACAAAAGTATGATTAGACCTCCCTGGGCGTACTGTTGTGAAAGGTAGGGCACAACCAAGGATTCCCATTCCTAACGTCTCCAATCAATCCAATCTAAAATTCTCTGTTAATTACAAACGCTCCGTTTTTACGTTTCAAATTCATAACGATTAATAACGACCTTCACATCCCGTTTGCACATTAACTCATCAAAACCTAAGGAGCGCCGTACCTAAGGGAGACCCCAAACCGGCGGACCACGGCCACAAAAATAATTGAACTGTATGGAGATTAGTGACCGTTAATAGATAATTATTCAGATATCGTGAGATGCGGTCTGGTGTGATGTAGGCTTCAGAAAAACATTTTCTTTATCGTGCCAACGTTTCGATCTTTACTGAGATCATCTTCAGGGCTCAAAGTCTTTGTCTTCTGGGTAATTGTGCCATACTTGCGTGTCGTGTCTAGAGTGCCGACATTACACAGAAGACAAATATTTTGAGCCCTGAAGATGATCTCAGTAAAGATCGAAACGTTGGCACGATAAAGAAAATGTTTTTCTGAAACCTACATCACACCAGACCCCCAGACCGCATCTCACGATTTTTGGATAATATTAATTCAAATGGGATGAAAGTAGAGATCTTATTGTGTTTAATGGTTTCCTTCGACCTTGCCTTGAATGGCAAGACCCAAGGCAGCAGGGAAATATTTTCCTTATGATTAGTTTACCTAATCTAATAGGTCTCACCCTTGCTGGTTAATCCTTTTGAATACACTTTCTAATAAAAATATATATACAATATTTTAATAAATAACTAACAATTATGGGTACAAGGAGTAAGCAGCCGGGAATTAAAAGTTCAGGGAAACGAATTAAACAAGTAACTTAGTTATCATAGGAAGAAAAAAAAAAAGAATGAAAAACCTAGTCAGCTCTTTATCGACTATAGTTCGGCTTGCAGGCTTGAGGACCTTAAACGTCCTCTTTTCTTTAACCAGTTCGCTGAAGGTCGGTGTCCAAGGCGGAAGAGGAGCTTTAGAGGTTCCCTCGGACTCTCAAGGAGGGGGCATTCGGATAGTCTTCGTTGGAAACTGTCACCCTTTATCATACATTTCATCACTCACTGAACACACAGAATGATCCATTAGTACGACAATTATCACTTCCATCCTGACCTGAAAACCGAATGAAGCCATTGAAGCGAAAGTGGCCCCGAGAACTAATTTAGTGAAGATTGAAAAGGTTTCAGTCTGAATTATTGTTGCAACTGGGCAACCTCTCCTACGAGTGACGACTTCAACATGTATGAACTCAGTTTATACAATGTGTATCAAATATCCAATAAATGCATTGAAAAAATAAAACATCTTACTTTCAAACCGGTTACCGTGCAAAATATAGCAGATATTGTATCTTGTATCTTACGTTCACAGTAGGTCTATTATCTTCGCCATATTCTTAAAGTTCATTAAATTTGTTTAAAGTTAGTTTTAAAGTTTAATGTGAAGTCCTCTTCACTAATTAATATCATATTATTTATCGAGTGCGGCTGCTCCTAAAAATATAGGAACCATTTCATTGTTTTTATTGGTCAATTATTTAACCTTGAGGCTTCTCATACATGGCTTGAAATCGGGTAACTACTAAAATATTGACGTAGCCTTTTTTGTTTTTCATAATTTAGTTATTTTTTCAGACATAAAACAATAGAAAACATTGTAATGTGTGGCAAGTCGTTATTATTACATTATTATTATTATTCTCCGATTGGCGTTTAAAAAGAAATTAATGAACTTAAAGATTATGGCGAAGATAGTAGACCTACTGTGACCGCTAAGATACAAGATATTCTTATCGACATTCTTTTGAGCCACCTAACTGGTAGCAGCGGAAATGAAATAATTGCATTTCTGTGTTAGAGTGATGTTCAATTTAACTGTGAAAAAGCCTGTAGTATATTTTGACGGATGAAAAAAGCTGATGGCATGTAAATATGCATGCGTATTGTGTTATTGTTTACGTAAGAAGGGACAGATATCGATTTAAAATTTTGGTTTGAAACCCTTGTCATCAGTGAATATTGGAATGTTTGGTCGATCCCAAAGCTTGGCAACCGTACGTACAAATAGGTTGGAGTCGAAAAATTCGATTAATTGGTTATTTTCCCCTTAATAGTTAATAAATTATTTAATCCGTAATATCCACTTAAATCGTTTGTTAGGTGTTCGTTTTTTTTTAAATCGTGTGTGTGGATTCCAAGTTATTCTCCTTTTAAATGTAACCCATAAATAGATAACATTCTGATTGAGGAACAGGATCATTGTATCCAGGTCTCATGGTGGAATGTAAAGGTGGTATGTTTTTCTTTGAGGGGTTAAACTTAATTGTCCAAAGATTGATTCATTTTTAAATTGTTCATACTTAGGTTTGCATTATAAGTGAATGTTGTGAAAAAGATGGATGACTAGTTAATAAGGTGGTGTCGTATCCGTATGGACGTTCTCATTACTATCATTTCAGAAGAAAAAATTGTGAACAAGGGTGGAGCGAGTATTGACCCTTGTGGTACACATGCAGAGGTTTTTCATCGTTGAAGTCTCCGTTCCCCGGTTTACTGAGAAAAATCTCTCCTTATGGTATGATTTTATAATAAGATAACCTCGGGTAAAAATAAGTTTAATTTATTTAATCTAGCATAAATTCAAGTTTAATAGTAATTGGACGGTAGCTAAAAATAAAATGGTTTACTGTTAAGTAGGCTTTTAATTTAAAAGCGAGGTGAAAACAAAAGCTGAACTGGCCATAAAGTAAAAAATCATAAAAGAGGTAAAACAATGGAAAGGAAATTTTTTTAAAATTTAATGGTCTCGAATCTCTGCATAATTGAAGGTGTTTGCCGTGAGGTGATTGAGTGTCTTTGGCCTTTTGAGTAATGTCTTTCTCTTTTATCCATCCCCTTTTCTTTGGTTAATTGCCCCTAATTATATCCAGTGGCGCTATTTTTCACGCCTTTGTAAGATTTTATATTAAGCCATTTTTCCCTTCTTACCGGGTCCTGTTAATTAAAGCCTTGTTTGTACCTAGTTTGAAATATCGTAAAAGGTTGTAATCGAATCTGCATCACATTGTAATTCAGGATTGTGAATTTTAGCACTCCCCCAGGGCATATTCGGCTTATTCCTTTGTTGGTATCGGACATTTGTAAATTCAAAGATGAGATTTGACTTTCAAATCACATCCTAAAAACGTGTTCCGGGCCGTTATGCTTTCCCATCAACCGTTGATTGTAAATAGAAGTCACTTAGCCATAAATTATTTTTAACGCGTATTTACGCGTTTTTGCATTTTTGTCGTTTTTACGTCTCGTCCTAAAACAACGTACACGGTTTCATATCCACCCTTTGGCCTTAATTAATCATTATGCGATATTTATGATAACCGTACCCTTACATTAATAAAGATTTACTAATTTACAAATTAGTACACTCACAAATTAAGTATTGAAACATATCAAACATGAATAGTGCCAGCAAACATACGTTATAGTACATCAGGTTAATTGATTAATAACTCATTAATCATATCTGCTTAGCTAATTACATGGATTTTGGGCCATTTTGATCAATAATGCTATTAAATCATTTTACAATATTGTAATAATTAAATATGTATGAGATTAAAAACGTATTGATATAATAACCAATTGTACAATTCTATTGACAGCTATCAATCAAGGCTCCTCGATATAAACGCCAAAACTCGTTGCAACCTTTCAATATTCTCCTCTCGAAAACTGACTCCATCGTGTTTCCATCATGACAGTCACTTTCATCACGAAAAATGTCTATTCACAAAACGAACATTTTACATAAACGGCTATAGAATGTAATACGCAAAACTGTATCAATCCCATCCAAGGAAAAAAATATAAGTTTCTACCAAAAAGCTAATAAAAGCATTGAATAATTTGATACCAGCAATATATTGGATATTAGGAAATAAAATGGCAGCAAATACTATTTCCTTATGGCAAAAATAGCAAAAACTTGGTAAATAAGTATTCTTATTTTACATTTCTTTTCTTTAAAATAGTGTCAAGAGTGCATATTGATGATTCTTCACTTGTCGAAGTTTCTACTCACCCTGAATTTAATGTTTACCAATGATTGTTTTATAAGCATAAATTTTTCATGACCACCGAACTGTAGTAATGTGGTGAATCAAACCCCAGACATTTTACTAAGCCTATTCTCTTTATTTTGTAATCAGCTTTTCTATCAAAAAATGTAATGCTTACTGCTCAAAAATGAATAAGGATATTTGTAATTTGTTACTAGTTTTATTATTCTTATTTTACTAATTAGATTTAATAATTTATTATTTGTTTTATTAAACTAACAAATATATAAGCTTATAACCACCTTCAAACGTGGAGCGCGTGGCTGTGGAATTCGCCGG
>CM077099.1:32662516-32675044 GCA_039619505.1 Cimex hemipterus
CTCTCTCTCTCTCTCTCTCTCTCTTTCTCTCTCTCTCTCTCTCTCTCTCTCTCTCTCCTAATTCTGTTCTTCTTTCTTTTCCTCTACTTCTCAATTTCCCTTAAACCCTCTCTATTTCTAATTCTCTCTTCCTCTTTCTTTCTAGTCTCACTACCTCCTAAATTCATTTTATTTCACTCTTTTTTTTTACATCCACCTTTCAATATACCTCTCAAACTACTTATTATTGTTTGTTCTATTTTATTTTTCAGACACACACATTTATAATATTTAATGTAGATGTTTTATATTAATGTATTATATCATGTAACTAGTATGTCTATTGGTATTTAAATCTGTCAATGCTATATAGAATATAATATATGATGAATGAGATGATGTAGTTTGAATGATGCATATTTCGAAATTATACGATAAAAAGTATTACCGTATGTATAATTTGTTACAAATGGTATCAAAAGTGAAATATGTTGGTGCATTTAAGATAAAACTAGTTGTATGTTACAGAATAACAGTTGGATCAATTTTTATGATTGCATGTTGTCACATCTTCCGCCTCATGTGTAATGACGCGCATGATCAGCAAAATCCATTTAATCCAACAATGGCTTTCCAACGTCATTAATCCCATTGACAACCGATCGATCCTGTATATGAGTTCATGCATGGGTGTGTATTTGGTTTAGTAATAATGAAGTAGACAGCGGTGATGAGAGAGTATATTCTCACCGAGGGAAATGAAACGGACAGCGTTCGCCCCCACGATGCCCTCATTAGCAGACTGTTAGCCTTTAATCGCCATCCTGTTCATCATCGATCACTCTTTATACAACTCTCTTTATCAACGACAAATCATTGGCGTTCATAAGGTTCCAGATTAATCCACACTCGCCGAAAACGATCGCTATTTTTTTTACGTCGCAATCAAGATTTTACACTCGACAAGAAAAGATTGAAATTGTTTAATTAAATAACGAACAATAGGGTATTATTATGGAGAACAGGTTGGTTATAAAGTTTAGCTTTGACCGCCTGTTCTGGCATTCCAATGAATTGACTCATGAACTTTAAATTTGCCATGCATATTCATTACAAAGTACAAAGGCAGACAAAACTATGTATTGCACGTTTAAAACATTTTAAAATTTACACTTTTCTACTTAACTTGTTAAATACGCCCTCTTATTCGTACTTTAACCCTTTTGTATGATGATTTGAGAAAAATATAAAGAAATGTCTAAATCCGATTATCAACTGTAATACACCAATTTGCATGGCTTCGATTTTCTTTTTTACCATATTCTATGATACAACCAGATAATGGTCAAATATGCAAGATGAAAATTGGATATATTGGCATTTGTTTTGGTAGAAACAGCAATGCTCTTTGGTTTAGGTGATTTTTTACTGTTACATCCTCAGTAAAATTTTGCTGGCCAGATAGCCAATTTGTTAGCTTTGAGTCCAAGCGGTTTCTTATGAACGGTGCAACGTTTGTAGCAGGAAAACGTGCGGATTTTATATTATTTAGTTCATTGTTGCATCCCTGTCTAAATTGTTGGTTTTCCTTTGTGGTTTATTCAGTTTATAGCTTGGCAACATAGTCGACTATGTGTACGCTTGGACATCCAATCTGTTGGTATGTGTTACAAGTCATGCGTTCGGGCGTGTCGCATTTACGAAGACGCCTGATTCCCGATGCGTAATATATTCTCCGCATTATCCTTCTTTCCCCAATTTCATCTCTGCTTTGCCTTTCCTCGGCCACTTTCTAGCTAAGTGTGAATCAGTCAACTTCGATACGTTCCCACCTTACATCGTGTATCGGTTGATATCAAGTTATCTGCCTTCAATAGATTATGCCGATATCATTATATCACATTTCCCTAAGCCTTTTAAATTCCTCTCGGTGGTGTTCGTCGTGCGCCATTTTGAATTGGTGGCTGACGAACATCCTTACTTGTAGATCACCTCTATTTATGAGTAGAAAGGCGATATGAACCGGATTTGACTGAAAAATTGCGCATATATTTGTACAAGTCTGATAGAACCCGTTTTTTCATTTGATAGATTGAGGATTTTTCTGTTTGTAAAATAATCTTTTCTTTTACAAAAAAAAAAAAAAAAAAAAACACAAAAAAAACAGCTAGCTTTTTGTATCAGTCGAGATGTAATCGGATACAGGGACCGTGTCTGTGATAATCGACTGCATAGCTTGTATGAAGAGTTGTAGTCGGTATCAGTACCAGAGTGAGAATATAAGTGAGTGAACCAGATCAATAGGGAGTCAGATACAGTGACGACACGTAACTTAAGTCGGAAGTCCAAGTTCGGAGGTTGTCTTTTCAAGGAGTTTGTCATCCGAAGAAGCGATCTACCGCTCTCAGCCCGACTACGATTTCCTCCTAAAGACAACCCATAAACCCCCTTAAATTTAATCCCTTTTCCTCCGATAAAACTTTTTTGAGATAGGTATCCCGAGGCAGAGGGGGACAGATTTGCTTCTTAAACAAAACGTTTTTCGGCTCAACGTTTCCAGAATTGTTTCCATTACACAATGCAATTGTTCAGTTTACTAATGTTTGGCTAAGAAGCTTACAGAAACCGAAAGGTCTTTTATTTTCTTATTAATAATTATTATGTTCGTTGGAGATTGGAAGATTATGTATTTCATCTTTACAAAGAGCGGAAAATGATAAAATGATGTTGTTAATATGGCTCCGTTAAACTCTGAATTAATTAGTTGGTGTTTCTATTTTCATTACTTTTTGTTTTATGTGATAAAAGTGACAATCTTTCTGAGCCTTACAACCCTTAAGATATACAGAAAAGTTGGAGTTGAAAAAAAAAGACAAGTATGCTCGGAATAAAACCATCAAAACAATATAAACTAAATATTCCATTATCAGGTATAACAATGAATTTATTATTTTAACCGATTTGGAATTATGTTGTCATATAGGAGAAATCTTTCAAAAATAGTTTCGACCTTATAAATAAAAATATACAATGAATTATTATTAACAATTAAAGTAAATTAATGAACAGTGGAATTTTATATAGAAACCAATAAGTAAATAATATAAATATTAAAACACTTGTTTCGGGGGAATTCTATAGAGAGCTGGTGTTAAAATTAATTGATTATTAAATATAGCGCTCTTTGCTTCTCACCGGAAAAGCTTCTTTAACTTTTCATTTTATAAATTAATTAACATTTTACAGTAAAAGCAAGAGTTATTAATTAAAGCAATGAATTCTTCTGCTAATTATTTCTCTGGTATACAAATGAAATCGATCGAAATCGAACCGACTTGCTCCATGGCTTGAATTTATATTCAGTTGTGAAAAAAGAGCTGTTACAAAAACGTTTAAAATGCCGGTTGATTAATTGATGTTAAGACTGATGTTTTTTCAACCTTTTTCAAATTGTATTTGTATTCTCTTTACTTTAATCATTACAAAATTGAATTGGTTAAAATTATAAATGATACGAGGTTTACATGTACATTGAAAGTAAACAAGTTGAAAATAAAAGTAAATTAAAGATTTGTACGTACTGCATAGAATGGTTATAGATAACAAGTCACTCTAAAACATCTAGAGAATTTCTTCATTTTTTACCTGTAACAATAGATGAAATAATTAGTAAAATCAAGCGATTATTTTGTTAGGTTTTAGAAAGGGAAAATAAGTCCTCCATTGACTTGGGGGGCCGCGGTAGCCGAGTGGTAAAGGCGTCAGACTCTCGGCTAGTAGACCCCGCGGTCGTGGGTTCGATCCCCACCGTCGCCTCTGGAATTTTTCTGACGCCTAAGGGGACCGGTGGCCGCAATTAAAAGAAATTGACACGGCACTCATCAATGGAAGGGTCTGGTCCCAACAACCTTCAAAAATGAGTTTCTTCGATGGAAGAACACTGGTACAACGGGGGCTCAAGTTCACTTTGTGTTGTCAGCCCTCACCCAAAAATGGAGCCAGGGTATAGTACAATAAGCTGAACAGCTGCAGTGCTCAGGAGGAACTCCTCCAATCCCGGGTGACCATTGCATCCATCAATCCTCCATTGACTTGATTATTTATATATTCATTTATTATTTGGTAATAGGACTATGGTTAAAAAGGTTTGACTTTTTATTAATAATATTATGGTACCATATTTTAATGGTAATATGCTATGGTAAAATTGAGAACATTTCACATATGAATTTTAACTTTTATCTGTTTAGTTGTTTAACTTTATTATCATAAAAATTGGACAGCTTGTTGCATTATCTCAACTGAAAACATTAATTAATTGTAAGATATTAATTGGTCAGGTGGACCACGAAACTAGTGAATTTAATAAGTTTGAAATAAGTATACTAAAACTCTCCGTGGCCATTTCATTTGTCGCCGAGAAACAAATAGATTACACGGCATTTGAAAATATGTCAAAAAGGAGGCAAAATTCAAAAAGCTGTGGGTTGAGATGGGAAGTAGCAGCGACATATCTAGCCATAAGATCGTGGGTTCGAATCCCGCTCGCGACATTGACTTTTTTCATCTCAACTAAAAACTTTAATTAATTGTAATTTTCTTTATCGTTTGCATATAAATTTGATGTCAATGATTAAATTGTGGGCCGGATCCCGTATGCTTTTACCGACGTCTATCGTCTAAGCGAAGTATATAGCCGGCTTAATCAAAAGCAATGATGATAGCTCTATATATAACATTAAAGGGTGTGTCGAAGGCCGCAATGGTTTAGACGTTGACAACGGTAAAAGTCCTCGGTTCGAATCCAGCGGCCCTACATTCGAACATGCACCCCATACATACAAATGAGCTTTTTTTCTAAATCAACGACACCTCGAGGGTTGATATAACCTCTGCTGTTGCGAACCCTTGTTGAAAAAAGATAAAAATAACTACAATTAATGATGGTTTTTAATTGAGATAAAAAAGTCAGTGGCACGAGCTGCTCTACCATTTGAGCTATCGTGACCTCGATCCACTCGAGCAGTTGCCATATATAGCGGAAGGTCGTGGGTTCGAACCCAGCCCGTGCAATTGACATTTTTATCTCAACTAAAAACCATCATTAATTGTAAGATATTAACTGGTTAAGCGAACCACGAAACTAGTGAAGTTAACTATTCCGTACCATGTTCATTGATGATGTCCATCTTAAGCATATCTACTTGGTTTGTGTTAAGGGGTGGTCTTTGATAGTATGCTTTTACGGATCATTTTCATAATTGATCAATAGAACATGTTGAAGTTTTGGTTATATTAAAAGTATGACGACTGACTTTACAACTGTTTATTATTCAGTAAAATATTGTATCAGTCTATGGTCAGGAGTATAATTGGATACGGTGGTTTAATTTGCTTTGTTTATTACAAGACCCTTCCAAAAAAATTATTATATTAGAAAATGAAATCAATTCTGAGACTAAGAATTTCTTTTAAATTGTTGATTATTTTTATTTTATCCAATACCACTTTACTTGATTGAAAGAAAGCAATACTGCCATTATATATTTTATGAGTTAAGTCTTGAGTTTTTTCTTCTTTTAAGCAACGCAAAAGTCATTCCAACGTACATCCCTGTGACGGTTAATATCCATTCTCGTCGTTACGTTAAAAGCACGGCTAATTATCCACGTCTTCATTTCAGTAACATTTCCACCAGGAAATCCGTGTCAAACGGGAGGAAACGTTTGATTAGTATCTGGACATAGCTAAGCCTACCGGTACTGGCCGATAGCCGACCGTTAAGCATGTATCCAAGCCCATCAATTTCGCTACAAGCCACCCTCCCTTTCCAGCTATCAATTTTCAGATCAAATGTCCGGATAACATCAAATCCCTTGTATCGGAGGAAACCACCAAGGAAATTAAGGCGATGTTTATTGGAATGCAAGCTCCTGCAAGGGATCAAAATTGACCCGAAATTGACTCATCGATGATTTACGAGCTGGGACAGGGTTGATCCATACAGCTAATCAGCCCGTGGTTCCTTATTTAACATAGACTTCTGAGCGACATCTCAAAAATCGACCAGTTAAGAAAATTTCAAAAATAAAAATATATTATTTTTATTCAGATATCGTGAAATAATTTCTCTATGGAATTTCTTTTTAATAAGACTATCGAAAAAAATCCTAAAAACAGATATAACATCATTATCTGTTGACAGAATTTATTTTTCAAATGATTGTGATAATGAATCAGATATCGGGAGATGCGTTCTGGTGTGATGTAGGTTTCAGAAAAAAATTTCTTTTACGAACGTTTCAGTCTTTATTAAGATCATCTTCAGGCCTGGGATTTACAAACAATTTTTACATTTGACAAAAACATTTAAGAACATTGAAGATGATCTCAATAAAGTTAGAAAAACAGAGAGTCTTAGAAAAACATCTGGTTAAATATGTCGAGAAATCGAACATACAACACAATAGTACGAGATTAGTGGCCATTAAACGATAATTATTCCGATATCGTGAGATGCGGTCTGGTATGATATGGCTTTCAGATAAACATTTTCTTTATCGCGCCAATTTTCGATCTTTTATTGAGATCATCTTCAGGGCTCAAAGTGTGTCTTTTGTATAATTGTGGCGTCCTTGCCTACGTCACACCAGACCGCATCTCACGATATCTGAGTAATTATCGATTAAAGGTCACTAATCTCTAAACATATATTTTTTTAAAATCTATATATATGTAATGTAGCGTGCTTTGTTCTTCTTTTTTGTTGGGCCCAACCCTGAATTCGAAAATCGAAAACAAGGTCCCAGAGGTTTTTAACGATCAGACCTGACTACTATAATTTCTTATATTGGTCAGGCACCTTTTATATTTTATTCAAACTAAAATAAATATGATACCGAATGTTTGTTGAATTTGAAATTTTAATTATAATTTATTTCACACAACTTTACAATATTTTTTATTAATTATTATTTTTAATTTAAAGAATCCTTTTAACATATAATAAAATGAAATTTAAATCTTGTTTTATAGTTTCATAAAGAAACGTAAGAAATTATTATTATTATTAGATTATTATTATTAAATTTTTGACCACCAAATAAAAATAGAAATAAACTTTGAACACAATTTTTTAACATAAATATTGTTTCTTCGGTTTTTCTTTATAAAAATATATTTCCTTTTAAAAACTAAATTACAATTATTATTTTTGTTTTGACGTGAAAGTAATAAAAATTAACTCACATGAATAGTGTGCACACCCAATTATTCTTTTTTTTTTTTTTTTACCAAAATAACTGTTTATCCACGGAAGCCAGAAAGGGAATTGAATTAGCACTTAAAAAAATATAGCCCTTTCTTGACCCCTACTCCTTGCACTATTAGAGTGTGCGGAGGGTCATGGCGGTTCATTTAAATCTGAATGTTACATATATAAACATAGTCGTAACATAATTATTACTCCTCACAAGGTTTGAACTATGTTAAAATCGAGTAAGTTAGAAAATGAAATGAAAGAGTTGAGGTGAGAGCAGTGAAGCGAGCGAGTGAAGTGAGTAAGCAAATTTAGTGATTAAATAAAAAATGTATAGTTAAATAAAAAATTAAACCAAAAACGAGTAAAATAAATCGCTCATGTCTCGCGCGTAACACTAACATTTTCATCTCAACCAAGTGCTTAGATAAAAATGTATAATTAACTAAAAGGTTTTTCTTATTATTTTTCTTTCTTGAAAGTGGGATAATAGGCCATCTCGAAAAAACCACAGCCAGTTTTCATCCACAACGTTTCGGATTTATTTTAACCCTTCCTCAGGTTAACGCCTGTACACAGAACAAATATTTTTTAAATTTTTAGATCAACATGGTTTTCATTGTTTCTTCACTACTCACAATGGTTAAAAAAGTGTAGTAAAAATTAAAAAAAAAAGAGCCAGTGTGGTACTTATTCGAACTAGGAATAAAATGTTTTAATATTTTAAACCTGACTAGACTGTTATCACAACCTCTCATGTGACGTTCGACCTCTTATCACAGACCAACGAATCAACATTAAAAAACAACTAAACAGTTAAAATTGCATTTTTCTTATAAAATCTATTTTTTAAAAACAAATTTTATTTATTTTTATTTATGGTGATATTCTATTCAAGGTATTATTTGGTTTCACCATAGTACACTTTCTTGCAGTATTTGCATTCAATTTTGTCTACTAGGCCTGATTGTAGTCCTTCGTCAATTATATCTTTTAGCGGTGAGTAGTATTTTTTGACCGCATTACTGTTTCAGAAGGCCAACTTGACTAGAGAGAACTTTCTTTTCAGACAACTTCTCAACTGTTCCGATAACGATGTACGGGAAAGTGACATAGGAAATAAAATAAAAAAAAAAAAAAGTTTTTTTTTTAATTTGAGCTAGAGAAATGAGTACTCAAAACTAGTATGTATTAAGGGGAAATGTGAGGAAAAAAATGGAGTAACTAGTGAAAAAGTTAATACTTGAGTAGTGAGAAAGTGTTGATCTAAAAGATTATTGAAGTGTGCATGTAGTGAAATGAGTAAGTAGTGATGTCAATTGTTTGTGTGTTGGTGAGTTGTAAAGTCAGTGATGACAGTTGTAACGAAGTCTGTCAGGCAGAAAGATAATAGATGAAAAGTGCAAATAAAAACTGAGCTTCTACTGGTATGAGTGAAATGTCTACGTAGTAAAGTCAATATGAAAATGATTTAATGGAATGGTTGAATAGTCCATGTCAGTGACGAGTGAAAATTGAATGACTTAATAGTGAATGACAGATGTGACAGATGAGTGAAAAAAATTGCGTGTTGGTGTGTTCACGAAAGTTTGTATTTGTGTAATAATCTTTTATCCACTTTAACCATTTTTTACGCAATGAAATACGTTTCTTCTGCATTTTACTTTGTATTATTTATGTATTACAAGTTTTTACATGTATGAATTTCAATTATATGCCTCGTTCAAAAAGAAAATGTTACTTTTTATTTTTTGTTGACTTATTGAACGAGAAAAGATATAAAATTAATTTTGTTTGAAAATATTAGAAAAATGTGAAGAATGCGGAATGTGTCTACTTTCGTCCTCATACTCAGATTAAGTATTATTGGTTCACATTATGTAATACTCACAGAGTCATAAGAAAACAAAAACAAATTAAGATAAAAATTTCTTCAAAACCAATTTACATAAAATTATTTTTTTGCCAAAAAAATTTTATTTAAACAATTTTTTTCCTGGCAAACGTGGTAAACGGTTTTTCGCTATTTATCGTGTATGTCGTTACATATTTTTATCCGAATAATAGGCAACTTTAGTAATGCACGTCAGTCCCTTGTCAAATTAGCTCACAACACTCACGATATTACATTGTTGTAAATAAAATAGATAAACGTAGTCTTTATAATCTTTCTTTGCAAAACTGATGTGGCACTTTGATATATTAATGAATTGGGTGAGACAACATGTCTTATTTTATTTTGAAGTTTATCATTCACGCTACTGCTATAATTCACACCATAGTAATCTGAGTAAAACGTTAAACGTTCTAACACCATCGGAAGCTTTTATAAATTTGACGTCAATAATTAACTTGTGGGCCGGATCCCGTGTGCTTTTACCGAGGTCCAACGTCTAAGCGAAATATGTAGCCGGCTTAATCAAAAGCAATGATGATATTTTCCAGCACGAAATTTAGAATTGGGGTTTTGCGTTGAAAAGGGAATACTAATTAAACATTCCATTTAGTTAATTACATTTAACAAAATGAAGCATATTTAGACTTTACTTGAGGTTTAAAAACAAACTAGGTCATAACTCGTGTAATTTTTGTCGTGTGAAAAATTACTTTTTATCTTTGGGAACATCTAATTTTATCTCTTATTTTTTCTGTATTTTCGAAACCTTTTTGCTCGTATAAAATGCGTGGAGTTCCAATGAAGCCTCAATGTTATAATTAGAAACCGTACTTGTTTCTGGTGTGTCGTTGATTCTTCTGGATAAAAAAATAGCATGTTCTTTTCTTTTTAGTTTTCTTAGTTTATCAAACTAATGAAGTGATTGTTTTGGAACCAGGGACATGGTTCCAAAATCATAAAGTTTTGCAATATTACCATTTTTTGGGATGGCTTTTTTTTTCATTTTTTTAGGAGCCTGTTTTCCCTACCCCGCATCCCACCTCTCATACTAAATAATCACTCCATCCCCTTCTGCTCCTCGGTTAAAAACCTAGGAGTAGTCTTTGATCAAAACCTTTCCTGGCACTCTCACATTTCCCAAATTTCCCGCCATTCCATCGCCTCCCTCAGCCAGTTCCCTCGGTCCTGGCTTCTCTTGCCTTTCTCCACCCGCAAACTCCTTGTATCTTCCCTTATACTTCCATTCTTCGATTATAGATGTTTGACATACGGTGAGAACGCACGATTGAAGCGTATTTTCAATTGTTGCGTAAGATTTGTGTACGGCACCCCTCGTGGATCCCGGGTGTCGGGGTTGTATTTCCAACTTTCCTGGCTATTCCCCTCCTTCCGTGCCCAGTATTTCCTAGGTTGCTTTCTCTTCCAGTCCATCCTCACTCGTCGTCCTCCTTACATCATCCAATCCCTTCATTTCAACCCCTCACATCACTCCCGTAAGACCCACTAATCCCCAATCGACCTTATCCTTCCGCAACATACAACCCGTACTTTCGAAAGATCTTTTCTGATCCGAGCCCCTAAACTCTGGAACTCCCGTCCCCTTTCTATTCATCACGCTGCCTCCTTTTCCTCCTTTAAATCCCATCTTTATAATCACCTCCTCTCCCTCCAAGCAGAGACCTCACGATAGCATTTATTATTTTTGTTTTTGTTAATTTTCTCTTCTGGCATACATTGTTACTGGCATGCATTGTTCCACGATTTCTATCTATCTTTTTTTTTCCTTTTTTTAAATTAAGTGACATCATAGAAGGTTATTTATTCTATCTCATGTAAATTATTCTTAGGGGACACCAGTCCCAGAATAAAGTGATATTTCTTCTTCTTCAGCGCTCTGTATATAACATTAAAGGGAGGCGTCGAAGGCCGCAACGGTTTAGGCGTTGGCAACGGTAAAGGTCCTGGGTTCGAACATGTAGCCCCATACATACAAATAAGCTTTTTTTTCAAAATCACTGGCACCTCCAGGGTTGATATAACCTCTGCTGTAGCGAACCCTTGATGAAAAAAATAACTACAATTAATTAAGGTTTTTAGTTGAGATAAAAACGTTAATGGCACGAGCGATTACTTTTATTATGTTTAAACTACATTCCGAACATAACGAAAACAGTCGTTTTAAGGAGCTTGTCGATCAACACATTGAATACAAAATAATGAAATTTATAATAAGTAATGACACCATTTTAACGATTGATCAGTATGCGTAATATTTGCGCTTCTCTAATCAAACTTGGAAATAAGTTTAAATAAATATCTGTTCACGACATGGAACATGTTACAATACGTATCCCATTTGGTACAGTCTTAAATGGTGTTAGCAATTAGGAGTTTGAAGATGATTTGACGTACTGGCAATCATGCGAAAAATAAATTATCCAAATGGTTGCGTATTTGGTTTTGTTAATGTTCCCCTTGCTGAAAATAGTTTCAGTCAAGAAGGCGGTTTATTTTCGAAGGCAATTTGTTTTCGTGATTACAAGCTGGCTCAGGGCGTCAAAGGATAATTCTATTTGCTCAAGAGATTTAAGTTAGGGTGAAGTCAAACAAACTCCTTATCCTCTGACCCCTCGCGCTTCCGTTTCCCTTTCCGCGCCCGCCCTTTCCCTCCGTTGATGTTAAGGTGCACAAACTGCCTTCCTCAATGTTCCTTCGGTTCTTAGGGCCTAAATCAGGTCACGCGACAAGCACGAAAAGACGGGAACCTTCTGTATGCAAATAAGACTCCTTATGTTTGCCTTTCGAATTGCGCCGATAGGAGTGTTCAAACATTTGTCAAACTCATTATATATTTATTTTTGAAGACGTGGCCCAGTTTCGCTCCCTAAAACCAATTGCAATCCTCACCATATGAAATGGTGGCATATGTAATAAAATGTTGAATACATTGAGTTGTTCCATAATCTCATTACTCATACAGAAAATGTTGTTTTCTTTGATGTTTAGGCTGTAAAAAGAAATTAATCGCACAGTTATGATTAAATAAAGTAAAATATGTATGTATATATAGTACCCTATCTTTGGCTGCCAATATTGAACATCATTTTCAGCTAATAACTGTTATTTTTCAAATGATTTAGTTATTGGTTCGTTATTTAGTTTAAATAAATTATGATCATTAGTTAATCTATTTAAGGAGTAGCAATCTTTTTTGTATGGCTAGCTAAATTTCATTATACTAAGACTGTTGAAAATAATCCTAATCACAGATATAACATTATTGTCTGTTGACGGAATTTATTTTTCAAATGATTGTGATAATGAATCAGATATCGTGAGATGCGGTGTGGTGTGATGTAGGTTTCAGAAATCATTTTCTTTATCGTGCCAACGT
>CM077099.1:32690515-32714195 GCA_039619505.1 Cimex hemipterus
GTATGTATATATATATATATATATATATATATATACTAAAATATATTAAAAAATACACACTATTATTTAGCATTTTAATGCATCCGATTATCATTTAAAATTTTAGAAATGAGGTGAAGTAATTTAAAAACACTTAGCAGATATACAGGTGAAAGAAATAATAATGGGCGCTCACCCAAAATACTCTGAAACGAGATAAAAATACATTTTGTACTGCTTTCTAATGATAATGTTGCGTGGGGTTTTCTTATATAAAAATATTCCATTTTGTAACTATAATGCATGAAAAATAGCTGCAAATTATTATTAAAAGAAAGAAAGGCTAAACATAAAAAAGCTTAAAAGGTTTTATGTTAATTAATATAATTTCACTAATACTTATACATAATCCTTTTCAGTATCCTACGCCCTAGTTCTGAAAACAATATTCTCTGAACTCTACTGCTTGCTCCATTGCTTGAAATGCCAGCAATTGAGGTTTTGCAAATAATTTTATTGAAGGAACTTCTTATTTTTAATATGGCCAGTACGTCAGAAGTATTGTAATTTATGGTGATTTAGAAATAAAAGTGAATTTTTATGTTTTTATTGTTTTGACTCTTTGTAAACAAATTTTCTTAAATAACAAAACGATAGGATATCGATACGACATCTCACCTATTATTGATACATTCTTCAGGGCAGAAGAAGAATTTCGTTTTCTGAATCGTAAAATGTTAATATTGAATTTAGAAGGTTGTATCACTGGAAATCCTCACAAGTATTTTCGCAGTGAGATTGAAGAATAACGATCGCTTTATAAACGATCCTCAGTCCGGCCCATACCCCGATATTGAGAACGGTTCTTGATGTTTAATAAAAAGGCCGCAAATACCGAAGTTCCGCCCAAACCCTGGGCCGTTTTTCTTCCCACGCCTTCCACTTATATTGAATCGCACCACAATCATAATCGTGTTTCATATTGCCCCTAAACTAGTGCGTCACGCTTGTATTCCTTTAAATATTTATTATATTAGCCGGTGCGAAATCCATTCCTGAAATTCCGAGAGGGGTGTATTGTCCTATTCTTTGAACTCAAGTGCAGTATCCTAAGTCGGCCTGAAAAGCCGTGCTTAGTTTTAAGAGTAATAACAGTAAAAGTCACCTTTTAAAAAATACTGTTAATTCCGCAGACTTTAAATTTACCTCTTAGTCGGTCCCGTAACGCAGATCGTTATTTATTTCTTTATTCTTCGGAATAAAAACTTTCATAAGCTCTTAAGAAAAAATAAACTCATTAAGATAATAAACGCGTTGATTTTGCTATTTAAAATTGCTAAGAAAAGACACTGTTATAAGACAATAACAATAAGATAAAAATGTATATTCATTTGAATAGGTGGGTCTCTGCTTACTTTGTCTGCCGTCCGTGATCGTCTGGTTGGGCATTTGTTGTCGGTAAACGTACTATAACCAAGCGTCTCGACAAAACGGTGGTTGTTGTCTTCGTACTCGGCCAGATGGATCTTGACAGTAACAGAACGGCCGACGAAGCGGCTAAAGCCTCCAGACTTAAAGAAGAGTTAATGCGCCGGCTATGCGAGGCTGACCCACGGACTACTAATGGGTCAGGGCTTGTTGGAAAAGGTTGTTCGTTGTACCTGACCTAATTGAACGTTGAAATCCCTTGGCTCTGTACAGGAGTTCATAAAAATATCAACTATATGATGGGACAGTTAACAGTGAATGTATTGAGTAGCGTGACTTTCCCATCGACTTCCAATGAAATTAGTTATTAAATAGACATAAAAGATGAAGGAGGAATATCAGTCCATCCAAGGGATAGACTGAGCAGTGTATGTATAAATATGTATGTGCAGATAGCAGCTGATATAAATAGGTAATTACTAATCATTGGAAGCGTCACGAAAATAAGCAGGATTTGTTTTTTCCACAAAAATACCATTAAAATTAACGATATGCGTTTTTAATCATTATTTAACGATGAATAAAAGTATATTGTTTAATCACAAAGTTTCTTAGGCAAGAGAGTTAGTTTATCGAATTTCATTGTTCATCTGGTTAAAAATGTAAATTTATCAATTTAACGAAATATAATTTAATTAAATACTTGTTTAAAATAAATGCAAAATACGGGTACTTAATAGGAATGATGAATATAGAGTGAGTATATAGATTCACTTTTTTAAAGATGTATTTAATAAATTATTTATGGTTTACAATGATCCAGATCAGCTTGAACTCACCGAAACTGATTTTAACCACCAATTGTGGTTCATTCTTACAAATAATGTCTAGTGATGTGTTCGGAACTCTTTCAGACTATTGACGAACGTTTAAGGCTCAAAATTCGGATCTAAACAACAAATCTGTGAGTAGTATTTATAAAAAAAATAAATAAAAGCACTTCTCTACAAATCAACAGTAATATATTCATTGGAACGGCCAGAAAAAAAGTTTTTATTTTCTTGAATACACATTCAATCTACGAAATATGTTTGAATTAATTATTTAAGGAAATTTACAAATATAGTGTATTATCATTTTTTTTAAATGGGGTTGTTTTGCTTTATGAGTGCTCTTAAGTGTACCGTACTGCATGTTTTTAATTCTTTATATAGATGATATTTTTTTAATCAATGATAACTTTGATTTTAGAGCGTGTATCTTAAACAAAATTTATCCCAACTACTGAAATAATAATGAGGTAAGCCTAACGTGAGCAAAATATTGATAAAAAAAATCCAATTTGTTGTAATATTTATGCTTTATATAAAATATAGTACATATGTCGAAGATGAAAATAAATTAAGAATAATTGAAAAATAAAAAAATATATATTTTATTTTATTATTATTATTATTGGTTTTTAAGGGCGTTTTAACGGCTAAGGTCATTTCACGCCCTAACATACAAAAATTCTATTTTAGGTTTGCTATATCTCTTCTGAGTGCTATAAAACTCTGACTCCAAACATTCACTCGTAACCTAATTTTCCTATTGCCATCCAAGCTTTGATTTTCTTTTCTTAATTCTTAATTCGTAAGGCCGGAAGGCCAGTTACAATAAATTTAATAAAATTATAAAATTTATTTCTGTTTCTTTTTTTTTCAAATTAAAATTGTGAGTTTTTTTTTTCATAAATTAAAATTTCCCCATAGGCTTGTATGGCTAATAATAATAATAATAATGGAGTCAGACTAGCAACAATCTCAGCGTGATTAGCTCATCTTTATCCATTTATTCTTCCATTCAAGTATGATAACTAATTCTACATAACAATAATAAGAAACAAAACACAATAATTTTTTTTTTTTTTTTTTTTTTTTGAAGGAGCTATTTTTCTTATTTAAATTGCGATATTGGGCATTGTAGTGTATTACCCCGAAATTTTTATTGTCTTCCATTTTATTTTTCCGCTCCGGCAGCCTCAAAAGCTTCTGAAAAAAGAAATCATGCACGCACAACTCTTATGCAGACATTAGCAGGCATTCAATGGGAAAATGGGAAAACGCCTAAATATATTTTATTTCATTTTCATTTTTTTTTAGTGCAAGCTTGTCAACATTATACGGCGCATCAATAAACAGTGCCAGCTTGGCAGAAGTGCGTTCATGGTTTAGCATACACGAAGTGCCGTGAAACGGGACACTAATAGGAGTTAAAGGTTTTTTAAATTAAATGTGTACCCTTAGGTAAATATGTAAAAACTTTCATAATTAATTATGTTACGGTGATGAGGGGTTAATGCGGATAGTTACAATACTTTTTTTTCAGTTTTATTCAACTAAATCAATGCAATAATGCTTCTAATAAAATTAAACTTTATTGAACCGATTGTTTTAAAGAGAAGGAATCCTAGAGACGATAGAAAAATAATATGCACTGTCTTGTTTAGTTAATAAGATTTTTATATAACAGATGATGATCAATCAAGGAAGCAAACTTAAATGTTTTATGTAAGCCGTGATGATTTATGGCCAAAGGAAGCTACGTAACACATGCTTGTATGGCACCTGAGATGCCTACTTTAGTGCAACACTAATTTAACAGGGTAAACTAAAAAGAATTCTCATTGATTTTAGCCTTTAAAACGCCAAAATATCTTTGAAATACAGATTGAAACAGATTTTTCTTTGGGGGAAAAAATAAAATTCAGCCAAATGGACTGCCATTAACCTTTCGTAACGGGGCGGACTTCCCCAAAGACGAATGTGCAATGCATTAGGAAGGATTGGTGGGAAATCCTTTACTATGAACTTTCCTGAGAAGGAGAAAGCCGTTTCCATCAAATAATGTCCCAACTCAACCAGCTAAATGCAGCTGCCTCGGAAAAACAGCCTGCATTAGTCGGCGAAGCCCAGTTTGATATAACTCTACACAGGGCACAAATAAGAAACAATGTGATGGATTAATAAAACAACGTTTAATTGTAATTTAATTGATATTTAAACAAAAAGTATTTACTTAATAAAACAATTTTAATAATTTTAATGAAAAGGTAAAAACCTCTGTTTAGTTTATGTAAAGTCTCTAATGGTTACACTTGATTTTGAACCAAAACATCTGAAAATCCAAAAAAATTAAAAATTTCTTTATCAAAAATAACAATTTATATTTAAATAGGCACATAAATTTAATTCCGAATTATTAATCCAGTTGCATAAATATCGATTTGAATACAATTAAAATTATGATTTAAAAATAAAATTCTATTCAATTAAGATTTTCCAAATGCCTAATCATCAAACAAATATATATAATAATTTGTAATTAATTCATAACTAAATTTTAACTGCATCATTGAACCATGGTAAACATGGTAAAATCAAAAACTTTAAAATAATTTTGTTATTACGATAAAAAAATAAGCATAAGCATTATGTAAAACCGCGTATTTGACAAACGACTAAGACATTGTTCAAGGTAAATTCAACTATTACAAGAACGTAATTTTAACAGAAAGAAATCCAATCAATGAGCGACTTTAGAAATTCATTGGCCAATTGTGAGTGTGACTTTGGAACTGTTTGTTCATCCCTAAACCAACAAAGTGGACCCATCGTCTGATTTATTGTTTGTCAACCCTTGGACGATTGGGTCTCAATTGAAGAAGCATTTTGCCATTTCCCAAACGATTTATCCATCAATTGACTTCATCTAAACATCAAGGAAGTTTTAATTTAAAAGTCGATTTGAAAGATTGATTTATACTTACGAATAAATTTAACAAATCGTTCCCTCGAAAGAAAACAGCCTTGTTAAAAATTGATGAAGTTTACATAAAAATACTCAGGTTATTTCGGCGCGGTAAATGAAAACAGAGTTTATTGAAGAGAAACATGATCACGATTTCTGAATACAAACAAGGATCAGTTATTCGAATTCGTTTATCAGGAGATTTATTGTTTGATATAAATTATACATTTAGTCCAGTGTTTCTTTTGCATTTTCAAACCTTTTGATTATTCCGAATCTTACAATAAGACTTTCTGAAACGGAATCAACAGTTTCTTCTTTCGACAATAAATTTACGGTCAATTGTTCAAAGATTCAATCTTGTTATCCCAAAGACGGAGGCTTTCCATTCGTGGAATATTGATGGGGGACAAGTTGTGATTTATGCCATCTCCCCGTTCAACCGTGGTGGAGCTGCCCCCATCCACCATCTATGATGAATTGGCAGTCCCTAGCCAAAAAGCCCTTAGTTTTCCGTCATATGTGGAAACTTTGCAACGCCGTCATGTTTAACAGCTCACTCCACCCTGAAAATTTCTCCCACCACTTTGAGAAACTTCCTATTCGATTTGTTAGTATTTAAGAAATTTTACACGATATACTGAACG
The DNA here is from genome assembly GCA_039619505.1 of Cimex hemipterus. Taxonomy (NCBI): domain Eukaryota; kingdom Metazoa; phylum Arthropoda; class Insecta; order Hemiptera; family Cimicidae; genus Cimex; species Cimex hemipterus. The sequence goes on from CM077099.1 coordinate 32,696,362, forward strand.
ATTTTATAAAGAGTTTTCCTTTTTTGTTACTGTTTGATTAAATAGATGATATAATTTTATATTCAAACACACGTGAAAATTTTTAAAGTGAAATATTAATGAAGGTTCGCGGTTGGCACACGGATACTTAATTTTGAGCCAAAGCTGTCGTATGTGTCCGTCTTGGAAGGAAAATTATGATATGTGTCCCACATAATTAAAAGATGTCATTCCTTGATTCGATATAGGAGCGAATCGAAATGCCTTTCGATATAAAATTCAGTTCGAGCCCTGCAGCTAATCTTTTGGATCTCTATTCAGATTATCGTTAGAAAATGAGGCATTTCTCTATAAACATATTTGCGTTTATTGCAATTAATTGGTTTGAGAGAATGTATTTATAAGCGTGAATGTGTGGGCAGCACAGGAGAATCCATGGCGGAATAGCAATACCCCATCGCCCTCAATCAGGTTAGTATTGTAAGTATAGTCCACTGGAAATGAATACTTACATCTATGTTAATTTTTCCGAACAATACCTTCCGTGGTACAACGGTTAAAATTGTATTTTAAGTATGTTTGTATATTTGACGAATATTGCATAAATTTCCATATTTAAAGAATATTTCAAATCAGAAACTTTTGTGATTTCATGGGAAAAATTATGTAAATAAGAACATGAAAGGAAAGAAACGAGAGCCTAGACATTTATATTGGTTTCAGTTAACTTTCCAACAACAAAGGCAAATGGTAAGCCTTTTCTGAAAAATTACTTGTTCTTCGAAATTGGGTTTGGAAACTACAGGCCTTATTTGAAACACCAAATAGTCAGTTCCAGTCCTGTTTAAAAATTTTCAACCTAGTAAACCTAAAACAATGCCAAAAAGTGAAAACTTGAAATACTTTTAAATTAACAGGGCGGAATTTTCCTTTCGAAACAAAACCGAAATTTGTGACTTAGTAGACGAGAGAGTTGGAGTCCCGCTCGTGTCATCGATTTTTTTTCTACACCTCTTTGCATAAAAAGTGTAAATAATAATTAATAAAAACATAACTAAATACATAATTAGAAATTAGTACATCGCCGGGGATAGAGGAATTATACAATCATAAAAATTCCGTGCTAACTGAAATAATAATTATTCAGATATCGTAAGATGCGGTCTGGTGTGATGTAGGTCTCAGAAAAATATTTTCTTTATCGTGCCAACGTTTCGATCTTTTATTGAGATCATCTTCAGGGCCTGGGATTTACAAACATAATTTACATTTAGAAAATACATATAGAATATGGAATTTATACAATGCAAAAATTATATTTTATATTCTATCGAAGTATTTTTACTCACTCAAAGTGTTTGTCTTCTGTGTAATTGTGCCATGTCGTGTTGAGAGTGTCAGTGAAATTTTACTGTTTCATGTTTATATATGTTTGATTTTGAAGTGGTGGGGAAGGAAGTAAAGTGAAATAATGATGAAATTAAATAAGCACTGTAAATTTACAAATGTTAATTTATCATTATATTTTCTATTTTTGTTATATATTCAATTAACTATGCACGATTTTTCATAATAAAAACTTTGTATCAGAGGTGGGATTAAAACCCATGATCTTCGGATCAAAACTGCGATGTTCTAATCAGTTGAGCTACCATTTACGTCATGGCGGTAGCTCAAGTTGTTGGAGCATCCCAATATTAATCCAAAGATAATGGGTTTTAATCCCGCTTGTAACTCCCATATTTCATTCGAGAAAAACTAAAAAGTGGTTATACGAGGAAGGAATTGATGAACCACGTATTTTAAGTTGTAACAAGTAAATACCAATTCAGAAACTGGACCATGTAACAGTAAATATTTTGCTAGCTAATAGGGAACTGGTCAGCAGCGGAAAATATATAACTCTATGCTGGATTAGAGGGCATTCAGGGATCCGTGTAAATGAGCTGGTAGATGTAAAGGCAAAACAGGATATCGACACAGGAAAATTCTGCGAATATAAATACACACAACGCGATTGTAGACGTTTACTCAAAGCGAGCTGGCTATCCGAGTGGCAGGATTTTCATAATGGATCCGCAGGCGGATCACTGTATCTGTCTTTGTTCCCGTGGTGCCCAAAGCTCCCTTGTTTCAAGGACGCAGAGCAACTCGCCACTTCCATACAGTGGCGTCCATACGGATCAGCAGTATCCATGGCTTATGGGGTGCTCACAAACATAAGATTGGCCTGAGAGAATCTGCCAATTGTTCTTCCTGTGATTACACAGGGGAGATGAACCATATAATTATGGAATGCCCAGAATAAGAGGATATGAGACAGCATCTCATCAGCGGCATCGAAGCATTGGTTGGGGTGGTCAATTACATCTGGGAGAAGAGACGTATTTATCTGGATAAATAGCTACAGGAATATAGCTGGATTTAATTTACAGTTTCAGGGAAAGTTGTATTGAGGTGTAATTGAAAGGTAGGCAGGTGACATGGGGCGCGTGCATCGGCTAGGTCCCTTGTCACCTACCTCGCTAAGAGGTGGTATCGTGTTAAAAAAACCTATATATTTGATACATGGGTGATATATCACAAATTTAAAAAAATAAAAAGTTGTAACAAGTATACATCTATCACATCATTGAAAATCGGTTTTTCGAGATAGGCATTTTTGATGAGCGTTAAATGCTGTAGTGTTACAGAAACGAACTTTGACATATCATTGTCGTTTTTCAAACAGATCATCAACTAAATCAAGCTAAATTACTTTTTTGGTATAAGGAATGACCTATTTCCTTTCAAAAAGAATACACTAAACCAAAATAAAAATAAAAAATATATCTGGATTTAAGGAATATAATTTTTATTCGCTTTATATGATATTCATACTGCATCATGCGTAATTATTTTTTAATACAAATTATATGGTATAGTTGTCAATTGTTGATGCAGATTATACAACATATTTGATTCTTTCAACTTCTACTGATTAGTCAAGCATGGAGTCTCGTGCAATAGCATGTTGTTGTTGTTCAACGCAATGAAAACAAGACAGAAAGTAGAATCACGTCAAAAGCATTCTTATGGCTCTACTTTTTAAAAATTTTTTAAAATATTTTTTTATCATTAACATTTTTTATCATCAAATTGCATGTTTTATCATTAGCTCTCAAAATTGCAATCCAATTGATTTATTATTATATTTGTACGCTTGAAAACAACGTGTAACTACATAATAGGTTAATGGGTTAATTGTGGTGAGTAAATGTAAAAACAATAAATTGAGGGTAAATTCTGTTTTCAGAATGGGCTTCGTCCAGAATTTCAGCTATTTATGATTTTTCGAAGACATTTTTGTATGTCCATATAATTTCTTCTCTTCATTCTCTTTTCGTAGTCTTTCTTTATGTCGTAAGGGAAGCAGAAGCACAAATAAGTAATGCCTGCTAAGGTCGTGTTACCTAGCACAGAGCTATCCAGAACTGAAAGCCGATGGCTTTTTTTAAAATTTTGGAATAATAATTGAATAATGCAGATTATGATGATGATGATGATGGTGGTGGTGGTGGTGGTGGTGGTGGTGGTGGTGGTGATGACGACGACGACGACGACGACGATGATGATGATGATGATGATGATGATGATGATGACGACGACGACGACGACGACGACGATTATGGTAATGATGATGATGATTATGACGATGGTGGTGGTGATGAAGATGATGATGAAGAGCATATAATGGGGATCGTTGTAAACAACAAATCTGTTAGTAGAACGATCATTTACAAAAAGTGGACAAAGAATGGCATTTTTTCCATCGCGTGCTGTAAAATTATATTCATACCAACTACGTCCACTAACAACTGTAGACATAGAGCGGGGTCTTTTCCCTCTTGAAATACATTCTGGATAACAGATAAGTCCAGCATGGCTGAGAAAAGTCAGATATATCTGGTGGTGAATTAGGATGAAAACCGTAATTGGTGAACTTCGTTTTTTTACTATTTAAATTTAATATTATCTTTCATAATTTATTGCATATTTGTTTTTTGTTTTTATGAATAGTGTAGTAAGATTAAAAACGTACTTTATTGGCTATGTTGGATATTTTTGAATTGAATTGTATGTTTTACAGGCTGTTGTTTTTAACGACGAGTATAATCAATTGATTACGATGAAAACAATCACATCATAAATAATATTTAAGAAAAGTTTAATTATATTGTATGATATAATGTTTACTTTAGTTAAACTTAAAATGGGAAATTTTAATTTTATAATACTTTTTTGAAGGTTTTCAGTTCATTAAAATCCGGGCTTTGTGACTGATTATCATCTGATAAAAAGATTGAGGCAACCTTCCACAAAAACAAAAATAAATTTTTAAAATACGAGAAAGCTTGATATAATTTTTTAAACAATCCTTTAAAAAAAAACTAAAAGATCTAAAAACAGAGGACATTAATGAAATTTTCTTATCAGGGCTGATTTATAGCCGGTTTTCTATCGAAGGCACAAAGAAAGGTAAATATTCAGAAAGAGTTAAAGAAATCGTCGGAAAAGAAGAAATATCTGAGCATTAGAATGACAGACATGGCTCAAGGGACATATTGCACTACCATATGGTGCAGCCCTAACCTAAATCATTGATATCTCCGTGATAAATTTTCTTCTCGAACCGTTTCGCCTTCTTCTTAAACACTTTTAGTGTTATCCCTGTATTGCATATTTCGCACAAAATGAAATATTTACCTGAGTAGATAAAGCCGTTAAATTTAATAATAAATCCTAATATCTCCGTCCGTCGTTTGGTATCTCCCGGGTGAAACGAAAGAGGCAATATTTCTTTTGTTTTGATGTATGGAATACATGTTTATTAAATATTCGGCCGGAAACTCATTGTTTGTTAAACAAAACTTGATAGATCATTTAATGTGCGGTTTAATGTTTATTATGCAGAAAAGGTAGCAATGCTCGCGTTCGGAAATTTTACGTGATATTTAAAATGACAAAACAACCACATAACTGTTTCAATATTATAAAATTAAAAGCAAAATTTTAAATTTAAAATTATTCATCGTCTTTAAACACAGGACTGAGTGTAATCCCGATAATTGGGAAAGACAAAATACATAAATATTCTGAAAGTTTTAGTTTTATATAGAACAGGTACAAGTTTTTTAAAAATAGTATTCATTTCGAAGAAATAATTATACGGAGAAAAAGAAGCAATTTAAAATATAAACAACTAAGAAAGCATTGGTAATATTTTCTACTTTAAAAAACCCGGCATGATCTTTTAATAATGAGAATCATCTAGTGATTAATTAATTATAATTAAAATCAAAATTAATAATTATTCTTGCTTAAAGGGTATTCTAAAATGTAAAATCCATTTTAAGACTTGTATTTTATTAATTAAAATATGCATTTTATATCAAGTCTTCATGTTCCTTCATTGTGTTACAATACTGTCACGTTTCATCTGGTACGAATAAATAAGTAATTCTGTTGCTTATGGATTGACAGAATATTCGCTTTTCACTCCGACAAGAAGGAATTAGATTTATTTATATCGTTTTGTATCTGTCTAACTACAAAAGTGACTTCGTCACTCTGAAGGCTGTGACAGCAAATCTCGCCATCCAATTTTACATTATCTATGTCAACAGTCAAATAAACTAATAAATAATCTATTAATATTAATTGTAACTGGTCTTTGAGAGTTCGTAGAGAATTAATCGTCGGATAAAGTTTAGTTGATAAACTCAATTCAGATCCTTACATTACGGTTTTTCTTCAAATTCGCTGACCGGCGGTTTTCGAAAAGGGGATTGACGTCCGATCCGAAAGGAGAAAAGAAAGGTAAATAGACTACCTGTAGTTAACAGGTCGACGGGTGTTCTTCTAATCAAGTTTCTGCGACTAGGAGGAAGCCATACGTGCCCAGGATACTTCTAACAACAATTGTTATTCCAGGGCGGTCCGCGACACCACCGAAGGCTAATTTCAAGCAGATATTGATCGCTTATTACCTGTTCGGTCATGTTAACCAGTATCAACAATCCTTCCTCTGTAATTAGACGTAACAAAACCCGGTCTCACAGATTAATGTGTGAACGAAAATAGAGAAATCTAGTTGAAGTCTAATTTGTACGTTTGCTGTCTAGATGATTTTAAATGAATAAATTTTAATTAATTGATTATTTTGTTATTAAGTATGGCAAAAATTGGATGCATGCATTGACGAATTTAACGTGGTTTAACGTCGAGTTAATATTTACTGCCTTAATCTAATATATCATTACAATTATTCAAGCTAATTGTTCCGATATTTTTGGCAGGTGTATCCCCGCTTTTTGGCCTATTAGACGCTTTATCGCTTTTTATCAGAACCTGAAGAGTCTTATTAAACAATAATTTGTAGAACTGGCATTATTACTGTACTGTAAGTGTCACAAAAAGTTTCGATGTTGGTAAACAAAATCCCACATAATTAATCTGATTTTCAAATTTTGGCTTGTAACAGTTTTAAACATCAAAAGAAAATTTTATTATATAAATATTTTTCTTTAGAAATTCATTGCTGAAGATGTGGGGAAGCCGAAACGTGGCTGACAGTCTTTTAAATCTATGGCGCTGGAATACGCCGCGAAGATACTCGATAAAAAAAAATTGGGATTATGACGGACAGTCTCAGCACGATATGCCAGCTACGCACTTTCAATTTTCATAATAAGTACGAACACATTTTAATCGAGATTGTCAGGTTAACCTTCCAATTAAGAAATCAAGGCAAAAGCATTGTAATAAGCTGGATAAAAGGGCATGCAGATATAGAACATAATGAGTTAGCCAAGGAGGCAGCCATTAAAGGTTCTCCCACGACTGTGCACCTAACCGTCGGAGACGTAATAAACCATATCAAAAGAGACGTGCGCAGAAAGTGGAAAATTTGGTACGATACGGGCACAGCGGGGAATTTCTACCGCTCATTATTCCCAACATTACAAAAGAAGCCGTGGTTTAAAAAAATAAAGAGAGGAAAAGGTCAAAGGCTCAACACTTACACGACTCCGAACTGGCCATGGCATCTGCGGCTCATACTTACACAGGATTGGCTGTAGAACAACGCCAAACTGCGCAACCCGTGATGTAGTAGAGGGGCTTGACCATATACTACTACAATGCACCGAATATGAGACACAGCGAGAAGAACTTTTGAAAGAATTGGTCGCGCTGGGGCAAGTGAAAAGGCCACCGAACTTAAGCTCGCTGCTGGCAGAGGGTGACGCCTTGTTCAAATACTTCGAGAATTGTGATATTAATGTTTAACTAGGTTACCCTATTATTTACATGTTTATAAGCCTATTTATTTATTCATCTAGTTATTCCTTTACATAGATAGTTACTTTGATTGATTATCACTGGTACCTCAATCTGGCTGAATATCCCTGATAAAGCAAAAAAATCTATGGATAAGCTCAACGATTAATTTACGTTAACTGAAAAAGTAGAGACTACAGGGATTCAATAAATGATTTTGTTTATTTATTTATTTTTGAATGCTAAATAATAAAAAAAATATAAAACATGTTCGAACGATCTTGCCAATGCCGGCCTACAAGGAGGAAAAAAGGTTTTCCGTATTTTTTTTTCTATTGTTGTTGTGCGTTTGTTTCGAGATTATTATATATCATGCGAATTGTTTATTGCGTTGGTTGAAAAACAAATTCACAAGTTTGTTTCTATGAAATGAAATATACTTCTGTCTTTTCTATTTCAAGAGTATATCTAAAATGTTTAAATTTTATGTTGATATGAGCGAGATAAATAAATTATTCAAATATCGTGAGATGAGGTCTGAATAATTATCTATATTAACGGACACTAATCTCTAAACGAGATAAATAAAGTTTAAACGAACGCTAATTTCACCAACGTTTTATTCTTTATTTTCAGTTCTAATTTATTACTTATTACTCAAACTAAATGCGGGCGTCGATGTGTGTTTTGTAGAGTTGTAAAAGTCCGTAAAGTTTCCTGTCATTTCAACTCTTTCGTGGTTTTCAAAAAAAAAAAAAAAAAAACTCATCGGTCAATAATTCAAAATAGTATTTTGTATCGCTCCCCATTATATGAGTATTATATTACAATGAAATATGTCGTTTGATACCGAGCGATGAAGCCAAAAAAGTTGTAAGCAAGACGTTTTCTGAGTCCCAATCGGTCGTAAAAACCTTCTGCCTTCCAATTTTGATTTTAAAAATGTATATATTATTTTTCTTTTAATTAAATATTTATTTGTGCCCAATTTATGATTTATACGCATTACAAATTGTTCGTACTGCTATAAAATTTTGAGTAAAATACGAACATTTCGGCCAGTACTGGATCCGCAGGACAAGAGAAATTGGAAGAAAAGAAAATGATAACACTCAGTTGGTTATCAGCTTAAGATGCACAATAAAGGCACAAAATTATCTTTAGAAAATTACATAAAATAAAGCAAATAAATTATATTTCTTCCATTCATTTGCAAGAACGCTCCAACACATGTATAATATTTATGATCTGCAATCTTCAGGGCAATACTGGATAAATCAGATTTTGGCAAAACTAGGTAAGTACACATTCGAGTAAGTTTTAAACTGCAATGTGCCTTTCTAAACATGTTAAGAACATTTCGATAAATTTATTTATCTATGTGTAAAAATATATTGGAAAATAATGAGTGCATTTATCTCTGTCTTAATGGGTATTTGTCTATGTGCGACGAAGAGTTCTTTTATCATTTTTCATTTTATAAGCATTTGTTTCGTTTGAAGCAAGTGAAGTGCATCTTTCTCACGAGTAAAATTGAAACTTGGCTAATCCTATTTTACCAGTCTCGCAAGTGTATATTAATAAATGAATAAGTAAGTAATACAACAGCAACTGCCTTAAATCTGTGTTAGAAATAGATGTCGGTGCACAGTAGGAGAAAAGCCAGAAAATGAAGATACTGTTATATAAATTAAAAACCTATTTACTACAAAAACGACGAAGAATTGAATAGAACGAATCCTGACGAAAAAAAAGCTACTTCAAAAATTGTACTTTTAACAAAGGCTTAAACGTTAAAATTGCAATCCTGAAAAGTTTTTTTAACTTATCCAGTTTTGTAACTTTTGATGACATAAATTCACAAATTTGATGAGAAGATGGTGTTTGTCTCTTTTTGTTTCCAGCTTTAAGCGATAAAATTATTAAAATACTGCTATAAGCCATTCTATGAAAAGCCAATTTGCATGAAGATCGTCCTTAATCGTACTTGAATATCCAACTTTCGTGTCGTGCCATAATGCAGTGTTTTACTCCAACATTTTAAGGCTATCATAAAACGGTGATAATATCCCTTTGATGCGTGAGATGAATTTCCCTTTTTACACTTGCCAGTGTTAATTAATCAGCTAGAATAATATACTATTAAAATGATACCACTTTGTAAACTTAAATAATTACCGGGGGAATCATAAATTGCGAGCTTATTTTTGGTACGGCCAGGTTGTTTCCGAAGTGCCGTACCAAGACGTCATTATGGAATTTAACGATTACGGCACCTGTTTGTCGGAATGGAAAATTTAGTTGTCGTTCCACATCGGCGGCGACGGCTTTCACCCCGCTTCAGCCCTTATTTCGTCGCTCAAGTTTGTGAAACATTTAATAATATTAACATCTAATTTAATTAATTTGCCGATATAATTTCGGTTCAACGTGCTAAACGTGCCAAGTGGAAAATAACTGTTTAATTCACAAAAGACATTTACCTTTTCGTTGAGAAATCTGTGTTTGAAACTTTCATTTCATAATTTAGGGAAACAATGTCAAAAAGGAAAAGCATAAGGTTTCGAAGATTTTTCATTTTCTAATGTCAAAAACTGATGTTATAATCTACTATTTCCCATGGTAGAATAAAATACAAATAAACACTGTAAAATTATTTGAATATTGTGTACAGATTAGTGGCCGTTAATCGATAATTATTCAGATATTTTTCAGATATCTTCAGGGCTCAAAGTGTTTGTCTTCTGTGCGTGCCAGTCTCGCGTGTCGTGATGGGAGTGCCAGCCTGAAGATGATCGCAATTAAAGATCGAAACGTTGGCACGATAAAGAAAATGTTTTTCTGAACCCTACATTACACCAGACCGCATCTCACGATATCTGAGTCATTAATTTTTACTTTTAATTTTATTTCTACAAATTTTAGAAAGGTTTTCACGTCGAAGTAAAGTATAGTGGTGGCTATTTTAATTCTTATCAACATGGAAAATAGAAAATGGTTTTTTATCTATCCTTCAGTACGACACCCCACCCATCTAGGCAGTGTTCCTACCCTACCCAGAAACTATATATGAGTAATTGTTTACTAATATTAAATCTTTTTTTTTAACAACGAATTTATCCTTATTAAAATGACTTGATAGTGAACATAGTGAAAGAATTGACGTACATTTAACATTTTGTGACTAGAGCTTGGGTAAGCAATTTAGTATTTAGATGTTTCATCGGCCTGTGCTTCCAGTTGAGCCTATGCATATCGGGTTCATTTAAAAGTATGAACAACCAACTACGATCAATTGGAAAAAACAATGGCTTTTTTAACGTCATTGAAAATGTCATTTTTATAACAGCTAACGTTTGTCTGAACCGATTATCCAATGGTTTTTGCCAATTTTTTTCATAAAATTAAATGAATTTTTAAATCGATTATTGGTTTATGTAAATTCTAGTAATTATTTCAAAGTAAAAAGTTTTATATGTTTACGTTTTTTTTACCAAAATCGGAAAAACCGTTTTATTTAATGTGTAAAAATAAAGCTTATGATTTTTTTTAAAACAAAATTTTTTCTTAGATTGATCAAGATTTGAGCAAACCAAGGGAGGCAGTATTAGGTAAGGTGAAAACCCGGCTGCATTTTGTAAATAATTTTTTAATGATTTCGCCATTTATCATCAGCTCGAATTGATTTGTTGAATCCGAAAATGGAAATGTAAGTTATGGCGCAATGGGAGATACCCCCACCTTAAAGGACCACCGATATTATGATCGGTCGGTTTTCAGTTTTGCGTTGGCCAGCCGGAAGTGCACTACGATCTATTGCAGCGAGGGAATTTTTTTTTCTTCATTTTTTGCTACCGACACCACCGGACATTGGAGCTGGACTGCGAAGCGAGTCATCCTTTCTTATCTCCAACGTCACCGATATGGGAGCATCCAGGATAGGAAATTTTCATTTTTGTTCTGTTTTCGGTGGAAGAAAAGTGTCTGTAAAGAAGACATAATTTTTTTGTACCTCTTATGTTGAAAAAGAACCTCTTTGCCAATAATACTTACGTTTATTTTTTCTATGCTTGCAAGTGTTGCCTTTTTTCTTTTTCTTTTTTTAAATTTTTTCTTGTTCTTTTGTATTTCTTGTTGTTGAAGGAGCCGCCGAACACTCATTAATCGATTAATCTATTATATGTATCGATAGGCGGCGCGACCGTCTGTTCAGTCTAGTCTTGTACATGTGCTCTCTCAATAAAGTTGTCTTGTTCCTAACAGTGTTTTAATAGGTTATGGGCCCAGAAATGAACTGCGCGATCCCTACAAAAATCGACCAGTTGTCGAACGATAACTTCACCACTTGGTGCATCCAAATGCAGGCGATTTTAATCAAATATGACTCGTGGGGATTCGTTGACGGATCAAAACCGGAACCTAAGAAGACGGACCTCGACAACGTGGAATACCAAAAGTGGATTGAAGCAGATCAAAAGGCAAGGTCAGATATTATCTTAAGTATTTCACCCACGGAATTAAAGCAGATAAAGGGCTGCAAAACCTTGAGAAACGTGGCTGAAACTCGAGCAAATCTACCGGTCAAAAGGCCCCGCGAGAAAAGCCAACCTACTAAAACGTCTCACACTGCCCCAAATGTCCGAAGAGGCCGACGTCCGCGAGCATTTGAACGATTTTTTGGACACTGTCGATAAGCTCAGAGGTATGAAAATAGATATTAACCCCGATTTATTGGCCATAATATTATATTACAGCCTCCCACAGAGCTTCGAAAACTTAAGATACGCTATCGAAACACGTGACGATTTACATACTTCCGAAAGTTTGGTTGCAAGGCTTAACATCTTAAAAAAAAGGGCATATCGCGTTTGGCTACCTAAACAGAGAATAGTAAAAATCTCGAGAGGCATTAAATTCGTTGAAGGAAAAAATACAGAGAATGAAGATAAGTCAACCCAAGATCTAGAAAAGGACGTTCAACAAAATATTGAAGTTCAAATTAAAGGAACTTTCCGGCCATTCAAGTTCAGCAACCGACTGAAGAAACCGAATTTCAAGAAGGTGAAGAAGGAGATGAAGAAAGTGAAGAAGTCCAAGAAGAAGATGAAGATTGAAGAGAAGAAGTCGGAGAAGAACGAAGAAAGAAGAACAAGAACAGAGGAAAGGGCGCGGAAGACCTTGCATACAACGGACAGGAAAGAGGGGAAGACCCAAAAAGATCTACAAGCACTTCGAGAACAACCAGTCGAGGAATACCACGGAAGAAGAAACAACAAAAAATGACATACCGACTGGTGACAGTGCGAACTTCATTGGACCCTCTATCATCGATGTTCTGTACAACTCACTCTGGAGAAAAACCATAATTGAAGAATTTGAGTCCATCATAAAAATGACTCCTGGAAAATTGTTGATAGACCTGTGAAGAAGAAGATTATCTGCTGTCGTTTAGTCTTCAAAGACAAGCTAGCCCAAAATGAGCGTTTTCACCCGAGGACAAAACACATAGCTGTGCGACACCATTTCGTGAAGGAAGCGTCATCGGAAGGCATCGTCTATTTAAAATACCTATTAACCCGAGATGCCGGCGGACGTCTTAACGAAGCCACCACGCACCAAGCACAAGCCCAACACATGCATAGCAAGGATGGGCATGGATGTGTCTTCGAGGGGGAGTGTTGAAGGAGCCGCCGAACACTCATTAATCGATTAGTGTATTGTATGTATCGATAAGCGGCGCGACCGTCTGTTCAATCTAGTCTTGTACATGTGCTCTCTCAATAAAGTTTTCTTGTTCCTAACAGTGTTTTAATACTTGCAAATACAAATATATTTGTATAATTGTACATGATTTTGTTTTGCACGCATTATTTACCTCTATAATTTAAAATTGATCAGTGAATACGTGGAGATTCCATTAATCTCCAGGGGAGAAGAGCGACAGAAGTGAGCGTGGAAGCGTTCACTCCGCCTCTCAAAAGAAGACACGTAATAAAGTATATAGGAAAACTAATTACTTCAATGCTTGAAAGTAAATCTTAGGCTAAAACAATAAATTTTCAATTTCTTTGTGTTACGTAATATATATATTTAAAGAACATAAATAATTACTGAAATAATTATGTAGTAAATTTCTAATCTATGGTAAACATGGCTCTTACGTTTATCTTTTTGGTACAAAATTTATTTTTAATTTTAAAAATATATATTTCGAAACCCATTTATTAAACATTTTAATCGAATAGATCTATTATATTGAACTAAAATGTATTTATTTCTATCTTTTTGGATTCAAAATGATTTCATGTTCAAATGGCAAAATCACTTTATAAGTTGCTTATAATTTCCATCCTGCTCTCCTGGCAAGCATTACCTTTTTAGTCATATAGTAGGTGATGGACTGTTTCTGGCGAACTACCGTCAAAGGAACAAGTTTCACCGGTGATGAGATTGAATCCCTCTGAATTAGGGAGCGAATCTGCCATATCCATTTCGTATTTCCGTCAATTTAACCCTCCAACGCTCATAGTCAGGGTAAAGTGTTTTACTATTTTTTAATATTTTCCGCGTCTTTGCATTCCAATTGTATATTAAATGAATAGTTTTCTCAAAAATTCTATATTCGAAACATTATAGGATTGAAAAGAATACTACATTTTGTTGATGGTACTGATTAGGTTCAGTTGCGGATTGTTTCGTGGTGGTTTTTAATTAAAAAAAAGGTTTGATATAATTTTTGCTGTTTTTTTTCTTTACTTACTTATGGTTGTATGTTTACAATGGAGATAGGGAAAACTCAACGAACAAAATCAGCTTTTTATCATGACTCACTCATCTCGCTCAGCAAATTGATTTAACACATAATTTTGCGCTTAAATTATGACAACTCCCTACGCTCAATGTTCCAGATTAATTGTAAAGTTCGATTGTCCGAATTACAAGGTAGTTATATGAAAGAAATAAAGAATTTTTCAACCTTTTTCAATTTTTGTCAATAATACAAACCAAGAAGGTTGGAAGAAGTCATATCTTAAAACTTAACTGTTAAAACGTGGAATTTTGTTATATTTTTCTTGTGAACAAGTGATTTTTAAAAACTTACGTGTGTAATATTTTTTAATCTTGGTTCAAATTTTTACCTTTTTCTGGAGAAAAGTATTCAGAGTACCTCAGGCCGAGGTCAAATTCAAATTTCAAATATAATCCTATACATCACGACACAGCATACTAAATCACTTATTACGCTAAAAACAATGGTGCAATCGGATTTTAAATTGGTGAAAAAGTGAGAAAGTTATGGCAAAAAGAAACCGGGAGCGTAATTTCGACTAGGAGCTGAATATTTTACTGAACGTTCGTGAAACTCGAATTCGCCTTAGTCCGAAATGTATGAAGGGTTTTAGGTTTGAAAAAAAATTAGAGATGTACTCCGAACTGGCAATTAATTTTAAGCCGTATCGCTCTCGTCTTGTCCAGGGACTTCTGGACTTTGATTCTTGCGTCTAACGTTCCTTGCACAAACGTCCATTTGGGTGGGTGAAGAAAAACAGAGAGCTGCTGGAGCGCAGAGCTATTGCAGAGAAGAGCTGCTGGAGGGATGAACGAGATGAAATCATTTGTCAATTTATAGCATGCTAAATCCAATACAAACCCACAAAAGTGGCTATCATCACTTTTTACGCTTCAATTACACGGGAGAAGGGGTGTCGTTCGCCGGAACGGCTTAGTCGTTGACGCGGCGCTGCTCACTGTTAGTAATAGTCCTGTGTTCGAATGCAGGACGAAATACTTACAAATGGGCTTTGTTCCAGAAACACCGGCGCCATGTAGGTGCGTATGGCCTCTACAGTCGCAAACTATTGTAAAAATATTACGCTTTCAAGGAGCTCGCTTTTTCCTCGAATCTATCAATCCCCCGACTTAAAGTAAGAAACAACCATGAGTGCGTTTAAGAGTTAAATTGTATTTTATTGAACTAATGGACATTAAAAAAATAAATTTAAGGATTAAGAAGGAGTAGGATTCTTACACTAAATATGCATATAAATATGTAGAAATCGTGAGATGCGGCGTGATGTAGGTTTCAGAAAAGCATTTTCTTTATCGTGCCAACTTTATTGAGATCATCTTCATGGCTCAAAGTCTTTGTGTAATTGTGCCATTCTTGCGTGTTGTGTCGAGAGTACCCATGCGTATAATTACAAATTTACGACGTTTCTAACAAGTGTGTATTTGATTACAATAGATATCTGTACATTATGAAAATAGAAGAGTATAATAAATTATAATATTACCGATAATGACTATATCGCTAGCAATAATGATAAACAAATTGCAATTTTAGCGATGATAACAAAACAAGTAAGCATGTTAATAACAATAATACCTGTGGACATACATTTATTGGGATGAAATAAAGTAATGAATAATCGCCCTGACTAATGATATTACAAATGGAGGTACATATTAATAATTATGAGTGTAATTCAATGTGCATAAAAAGAGAAGTCTTTTTTTATACTGGAATGATTAAAAATTTTAATAAATTGAACTTAAAGCTTCACTTTCACCGCTAGGTTGTTCACAAAAATTTAAAATAAGTTAAGAATCTGAAGTGACGGTGATATTAAGACGAATCAACTTTAAATCTTACAAGAATTTTCTTTGATTATTTGAATATTTCAATTACATTATTTTAAAATATTTTGAATTTAGTAAGTTATGTAAACCGGTTTGACCTTTTTTTTGTGTGTGTGAATCTCGTAAGTCTCTTTCTGAATTGCCTAGTTTGCCTTTATTATATTTGTGTAGAGATTAGTGACCGTTAACGGATAATTATTCAGATATCGTGAGATGCGGTCTGGTGTGATGTAGGTATCAGAAAAACATTTTCTTTATCGTGCCAACGTTTCGATCTTTTATTGAGATCATCTTCAGGGCTCAAAGTGTTTGTCTTCTGTGTAATTGTGCCATGTCGTCAGTGTCGGCACACTCAACACGACATGGCATAATTAACTTTATTATATTGTTCATTGTTTCCTTCTTTTTTAGGCATCATTGCCCACCTATCGCCATAATAGTTTAGAAATATGTAGACAAAATTAATTTTTTTATGATAATAACAGAAATAGAAAAAATAAAAAAGAATATTAATACTGCTAAAGCCAATCGGTTAATCAGAAAAATGGGAAAGTAAGAGGGTCCTTCAATTCGGAAAAATTCAAACGCTGTAAAAATTGTGCTGGCTATTTATCTACGGGTTAATCAATCCTCACATAAATTCTAACAAACCTTGTCCGCCTATTTTCCCTTGTTATGTAAACGGTACAATATTTTATTTGTTGCTAAACATTCCGATGTATTTTTCCAGTTTTCTTCAGCGGCCCATTTGTCAGATTTCTTCTCTGGCAAAACAAGAAATGGAAACTTTCGTCCCCCCCCCTTTTTACCCTGAATAACCCATTTGAAAAGATGTCGAAAGAAACCCTTAGGTTTTTCAGTGTTTTATAATTTACTTCCTTTACTAGATTTTAGTGAAAGCTTCGGATTATTTCCACACCGTTGCTCCAAATATTCCGTCCCTTTTAAACCATCTTTGCCATTTCGCCACGGAGCATTCCCTTTTAAAATCTAAAATACGTGCAGCATGGTTCCATTATTCTCTCCTCTTCCATTTACCCCCTTCGAATTATCATAATGAAATTGAAATACACGGTTCTATAATCATTCAGAATATTCTTACAAAAGGACTATTAAAAAACCAAAAACGTTAACACTTGTTTGAACGTAGCTAAGATTTGATTCACAAATCAAACTTATAAAGAACATATCTAGGCCAAAATGTCAACGTTTATGTGTAATAACTAATAAATCTATTGGGACGTCGTTATTAAAACGAATATTTTAACAAGAAAATTTATCTTAAATTAACTAAATAAACATGTATAAGGATAATTTGGATAGCGACAACAGCTACATGAAATAATATTCAGCGTAATTTTATATGAATTCATGATCAAACACTTCATGGATAATATAAAATAAAATTGTTGGATAGTTTTACATTTATTACTATGGATAAATCAGCCAATTTTTTTTTCTTTAGAAATCCTGCATACTAAGAAAATGCTAATCACATATTTATTTTTTTGTATGATTCATAAGATTAATAAATAAGTGTACATAACCCTGTAATTTGAACATTCCCGATCATTTTTCTGTGCCTATCCTAGCTAGCATGGTCTAGTAGACCAAGTGTAGTGTTGTAAGTATTTTTCTTCAAAGTTTTGTAAAAAAAACACTTCCTTAAGTATAACTGAAGTTACCTATATAGTTTCTAAATGACTTTTGGTGGGTATATTTGAACCGCTGAATGTTAAAAGGGCCATTCTCCACTCAACATAAATGTTGGGAAAATGAAAAAAAACTGAATACATTTTTCCCACGAAATATTTTTGGTAATTGAGTAATCCCTAATATTTCTGCCATGTCAAACACCATTGAATATGATGAGCATTTTTTTTTTTTTTATCCGC
>CM077099.1:32719195-32743939 GCA_039619505.1 Cimex hemipterus
TTTCTCTCTCTCTCTCTCTCTCTCTCTCTCTCTCTCTCTCTCTCTCTTTCTCTGCGAAATGTATCAAATTACTTTTGAAACAACGGCCATTTCTTTGTTTCTCTTCTCTTTTTGTTTAGTTGAATAAAAAGTTTGATATGATAAAAGAATATTCAATTTGACAATACACACTTTTTAATTAGTTTTTTAAACAAAAAATTTATAGAATATTTTATTCAATTAATATTTACAAAAGTGTATAATGTTTATTAATTATTAAGTATTGATTCGTGAGATGCGTTCTGGAGTAATGTATCTTTAGACATTTTCTTTATCGTGCCAACGTTTCTTTCTTTATTGAGACCATCGCTAGTTCATGGGAGTTATAAACGTTGTATAATTTAAACACAGTCCCAAATTCCAGGACCTGAAGAAATCCTACTAAAGCTCGAAACGTAGCACGATAAAGAAAATGTTTTTTCTAAACCTACGTCACACCAGACCACATCCCATGATTCCTGAATAATTAAGTTACTGTTATTGATGGCAGCGAGGTAATTTTTTTGTGGTTATCTATTTAACCGTCTGGTCGTCAAATGAAAACTACATTTCTTGTCGCTTTAATTAACCTACTTGTTTTTTTCTACAACCGATGTACAAACAAAAATATTCCCTCCTGAATTTAATCAAAATTATAATGACTAAGTAAAAGTGTTGGGAAAAATAGTTGACTGAGAGGCTGACTTTAAGGAACAGAGATGAAAGCATGGCCATAAAGATCCCAGTTTGTCATATTATGCGTTAAACTTTGCAAGTTTAATGTTTTTACTTTCAAATGAACTCCCGGAAAATTCCAAGTAGAAGTTTTTTCCGCCTGAATAACTAGAAAATTGTGTGTAAAAATTAGGGATGGTTAGGGTAAAAATGGCTATTTTTTAAAAAGATTTGCAATATCAATTTTAAAATATAGTTTATATTTAGTCAAAACATATTTAAATAAAATTAAAAAACTCAAATTAGAACATTATTTTTCCTAAAAATCTTTATTTAATTGTTTTTATTCTCCGTTACTTGTTTTAAAAATAAAATCGCTGTTAATATTTTTATCCTGCTGTATGTCACTACTTGATAAATTTATTTCCAACTCATGAAATAGTTCGTATTAACAAGTCGACCTAATTTAATTAATGTAAGCTGACGGCAAGCCGCATGTGGCTTAACTTTCCATCCGTTCCAATTATTTGTAGGTGAGGAACTCATGTTCAAAGTTGTACTTGTATTAAACGGACGTGAACTTTAATTTTAAATTTAAAGCAATTTTAAACCCCCCTTCATCATATTGAACTATGGAATAAGTTGCTCCGCTTATTTATATTACCTACGCCGTAAGTCGCTCCGGTTCACTAATCACCGAGGAATTCCATTCGCAAGGGAAGCCTACCGATAAATAATAAATTTTTGGATTTGGATAATTATCTTATTGTGAATTATGTTTACATGATTATTCAGAAATCGTGAGATGGGGTCTGGTGTGATGTAGGTTTCAGAAAAACAAGTTTTCTTTATAGTGCTACGTTTCGATCTTTATTAAGATCATCTTCAGCCCTAGAATTTACAAACATTGTTCAAATTTAATAAATACATGTGAGATGTGATAAGAAGGAATTTATACAAAAATCATTTTTGTGTAGTGATTAGTTACCGTTAATCGATAATTATTTAGAAATCGTAAGATGCTGTCTGGTGTTATTCAGAAAAACATTTTTTTTTATCGTGCCTACGTTTCGACCTTTATTGAAATCATCTTCAAAGTGTTTGTCTTTTGCGCAATTGTGCCATTTTTGCGTATCGTGTGGAGTGTGCCAGAGATATATTGCTTTATTGTTTTATGTTTATATACCTTAGATTTTGAAGAGGTGGGGAAGGAAGTCGGTATAGAAAAGACATTTTTGTAATATAAGGCGTCGGCGTCTTTGAGGTGAAAAGAGCCGACAAAGGAAAAAAACGTTGGTAAAGGTTCGAGGTTCGGCCAGATTATCCTTTCAGGATTATATATTGTAGAAGAGGATAAATAGGAAAAAGAAAGCTACATTGTTGAAAAATTAGACTACCTAAAAATGTTTGATGTGTGGAATGTTTTATCATATGTTTTGGTGATATGTGTGTGTAATCTATATTGAATTAGATAATGATATTGGCGTAGCTGTGACTGAGTTTTCATGTATCTTGTTCCGTAATTGATGCTGTCTGTTTGTTTATTTTGTTCTGTATGGGATTTTAATTTTGGAAAAAATGTTTGAATTGTTGTATAATTTTTGAAAGCTACTTTAAAGTTAGCGGACGAGAGATGTGTTTAATTTATGTGATAGACCGTGAAGAAATGGCATGGAAATGTTGGCTGGTTTATTTGCATTTGATAGATTTGATGTAATATTATTAGTAATAATGGATGATGTTAGCGTTCAGTTGTAATTGTTGATTATCCTGTTGATTATGTGTTTACGGTAGAGATTGTTATGGAGGATTTGTTTGTGTATCTTTATGTTCTTGTGGTGAAATGATTCATGGCTTAGGGTAATCATGCTGTGAAGTAACTCTTTGGCCCTGTTATTGTCCCCACACCAATAACAAATAAATCTGACCTAATCTATAAAATCAATTACTGAAATTGTCAACTTGCATCGGTCTTACATCCCAATATCTGGACGAGAGTAAAGCAACGTATCTATTATTGCCAAAAACCAAATCAAAATCCTACATCACTCTCTACCCACCACTTCGAACACTAACACAATTTTAACCTCAAAAATCCAGAAATATTACACACAGAACAAAACAAAAATGAACATAACTTCTTAGAAATGGTTTACATCAACGGAGATAAACACAGCATCAATTACAGAACAGACAGTCAGTCGCAGCTACACCAATATCATTAATCAAATTCAATATCGATAACGTACATATGTCATCATCATATCACATCCTCACAACAAATATTTATCATATAGTCTAATTTTTCAACAATTTAGCTTTCCTTTTCCTATATCTCCCCGTCTATACAATCTTGAAAGCACAATCCGAAACGCCAACCCCCCCATTTTTTCCCTTTGTCGGCTCTTTTCACCTCAAAAAAGTAGATGCCTTATACAGAAATGTCTTTTCTATACCGACTTCCTTCCCCACTCCTTCAAAATCCAAAATATATAAACATAAACAGCAATATATCACTGGCGCTATCAACACGACACGCAAGAGCACACGAATTACACAAAAGACTTTGAGTTAGTAGAAATATTTTCATTGAATATAAAAAAAATATATTTTGCGTTGTATAAATTCATTTTTTCCATATCGTACATGTATTTGTTAAATTTGAACAATGTTTGTAAATCCCAGACCCTGAAGATGATCTCAATAATGATCGAAACGTTGGCGATAAAGACGAACGTTTTTAAATATTTATAAGTATTTTAAAGTTTAATTGTAAACGATAAAGAAATTTACAATTAATTAAGGTTTATAGTTGAAATGAAAAAAGTCAATGGCACGAGCGGGATTCGAACCCACCATCTTCGGCTAGACACGCCGCTGCTCTACCACTTGAGCTATCGTGACCTCGATCCAATTTTCCCTCCTTTTTGCCATTGTTCAACTTCAAAGGAGGGAAAATTTAAGATAGGAAGTTGGGGTCCTAGTGGATCGAGGTCACGATAGCTCAAGTGATAGAGCAGCAGCGTATCAAACCGAAGATCATGGGTTCGAATCCCGCTCGTGACATTGACGTTTTCATCTCAACTAAAAACTTTAATTAATTGTAATGAATTAATTGGTCAAGCGGACCACAAAATTAGTGAAGATAAAGAAAATAGTTTTTTTAATACCTACATCACACCATACCGCATCTCACGATTTCAAATAATCATCGACTAATCACCACACATACGTTTACATGTTTCACGTGTTTGTTTTTATTTTAATTTTAACAAATATATAAAAATTATATGAATATATGTATATTGTGAGGTTGTGTGTTGATGGGAGTTCTATGCTGAATATACGTCGAACGAATTTACTTGTGGATTCTCCGGTTTTTTTACTTTGAAGCGAATTGCTATTGAACATCGTGTAATGAGCGCAATTTAACTTATGCTATGGTCGTTTGTCATTTGTCACATTCCCCAACCCTGTCCTGTATCAATCTTAGTCTAGAAATTGCCGCAAACTTTCGTTTAATATCACTAGAGGAAGGAGAGAAATAATCCCGTAGAAATATTTCCTCATTCAACATAAAGATCAATTTTTATGTTTATTTTATTGTAATTGCTATTTTAATTTGCATTTTAATTAAAACGGAATTAAATATCTCTCTGATGTCTAGAATACAAATGAACTTTGAGAGTCAAATTTAATTTTAAAAAGTTAATTTAATTTATGCTCTGTGAAATGCATTATTATTTGACATCTTGAAAATCAAAATCGAAGAAGTATTGATAACACCTATGTATATTTATCAGTAGAAAACTAAAACGGTGATGCAAAACACATTACGCACATGTCCGAGCTTTTTACGCCGATGAGGCAAAAATATTTGAAGAATCTTTTTAAATTTGGTTTTCTGCCAATGTTGTGCGTTTATTTTCAAGTTGTTTCCGATCAGTCGGTTTGGTTGTTGCGTTGAATAAGCACGCAATCAACCGGAATTGATTAAATGATATTAGAGATATAAAATTTACAGAAACCAAAACAACCTTCTGTCCGAATGTACATTTTTGACGAAAAAATTCTTATCCATTTTAATCACCTTTGAAAATTATTTATTTTAGCAAGCATCTATTTGAGCGAGAAACGAAATTGATGTCGGATTTTGCTTCCCAAACAAAACAAAAAAAAACCGATATTTTGTAAAATCACAAAAACTAGGATTATTCAGATATCTAGAGAGATGCGGTCTGGTGGATGTAGGTTTCAGAAAAGCATTTTTTTATCGTTACAACTTTGAGCCCTGAAGATG
This sequence comes from Cimex hemipterus, assembly GCA_039619505.1. Taxonomy (NCBI): domain Eukaryota; kingdom Metazoa; phylum Arthropoda; class Insecta; order Hemiptera; family Cimicidae; genus Cimex; species Cimex hemipterus. Next base: position 32,724,189 of record CM077099.1, read on the forward strand.
ATTAATAAAGGTCATTAATCTTTATACAAAAACTATGGTGACTTTGAAACGACTATACCAGAAAAACCACAAGAAACAGGTCGGACGTCGAACTTACTATCTGTTTTCTTGAAATACAATAGAATTAGGGTAAGAAAATAAAACGTTTTTTGCAATTTTGCCCCTAATATTATACTACTTATATTCTAACTTATAATAACATAAAAACAAATAATATTGGAAAAAATCCAGGAAAGTTATGCATTTTTAAGCTCAACATTGGACATGGAAGAAAAAAATTGCCCCCGGCTGATCCAGTCCCAAAACTCCTATTTCTTGCTATATAAATTGCTACGTAAAGTCTGTAAAGACAGATTGAAACGAATTGAATTAAGGTTTTTTATCGGTTTTTAATTGAATTTATTGCGTATATGTTGTATATATACAAACAGTTACATATTCAAAGAATCAGGATTTAGTAGAATTTGAGGAATGAAAAGTACTTCCTTCTTGTCTGCAAGCTTTTTAGGAATTTTTCTTCTTTATCTGTCTTTTGAAACTATTTTTTAATCATTTACACTAACTACAAAACTTGTATTTACAGTATAAAAATGATGCGTTCAACCAGTAACAGAACCAAACACCAATTGCTGCAAACAGAACAACCGCACTAAATAATTTTTCTTCAATCGAAATAAGTAATAAATGAATGAATAAAGGTTTTATTTACACAAGGTATTTACATTAACTGTACAATTCCAAAGAAAAACCCAAATTGACAATGGCCTTAGCCGTCTGTCGAGTTCCTTATTCAGTTTGGAATCTTGGAGGAATCTATTTTTGTACCTTTAAAATGGTCTTTGATTTTAAAAGTTGAATTGGTCAACCAAGTATTTTCGGTACCGCACGGCGTAAGTGAGGTACACAAGCTTCCTCCAGTTACCCCTCCGTTGAGGATTGCAGTGGCTTCTTCTACTTCTAGCTTCGGTTTCCCAAAGTACCTTTGGCCGAACTCTCTCAAAACGGGGCACACTCCTAAGAAGGGGAGAGTGTCCTCCGGGACGTTGAGGTTACATATGGAGCAAATGATGGCGCCGTCCTATCTCCACGGTTTGCAGTTCAGCTGAAGTAGTTCACCCCTCGCCCTCAAGACCAGAGACACCTCATAGGCTGTCATATCATAACTCTCCATGTAGTTTCACCCTAAGTGAAAATCCAGTCTTGTGTAGGAGTTGTGATGTAAGCGGTTTCTCGCGCGGGTTACCAGGTCTTTCCATTTGCTCTCCTCCCATTTTTGTATCAGGTCCGTGGTATTAGAGGACTTCAGTTCTTCCCTACTTACTCCTACACCGTACAGCCCACCAAACTCCGACAGCTGATTGTACCATAATATGCCTTTATTTATTACCACGTCGGCCAAAAATGCGTAATAAGTAATAACCATATCAGGAAATTAAGGTTTTTACTATGTTAACCGTACCAATCCCTTATGGCTACAAACAGAATAACCATACCAAACAATTATTCCTTCAACAATAACAATCTCATCAAGTAATTATACGTTCAACCTTAACAACCATACCAAAAAATTATGGCTTCGACCATAATATCCATACAAAACACTTATAAACATAATAATCTTATCAAGCAACTATTCCAATAGTTAAAACCATGCGAATATTATGTTAAATAATCCTGGTTTCGTAAAAGATGTCACCAGCATTTATGGCTTCGCTCATAAAAACCATATAAAACAATTATGGCTACAAAAACTCCAAATGGTTATGGCATCAATATTTTATTTTTTTTTTTATTTTTTTTAGTAAGTAGATGTTTTTATATTGATTAACCTTGTAAATCAATAGAAATAGTTTCAAAGTCCTAACGTGTTAGAAATCTTCAAAAGCTTGACCAATGTACTGAGTGATTTTTATTTTTTCAATTTTCCTTAACCCCTGATTTTATGATATTAATTTCATCATGATAAACGTTCAAAATCAAAAGAATTTTACACCAAAAAAAAGGAAAAAATATGTTTTCAAAAATTAATTTTGTATTAGCACACTATAAATCCTTTAAAATAATTGTCTGGCAAGAAACAATGTAAAGTTTTACTGTTGCGCTCCACACCGAAACGCAGTGAATTCATTTTTTCTTGGGGGGGGGGGAGAAAATTAGAAAAACGGTGATAACTTTGAAACGACTCTACCAATCCACAGGAACCATTACAGTGGTTTAGAACCCTATAAACTGCACGTAATGGCCCAAACTTGGCCTCCGGAAATAAATAAGAACTGATATATAAAATAAAATGTTTTAAGAGTTTATATTGATTTATCCTTATTTTTCTGACTTATAATGATATAAAATTGAGACGTTGTTGACATCCTTTAAAAGGCGAAACTAATTATTTCAAACTCTTCTAATAACATTGAAATTAGAGATGAAGTTGAGGTTATCGACCTGCAGCAATTAATGTTATCAGTTGGATCTTCGGGAAGTCAAATGACCATGAACATTTGACCTCCCGAACATTCAACTCGTAACATTAACATCGAAATTGTATAAAAACCAAGAGCATTTATAAATTTTAAAGGAAACGACGACCATTAGATAAAAAATTGTTCTCGTTAATCTAGCTGAAAAATGAATATATTTATTTGACCGTTAATCGATATTTATTTAGAACTCGTGAGATGCGGTCTGGTGTGACGTATGTTACAGAAAAACATTTTCTTTAACGTTCCACGTTTCGATCTTTATTGAGATCGCCTTCAGGGCTCTAAGTGTTTCTCTTCTGTGCAATTGTGTCATTCTTGCCTACAGCACACCAGACCGCATCTCACGATATCTGAATAATTGCTGGGTTGTATGTACGATGTTCTCGAGGGCACTCCAAACACGACCCGCATGAATGGCACAATTACACAGAAGACCACCACTATGAGCCCTGAAGATGATCTCAATAAAGATCGAAACGCTGGCACGATAAAGAAAATATTTTTCTGAAACTTACATCACACCAGACCGCATCTCACGATTTCTAAATGAATACATTTATTGCATTAAAATTATTTAAGGTTTCTAGGGGTGTATGTGCTCTCTAATTTTTAATTTAATTTTTTTGTCTATTTTACTGGAAGACGGTTTTTCCTTTTTCTACCTCGTTAAATATCTAATCCTATTTATTATATTATTATTTTCTTATTCGACGTTAAAAACATCGAATGAACAAAAACAAAGCCAGAAATCCGTATTACAAAAAATAGAATTTACCTTCGGACATATAACACTTTACGACCTAGTACCATTAAAAAATGTTCCAATAAAATACGTATAATTACATGCGTAGCGTCCCTTTTTGGGCTTAACAAAATATTCCCTTCATTATGATCATTTGCATTTTTGTTTCGCGTTCCTCTAGTGGTTTACCGGAATGTGAAAAATCATTTATTTCTTTTTATTGCGGCTATAATATGATTTACATGCATACATTTACCCTGAAGCGAACAGAAACAATTTCAGTTTCTCAAGAGAGTTGTAAGTATATGTAGAACATGGTATCTTGTATTCTTTTTTCTCTGTTCCCACTTCTCTTTACTCACGAGCAACCTGTTTTAAAAAATTTTGCCCCAAGCAACTTGAATTTTATTTTTAACCTTAATAGTATTGAATATTAAAAACATTTTTATTTACATACTTAAAACTAGAAGAGCGTTAGAAAATACACTATTTTAAATTTGTTTCATTCAAACGTACCATTGAAAATGTAAAAAATTATATATTGGTTAACAAAAGTGTATGTTATTAAGTAAATGATTATTTGGAAATCGTGAAATTAATTTAATAAGTAAAAGTGAAGCGGGTAAGTTCAATTTTTTGGAATTAATTCGTACATCCGACAGGTAAAACAATCTCGCGTTTGTCATATATGGATTTGAAAGCATGTATGACAGGTTGACAAAAAATGAATATTCGTAAACAGATTTCTATCTCATCGTACGGTTTATTAATATTGATTAAACTGCCGTACAAAATTCATTGTAGTTTCTTTTTTAATTTTGTAATTTGGCACATAGTACAGTACATGATAGAAATACATTCACATCTATTGAGGATACATTGACATAACAATGGTTACAACAGACTTTCATCATGCATGGCACATCATTTATGTAAGGAATTCTTCTGACGGGACTGCTTTGATGAAGTTATTTCAACCTTGCTACAGTGCAAAATGTTGGTCAGCATATGTCTGCATTACTTAATTAGCACAGAAAATAAGTTTACTTTGAATAAAATTATTCAGATATCGTGAGATGCGGTCTGGTGTGATGTAGGTTTCAGAAAAACATTTTCTTTACCGTGCAACCTTTCGATCTTTATTGGGATCATCTTCAGGGGTTTCTCTTCTGTGTACTTGTACCGTTCTTGCGTGTCGTGTTGAGAGTGCACATTTCTGCACATTTGAATAAAATAATGAACCAAACCGTGAAGACAATGTTTACTGACAAACTTCAGATATTATCAAAACTATCTCCAAAAAATATAAGACATTAACTTATTACGTTTACTATTATAGCATATAATATATAATGTATATAAGGTGATGAATGCATGGAAGTTAATACATGTTTTTTACTCAAGGTCCGCTTATTTTTGTTTCATTTTTTCTCAACTTTTTTCATAAAATTATTCGGGCTCCTTACTTAATTGACTTTATCGTACATATAAGTTATTGTTGGTCTTATAAAATATGCTAATCAATATAAGTAAATATAGAAATGCCAGTTGGGCTGTTATAATTAATGGAAGCCACAAGAGCGTGGAAAATTCCGTTGGCAAAAGATGGAATTTGAACCCCTGGCAGCTTCCCTGGTATGTGCCAAATTCGCGACCCCAACATGATCAGACATGACTGATGTTGGCAATTTTTATGTTATAGATTCAGTAATTTACAATTAAAACAAACAGAAAACCCACCAAGTATACAGGGTGTCCTTTTTAGATGAACCCGGCTGAATTTCCTTGAGCCAATGCCTATAAAAAAGTGTTCAATATTTTTTAGTCTATTTCTAATTTTAAACTTATGTTGAAGTGAGCTGCCCCAACGTAAGTTTAAGTTAGTTACTTTGAGGCCACTCACCTCAACATAAGTTATTGGGGATTGATTATCCAACGGCCGACTAAAATAAGGACATTTTTTAGTCTAGTTTGAAATGTTTACCTTTTTTTGGAGAAAAATTATGCTAGCTATTTCAGGCCCAGTTCAACTTCAGTATTTTAATACGACCCTATACATCCTAACAAATTGTTTTAAAGGGTTTTTTATGCTAAAAACAATGGTGGAATCGGATTTGACAAAAAATGACATGGCAAACATTAAAAAAAATTAATAGTGACAGCGGAATTCGAACACACGACCTTCGGCTAGATTCACCGCTGCTCTACTTCAGCTATCGTGCCTCGATCTGGAGATTGTTGAGCAATTCTACGCTAATCTGTAAAAAAATGTACAGCAGACCAATCGTCCTAAGACCGATGGCTGTGTTCTCGAGCAAATGCGAGCCGTGAAACTTGATTTGTTCTTTAAATTAACTAATTTTGTGGTCCGCTTGACCAATTGATATTTTTAGCTGAGATGGAAAAAAGTTAGCGGCTAAATAGTTAACTTCCTATTGAAAAATGGCAAAAAGGAGGGAAAACTCATAGTGAGGTTGAGATAGGAAGTTGATGTCCGAGTGGATCGAGATCACGATAGCTCAAGTGGTAGCCTAGCGGCGTATATAGCCGAAGATCGTGGGTTCGAACCCCGCTCGTGCCATTAACTTTTTTCCATCCAACTAAAAACCTTAATTAATTGTAATGTATCAATTGGTCAAGCGGACCACTAAATTAGACAATTTAAAAAAAAAAATTCATTTCGTTTGCTATTTACAAATCGCATTTTGTGTTCGAACTCCTGCTTTATGTATAAATGCAAAAACTGGCTCTTTTTAATCTTCGCCGGAGCTCAGAACGATAGAATCAGGGGAGATAGATTTACAAGCAGTTGCTATCCTTTGCTGCAGTTCTAGAAAATAGTCAAGTGGAATTAAATCAGATGACCGAAGAAGACAGATCGGAAGTGAATTCAGATAACGTCCCACAAGCAGAGATTTGTTTGCGGGGCATCTATAAAACTGGAGAATCATTCTTTCAATTCATCTAATACTATTGGTAAAACCTCCCTTACAAAATTGAGGAACTTAGCACCATTTAACTTATTTTCGTTTAAATAAGCCCCAATTTATTAATTGCTGAGAAGTCCACAACATACTTTGATTTATGGACCACCTGATGATGACAAATGTACGAACTTATCGCATTTTCCTCCGCCCACGTTGGCAAATTCCAACGATTTAGTAATCACGCATATATAAAAATTAACCGAATGCTTTTAAAAATAAGAAGTCACAATCTAAAAACCATAAAAATGTCAAATTTTGAAATTATATATTAACTACGAGATGGTCTAAATGAATCACAACATCAATACATAATTTTGATAAGAAAGCAAAATTAAATAATAGCAATATTAGAACTTTAAAAAGTATGAGTTATTTTAACTAAAATGTACAAATAAATAGAGACCTTAAAGTTAAAATTTTAATTTCAGCACCAATTCCTGTTGCCTTATCAGGCGAAGCGGGATATGTCTTAAATTAATTTTATCGGTTGTTTGTATCATTCAAATTTCAATTTTTTTTTAAATCGAATAGAAAATTAAATTGAAAAAAAGAAAACAAAAACGTGACTATACAATCAGAACTGATAAAAGAATACCCAGATAGTTAAACAGAAGATTTAATTGAAAATCAAATAAATTTATTGGATGTATGAAATCAATTAAACGTACTCTTGGATCAAAACAGTCAAATAAAAAATTGCCCGCTGTTTTAGAAGGCGGTTGCCGGTCATAGAAATCACTCAGTAATTAAGATAAAGACTACGCGTGTAGGTTGGTACAGTATCCGGCTCTGTTTTACAGTGGCGGCTGTACCGAGGCAAATAGAAAACAAAAAGTATGAATAGTGCACGCCTTCTGCTGCCCTATGTATACTCTTTGTACCCCAGGGCACAACTCTCCTATCAAACTCCCTTTTTCCAGGCAGAATTTATCGCCATATTTGCCAATTCCGCTCTTGTTTTACGCGCTTAGCAAAACTGAATCTCGGGATGAGACCGTTCCTAGCTGGGTGTACTCTGTCGCCTTCGAGCTATATGTCCAGTGTTGCGTAGCCGCGCATTCCTCATTTAAAAAAATAATACTAAATTAATTAATTAAATAGATAAAAACAGTCCAAATGAACCAAATGAAGTCGACTCCACAACTTAGACATTTTCAGGGTGGTGTCCGTCTAAAATTATTAGATCGTTCTCGCCAAATTTACAGAAATTTTCTTTCTGGTTTATTCCTGCTTCAATTTGGGACTAAAAGTAAATTTATGGTAAGGTCCTGGTTCCGAAGGGATTTTATTGTGTTTTCCCTTGGCCCGCCACAGCTACGGCCTCCCTCGCGTGTTTTTTGATTTATTTTATTTTTTTAAATATTTTTTTAACTACGTTGTTATTATTTTACATTAATAATTATTACTTCCACATGTGGTGAAAAGACATACATTAAATTGTTGATTAACCTAAGATTAGCGGGTTTCAGGTACTGGATAGTCCAATTAGGAGCTGCCCTCATTCTCGCTAATAAATACCATCACACTTATAATAGAATTCTCCTAAACTAAAAACGTTCACACTATAATTGGAAGTTTCGTATTTCTCGCATAGAACGATTAAAAAAGATATGTAAACGGACGCTTGTATTGTGTTGTTTATTTCAAACTATACTTCGCATTATGATATAATACTTAGTTTGTACCGTTTCGTTAATTACGACAACCTTTGTTTAAACCAAATTAAACGAGATCAAAATTTCATTGGTTTCAATAAATATATAAAGTCTACCTATGATGCTGAGTGCGTGGGGTATTCCATGCAGACTCTCCTGCCCACACATAAATATTCAGTATATTGGTACATCATTTTACAGATAAAATTTTCAGTCACTGAGATATTTGCTAATGATTGCAGAAAATCTAGCCTTTTTGGTGAGGCTGTGGAGGCTTTATCTCTCTGTAACTATATATTCCATAATAAACCCACACACACACACTCAATCAACAATACATCAATTCAGGAGGAAAAACTAACCTGCTTGGTGAATTATGGGGATTCTATATTGTTCAACAAGCCCACTCAAACATACGCGCTAATGAATCCATTCAATCAAAATAGAAAAAACTTATGTAATATAGCCGCAAATGCGGTGGATTATTTTTCTACTACAAAGTTGCTGTATGGCGTTCACCCAAATATAGATTTTTCTTTTTTCTTTCATCATTCTTGTCCATCATTGCATGTTTAAACAAGAGCACGTTGGTGAATTAGGGCGAAACTTAATCAAAAATAAAACTGAGATGGATTTTTCAAAATATTAGTAAATCGATGTTTGAGAATTTTCTTTTATATTTGTAGTCTTAATAAATATTTTTGTACTAACAGTTGTTGATTAATATTACATATTTGTTTATACTGACGGATTGGTACGGTAAAATTTTGAAAGTTAATTTTTCACCTGAATAGGAATGTTAGCATGGTCAAGGATGGTTGTTGTGATAGAAATAACATTACTACCTCATGAAAAGTCGTATCTTGTAAAATAAACTGTGGTATAGCTCAATATTTTTGTTTAATATAACTTTTAAGTTTATTGACAAAGGGGTCCGATTGTGTTTTTGTTTTTAATTTACAATCCTGGAGAAATGATATTCAACTCAATTTTTTCGCCAAGTCAATGATGCCGTGTCATTACGACGGATTCTAAATTCCTGATGTCATATATCAATACTGCAAACAATAGACGCGGGGAAAAATTACTTTCCATTACGTCGATGTGAGTTCACCGTTAAACTCGAGCATCAACTGACATATCATCCTCGTAATGCAATTGAATCTCCCCAGACGTATTACAACCTACAACCCCTCTCCCAATACCGAGCAATAAAGGTTTTTAGAAAGCCGGTCAATAACTATATACTAGCTGTAGAAGAATAGATTCTCGACTTCCACTCCGATCACTTTAACAAGATATCCAATATTTCTCACCAATTTTCTCTGTCAATTAAACTGGAAATGGAAGAAACAATATATCATATAATTGTTTCTCGAAGGTTGTACTCATTATCATTCCTACGAGAAGGATTGAATTTGTGATACTAACCCACCCTCGATAAAATTTTACTTTTAGTATTTTTTTATTATCTTTCAATTTAAGTAAATGCTCTAATTAATCAATTTCTAAAAATACTCCATTAAACTATTTTCAATTAGAAAAACACATTATTTTTTAACCCTTATATCTGTTTAACATAAGAACCATATTACATTTCTTAAATATTATCTTAGCTTATTCTGTTGTTATGTTGTTCTCCTCTTCACCGAATATTTAATTAGTGTGCGTCCATACCAATAAATCCTTACTTAACGTTTAGACAAACAACTCGTAAATGGGGGTGCAGTTGTGACAGTGAAGCTTATCCTAGAAGAATGCGCACAGCTGGCACGACACGCGACGTACCTTCGATATCTCAAAAATTCTAAGGCAGCTTATGACATATTTAAAATCAATAAATGCTTACAGCCGCATATAACCCCCACATTTGGCTCCCCCTCATTGTATTGTACGAACGTATTTATTAGCGTCAGTTGTTTGGCATGCGTGGGTGCGTCTGTGATTGAATATCGAGTAACTCCCAGCACACCGAATTAGGTTAGTGATAATGCATTTGTAGTACGATTGTGGGAAGAGTCGACAGCGTTTTGGTTGTAGTAATACTGCCGAGATGCTGAGTCCTTTCCAGTGTGATCGTATTTATTAGCGTGAATGGACGTGGCTGTCGAGGAATATCGAGTACTCCGCAGGCAAGCCAAAAACCTTAGGATTAGTTTTATGGATGAATGTATTTATTCGCGAGAATGGAAGGAGGTCGGCAGGGTTCGAACCATCTTACCGACCTCCACTTTAGTTGTAATATTAGGAAACTAGGTTTATAAGTATAAATGTGTGTATGTATGTAAGTGGTCATATACTTCAGTTTACCACTTGTGGAAGGATACGAAGAGACAATGCAAGAAAAACCATAAGGTCCGATGAGTAGCCCATTAGAATGACTGTCAGAAGTAAGTGCAGATTTTTCAAAATCCGAGAAAGATATAAGCGTGGTGCCGGGGATGACCGAAGTAGTTACCCGGCCAGAAAAACAATCGTAAAAGTTTTTGGTCAATAGTCTTTCCATTTTTCATTTCAATGAAATTTACAGCAGAATTAACATTTTATGAAATACTTTGGATTCTATGAAATAAAGCTGTGAAAGATTGAAATAACCTGAAAAGTGAAATATCTCGAAAACAATTTGAAATCAGACATTGGACAATGGGACTTTTAGTTCAGTTTGATTTATAGAACAACCTCCTCATGTATGTCTGTCACTGGGGACCATGCAAATTACACACAGAAGTCCTGTGTTCTTGTACAACATTCAACCCCTCATCCCTCATCATGCTAATAATCTTATAGTATACTATTTACATTGAAAGACATTCGTATTGCCGGGGTACAATTTTAACGCCAATGGCCATTTCTCTCGTGCAATACACTCACAACAATCCTAGATGCATGTCGAGGTATGGAGAAATACCGAATAAAACCTTTCATCCGCTACATTAAGCGAATAAAATCTGCAAAGAGGGAGGTTATATTGGACCATACACATTCATCGCTCGTAAATTTTTAAATAGGATTTCCGGATTCACTACTAGTCGTCGATAAGCACGGGTAATCACACAACGTAACAGTGTTTTGTCAACCATACGGCGATGAGTAAGTCTGCTCCAGCCTTTCCTCAGTTTAGTTAATTTTTTTTTCACTGCCCAAATAACTTTCTTTTTTATATAGTAAAACCTCCATTATCTGAGGTTCTATTATCCGGGCTCCAGGTCTCTGTGTACTTATGTTATTTTTTCAGGTATATATTTCCCATAGCAAGAAGTCTGATTTTGGTTTCTAGTCTATGTTGAGCAAATTCGTTAGGGCCGACCCTTTCTTCTACATTAATCCTTCCCCGTATAAAAAGGTAAACACTTCTTCCGGAAACCTCGTGCTGTCAATGGTAGTTGTTGGCTATGGTGTATTTTGGAATCGAATTGGTATCACTGGCTTTGCTTTGCCTGCGTTACTAACAAGAATGGTTTTCGATTTGACCTTTTCCAAAAAAATTACGGTTTTTTTAAATTTCTAAATTTTTTTGTGTTCGATTCCTTTTAATATAAGTAATATATGTCCACGTGTTTTCTTAACGCACCTTTAAATTTATGTTATAATACACAGCTCATAAAAAATTACAAAACGTCAACTCGATCTGTGAGGCGGGAAAATCGTCCTGGAGCAGCGCCCAAAAGGAATCGATGGAAAACATTAATAAGCTTTGAGTTGGTCATCTTTCATTTTGTCTGATTTCTCAACCCTTCTCGAGTTACACGAGATTTTTGGGGGAAAACGTGTTTTCTTTCGTTCTCATAAAAAACCGACCATTTTCCCTAACCCGATTTCCAAGAATTTATCAACTTCGATCCGTCATGTATCAACAAATTTTACGCTCTTCAACGTTTGTTCCGAGGGCTATTTCAAAAAAGTAAACAGGGATTCGAAAATTCTTGATTTTTACTATGTGTGACCCTCGGGATGCGAAATGCTTTTGTTGTCGTTACCCACGCGTGTACCTACATCAAAGTTTTCCATCTCATTTCATTGGTGTTCGGGCAGTTCGGCTCGGAATAACGATTAAAACCATAGATTTATGTATGATAAACTCGGGAGAGAGTGATCGGTTTATTTCCACCGGTATTTTTGAATGACTGAAGGTAGCAAAACATTTACACAAACCATCTTGTTCAGCTAAAATTTTCTAAAAAAATCAGAGCTAGCGCGGGTCTGTGACTTAAATGACTGAGAGAACGTTTCCTAAGTTGGACGTTTTTTCTGTAAAAAGATTGCTTTTTGGGCAGTGTAAATGATATAACCTTGGTAAATGATGTATTTCAGTGGACTGTCTTTTTATTGGTCGAGTTGGTTTTTTTGTTTTATTTTCACACATGCTACACACATGAGGCGGAGTTAAATATGGTCCTGCGAATACTACCTGGGTCTGTTTAACTTTATTAAGTTACTTTGGTGTGATTTGTTTATCAACCGTTGTGTAATAAAATGTTTAATCAAAGAAATAAACATAATTATATTAGGTTTTTCTTAGACAATAATTGTTTTAAGTTTTTAAGAAAATTATATTGTATAGTGAGTTAGATGTGTTTATTATAAATGGTAATGTTTCAAATAAATAATCTTAGATTGGGAGGATTATAGAATTATCAAACTTGGATTGCGTAAAAGTTGTTTAGTGATTTTATAATTGAATGAAGTAGAATCAACATCGGGAAAATTAATCCGTGTCTCTGATCTCCTCTGCGTAAAATACTTTTTAATGCTAAGCTTATTACATCATCTGAATTAAAGTAGATTTCCCCGTCCTACCTAGTTTTGTAAAACGCCAAATTCCAACATTGCCTGCCCTTACAGCTCATTGTTGTCTATCAACTCCAGAACATTTCCCCAACAGTCTGAATTGTATTGGCAGACTAAAAAACCTAATTGAGCACTACCACGTGAAGACAGTGCGGTACCCGGTTGTAATCTAAGAGGGGTAAATATCCCAGTATTTCACCGTTATGAGCGATAACGCCAGCGGCCAGGTAAAAGGTGGAGGGAAGCCACCCTTAAATCCCCCCCCGCCTTCTATTCAATAAGGCGGAAACCCTCAGTGTATAAAATGCTCCGGATTTATACAAGGTATATTTCATATTTATACCTTTACCTAGGGCAAATTGTGCAGAAGGACATTAATAACGTCGGACTTTTGATTGTGACCACGTCGTTCATTTCTTTTTTTCCCCTGTTTTATACATTTGAATACGTTCTACTCCGTCCCTGACACAAAGGTTATGAATCGTATTATGGCACTGTTCTGCATTTATGACTTCAGACATCCTTTCAGAACCCTACCATAAAGTTGTTGTTTTTTTGTCAAGAAGAACGTAAATGACATTGCTTTATCCGGAAAAGCGATTTATTATGTGCCCTCTTGTTTTATGCATTTACGCTGTTTTTGCTTGTTTATACTAACACGAACGGTTCCGCACAATTAGCATTATCGAACAAGTCAATAATCGAATCGCATTGGGAATGTTTCAATTAATTGAAATAAATTTCGAACTCACAACAAAATTCACATAAATAATTTCTATAGCTCTATCGCCAAAAAATACATTTTTTTCAATACGTTTTGCTAATTAATATAGTTACAAATAGCGTAAATTTAATTTACCAAAATTATTTATTCGTTAAATTTTTGATTGAATGGTTGATCAATTTTTGTAGGGTCCATATTTTCAAAAAATGTCTTTTGATTTTTTAAATGTACATAAACAGGTTACATTAATTAAAATAGACTTAATTTAATATTTCATCCTTGTGGAGAGCCATAAGATTTTTAAGGATCGAGTGAATAAACAAGATTTCGTCTTGTCAAACATAATCCCATCTTCAAAAATATTGGTTTGAACCTGTTTACCGCTTCTTGGAGTTCCAAACGATTTCTCGCGAATGAATCTCTTAATCACGTCCCATAAGATTTCTTCCATCGAAGAAACTCATTTTTGAAGAAGGTTGGAACTAAATTCTGAGTCGCTGAGATCTGATCCCGCTCCTTCCATTGATGTGTGTCAATTTTTTCCAATTGCGGTCACTGGTCCCTTCAGACGTCAGAAAAAGTCCAGAGGCGACCGTGGGGATCGAACTCACTACCGCGGGATCTATCAATGTAGCTTAGTGAAGTCAAAGATCTATTTCTGTATAATAATCAGTACGATATGGGCCTGTTGTTTCTACCCCACAGTCCCCCCTACAGACGGTCTCGGTCATAGGTCTTTTCTTCGAAGAGAACAACCGTTTTGGACAAGTATCCAAGCGAGCCAATTTCGTTTTTATTCGATGCCTCTCCAGTAGTAGAGAATCAGTTGCGTCTTATCTAAAGACTAGTTTATTCTTACAAAGCCTTATGACTGTTTTAGAGTTCAGCCTTACAGAATCGATTGCAGTTGACTGTCTATCAAAAAAAGTGTATTTAGTAGCGTAAGAGCTATAAAACGGTCGTCTCGAGTCGTCATACATCATAGTCGACCCATATCTTCTCGTCGATCAAGATTTCCAGTGGCTCCTCAATACCTGCAAACCATCGTGAACGGTACAACGCAATCAGGCAGGTCTTGGGCTATGTAAAGGCTCTACGACATTGGGCGCTCTTTGCGAGACATTCTCCAACTTAAAACCATGTCTTTAAAAAAATTATTCTCTCTCTAATAAAATTACGTGGTCTATGACGGTATTCGAACACAGAACCGCCAGCATGGCATAGACGGTTCGGACTTAATCATTCAACTACCGCGGTCCCCTCTAAATTTGTTTTGCATAAGGTGTAACTTTTTTAACTAATTTTTATTTTTCTTAATCAATAAACAATTTACAGTTCTTATTCTGATAATATGTGATAAAGTAAATACATCCTCAACCTTAATCCTTATCGACAAATCCTTCATATCGTACACAATCCTGATTTGGCAGGAGTCTTTTTTCAACGTTTGGATTTACCTGAAACATAAACAATTGTTAGTTCAGAGTTATATTTAATTGATCAACTTTATGATAAAATGTAAGCTAATTTAAAAATCACGTGGATGGTCTCAAGGAAAAATTCTATGTATACAGACTTCAGCAATTAATTAACCAATGCTAATAGAATTTATATTTAACCGAGGTACGGGATGTTTGCCGTTACAAGAATTCTTTAATTGCAAGTGAGAGCGAGCTGGAAATTCAGCGGCTACGTAAGCAATTACAAAGTAAACTTTGCAACGAACATTATTTTGTGAACTTTATTTTTGAATGGCACACAAAATCAATGTTGTGAAATGAATTTTCTTCGACAGGTTTATAGATAAATAGACAGATTGATAAATAGGTTGAAAAATAGATGAAAGAACGAGCGTGAGAGAGAATTTCATGAAACCTGATATATTTCCTGTCATGTTTCAGAATATTAAAGTTATATAGGTTATTAGGAGTTGGCCGTTTTACGATACGGGCAACCGTAGCCACCAATATTGGACAACTATGCAATTTCCATCACTGTTTCAGGACCCGAACCCTTCTGTGGCATAGGAATCCACTGTCAATGAATATATCAGACAGAAGGACAAAAAGAAAATAAGGGAACACTGGAATCCAAGAATCTTCTAACCAATTTCGGAAAGAAAGAAATTACAGAATGTGTCAAAGGAGGCAGGAACAAACTGCGAATCCTAACAGGACACTGTAGATTAAATGGGCATCTAAAGAAAATTGGAATAATCCAGGGTGGCACAAGCAGATTCTGCAAAGAAGCAAAAGAGACACCAACACATCTACTAACAAACTGCGGAGCAACAATAGCCCGTAGGAGGAAATGTTTTGGGATGTACAATGTGACCATAGAAGAGCTTCAACCAATAAAACCGGGCCTACTAATCAAGTTTCTTGATGAAATAGGACTCACCAATGTGCTCTAGGCAGAGAACCGGGGATACAATAGCTCTTAAAGGGTGCAGTATACTAAACCCTGAAATATCATCATCATTATCCATCACTGTTTAGACATCTTCTTGAAGTTTAAGACGCTTGACCATATCCAGAAGCTTAAGGTGCCCGTGTGTAATCTTCAGGCCTTAGATTTTTCTCTCCTAGGACTTCACACAATAATATATTTTTCTTCTGCTCCTAGACTAAACGTAAGGTCTCTAATTTGCATTGACCAGTCAGCAGTCCTATTATCATTTTAGTCTTCGTCTGTCCTTCCTGTTTTGCATGTCAATACCCAGGGATACAATCACATTGAACCGAGTACTTATTCTTAACACATTGGGTAAAGTTATGCGTTTTGGCAGTTTTGTATGCCGCAATAGCGTTCTAAGTCTAAGGTATCCTGATAGAACTAACAGCCAAAATTAATTTACGGTACGGGTATTATTTATATTATGGTCACCTGTCTGTACTTGTATATGACTATTCTTTTGCTGGTAATACCTAGATATTTGATCTCCCTGGCATGCAATAGGCAATCACTGTCTATAAAACACTGACATATTTTCCAATGAACTTTAGCATTTGATTGATTTGCAAAAGCAAGCTCCCGATTCATATTCGGCAATGGAGTTATCTGTTTACCAGATGGAATCGTCATTAACGGGGATCCTTTTCTTTCAGCCTAATCTATAGAGCATTTTGGATTAACATTTGGCAAATTTTAATTTTAGTGCCACAGGTTCCCCAGATATCGTTAGATCTATATCCATATGAAATTCCTCCCGAAGTCTTAGTTGACCTTAATGTGCTGCCAATAGCCAGGAGGTCAAGACTACCAAGGAAACGGAGTTGCTCTCAAAGGCTACAGTAACGCTCAAACACCCTATCCTCTGAGTAGTTTTGAGCATTTGGGCCCCTCAACTGGGGCATCATTACCACTGCACTGTAACGTCTTCGTCCTGTGGATCAGTAGACGTCACGAGCTAACAACTGCCGTGCAGAATATTCTCGATGTTTTTTTTTTACTACAATACTGCAATAAAATTATACTGGGTTAATTTAGTAATTGTTTTAATAGAGTAAGCTCACTGCGTAAGCTCACTGCGTAAGCTCACTGCGTAAGCTCCACTCGAAGGAACGGGGATTTTTACGGCAATTAAATTTTCAATATCAGTAAAAATTAGGAAGATAGTTGAAATCCGATCGCGGCCTATACAGCCTATAACATACGCGTTGTGGAATCTGTATGTATCTGCTGGAAAGTGTATAAATTATACCAAAAGTTTGGAAACTGTAAGTTTCCTTTTAAAACTAGTTATCTCATATATAATAATAATAATAATACTTTATTGAAAAAACAAAAGTTATAAACATTACATAATATAATTTAAAGTAAAATTTCGGCATAGAGGGGTCCGTCTGCCGGAGGTCGAGTTTCATTTGACTTAAATTTTTGATTGACACAGAGAAAAAAAGCACAAAAGAACCAAATCATCCTTAAATAAATACTACAATTGATAATTAAATTTTTATTAATTACATTAATTACTAACATCCATTATAAACAATAATTTTTGTTCTTCGTTTAATTTACAATAATATAGATATATAAGCAATTTAGAATGATAAGGCTTTAAAATATTCAAACATGAAATTCTAACATTAACTCTTGGCGATAGTGCCAGGCGTGGCACGCATATTTGTTTAAATTTTTATTATTTAAATTAAATTTGATTTTTCTCATGATGAATATGAGTATGATTCTATTTAGTTGCTTATTCGACAAATGTCTTTGGTCAAACATAAAAAAAATTAAAAAACAATAAAATCACCTTAAATATGTTGATAGGTAGGTAGGTAGGTAGGTAGGGAGAGAGAGAGAGAGAGAGAGAGAGAGAGAGAGAGATCAGTAAATATCGGTTTATGAAAGTAAATAATCAGAATCTTCAATGCTAGAGTTTACAAAATATTTATACTAAAACTATTCCTCAAATAAATCAATGCGACGTAACGATACCTACGGACGAGTTGTCAATAAAAGTTTTTATCAGAATCTGACAGACGGTATGAACACCGTATCTGTTTAATTGTTGCTGGAATTCAGCTTTTAAATTGACCATTCGTTACTATTAAATTATACGATGTATATAAAATAGAACTTTAAGCTGTGTAGTATGAAATAATTACTTTTTTCGATGTTGCGGTCTTTCAATTAAAATCGTTACAACGAAAGCACGCAATTAAAATAAATGACCAATTTACTTTTTATTGTTACCATTGGTGAAATAGAAATGTAATAATAAATTTTTAGAGGTTACTACATATTATTGTGTTATTTATACTCAACTAATTCTTTGTAGATATTACATTAATTTTTGAAACAGAAAAAAATCAATCCGAAGGTCTTGGGTGCGAGTCCCGCTGGTAATACGAATTTTTCATCTCAACCAAAATTTGCCTAAAAATTATAACGCAACTGAAATAATTACTTTGATTAATTAGAATTGATGAAAACATACTGATTACTATTAAAAAATATTTTTTTAAAATTAAACTTTTCAATTTTAATTGCCACCATTGTGACAATATCATTTAAATAAATTAATATTGTTTTATTTGCTGCACAAAATTATAAAATAATATAAGTTATATTGTTGAATAAGCTGAGCCGATAAGCTATTGGACGATATTCAAAAGTTAAGGTTTTGATTATATTTCTTTAGGGGATGTTTTTGTGTCAGCCGTTATTCAGATTTAATGAGCATAAAGTACGTCGCCCTTTATTCAATTTTTGTCCGGGGGCAGATGTGAAAAGTGAACTTTTTTTTCTAAAAAACGGGCTGATAATTGCTTTATGAATAAACAAGAGCGCTAGAACCAATCGATATTCGAATTCATGGAGTAAATAGGGTTGAAAGTTGTAAATTCATTAAGCAAATAAGTTTTTCAGAAAAAAGACAATTTGAAAAAAAATCACGAAAAACATACTCACTCCCTCACATTAGATACAAATGTTTGGATAACAAAAGAATTGCATTATCTGGAAAGAATACTTTTGCAATAGCAACCCATAAAACCTAATTAGATACACTGCAATTAAATTATACTGGTTTATTGAGTAATTATTTTAATCGAGTAAGCTCCCTGCGGCCCAGGCTCCACTCGAACGAAATGGGATTTTTATGGCAATTAAATTTTCATTATCAGTACGAATCAGGAAGATAATCGAAATCCGATCCACGCAACGCCATTGTTCAAACAACGGGAAGTTTCACTTATCGTTTCATGCAGGGTATCTCAGTTAAAATACCTTTATTATGATTCACGCAATTTTGTCGATTTGTTTAAAAATTTATTTTCGTGAAAAGAAGTCTTACCTGTAACGGAAGTCAACATTATCTTCCGTACACTTCCAATTATATTTAGCAGTACGTACTGTCATTCAGGAGAGCTTAGCATGCATACATAAAAATATATATGTCACGTCCGAAGGAAAAATATATAGAATGAACAAATTACTTTTTTAAACGAGGATTAAACGACTGAAACAAAATAATTAAATATTCTTTTGAAATACCAAATAAAATAAAATAAAATTCTTCGTTTTTTTATCAAATTCAAAATAATGGAAAAACTAATCGTTAAACTACAAAACAAACTATTACTAGAGGTAAATTAAAAGGTAAGGCTCACCTTACGAGGCCTGGAACGCTTTTTCATCAAATAAAGATTCTACTAATATATCGAAAAACAAACTGCTTGTTTTTTTAAACAAGGTTCGCAACAGCAGAGGTCATATAAACCCTCAGGGTGCCGGTGTTTTTGAAAAAAGCCCGTTTGTAAGTATGTCGGGTCCGAACGCAGGGCCGCTGGATTCGAACCCTGGACCTTTACCTTACAGTGATGAGCGCCGTGTCAAAGACTAAACCTTTCGGCCACCGACGCCCCC
>CM077099.1:32747163-32773579 GCA_039619505.1 Cimex hemipterus
ATATATATATATATTTAACAATTCTTTTTAAGTAATGTCTTGATTGTGAGACAAAGTCATTGTCACGCACGAGATTCGAACCCACGACCTTCGGCTAAATACGCCGCTGCTCTACCACTTGAGCTATCGTGACTTCGATCCACTCGGACACCAATTTCCATTATAGCTCCACCTTTTGAATTTTCCCTCCTTTTTGCCATTTTTCAAATGTCGTATAATCAGGATTAGATTCTTAGCGACTTATGAGATGGAGAGTTGGTGTCTGAGAGGATCGAAGTCACGATAGCTCAAGTGGTAGAACACGGGTGTATTTAGTGTCGTTGGTTCGAATCTCCTGCGTGACACTGACTTTTTTATTGAATTGAAAAAATAATTTGGTCAATTGACCACTGAAACGTAAATGATTATAACATATAATCATTTGATCAGTGATTACATTTTTGTTAGTTTTATCCCTTATTATTAAAATAAAGAATAACTAGAAAAAAAAGGTTGCCTAACCTATAATTTGCATTCAGGTTATTACCGAAATCATACCAAACTATGCTTGTTTCTGAAAATATTTCGTTTTAGTGAGATTTTGCAAAATTATTCTATTTCCAATATTTGTTTTACAAAAGCTTATTCATGTTCAACTGAGTGATTAGTTTTTTTTTATTACTCGCCTCTTGATTATAGAATCTGTTCAAACTGAACTTCACTGAACGTCGCTCTTGTGCCACTTTTTTTCTCTCAGAATGTTATAAATCAATTTTAATAACAATTTTTTGGAGTCACTAAGTATCTGTTTAGGAACAGTTACGGCTATATAAGCTTAAAAATAAATTTGAAAAAGTTTCAAGTTCTCTCACGCTTCACAAAATTGAAATTTTTATGAATAAAAACTTTCATTAAAAAAATTTGTTTAACCAGTATTCCTCGATATTCATTCCCGAGTACGTATATACAATTTGACTCAAATATATCAAACAGTATTTGAGGGAAATTTGCCCATGTAGTGGCGTTTTCCCAATATAGAAATGATTGATCTTGTCTCCTGTTAAATATTGTGTGTCCGAAAACTGCTAATGAATCTTTCCTGTAACGCTTCAATTTCTTTAACACCGTGTGTGTAGCATGTAGATTTACTTTTACTTATTAGTTTTTTTGCTTGCTTCATGCGTAGTTTGGTAATTGTTGCTGTTTTTTTTAAACTAAACCATGATTACAGTTCTGTTTAATTTTGCTTTTAGTATATCAGAAAATAGATTTGGGCCTATGCGTTTTTCCGAGGCTCTATTTATTTTATTTTATTTATTTTTATTATTTTTATTTTTTTACGAGAGTTCGCAACAGCAGAGGTCATATAAACCCTCAGGGTGCCGGTGTAAGATGTCGGGCGTATGCAGGGTCGCTGGATTCGAACCCGGGACCTTGACCTTACGGTGATGAGCGCCGTGTCAAAGACGAAACCTCGTGGCCACCCACGCCCCCCTACAGGTTCGTTTTAATGCTTGTGCTAATGTTGGCGTATAATTGATTGTTATTGTTTTTTTGTTCAATTTTCCGTTTGACAACCACGTATGGCCTATGATAATCTTCCAGTGGTTTAGATTATCCGGAGTTCACCTATCGGCCGTAAGACGTCTTAAGTGACCCAGTTGACAGTGCCACCGTTTCATTACAATCGTGTTTATTGCTCGTTTACCGCTGGCGTTCGCCGAATCGTCCTCGCATTCGTTGCCCACCGGCCCGAACTTTTCTTGTTCCCGGCCAACAACGCGTTATACAAGTTTCCAACTCAGCGGGTCTTGCACAAGACGATTGCTCCACTCTAAGATCACAAACAGTTCGGCTGGTGAAGACCTAGAAATAACACCATAACCCGAAGAACATATCGCATTTACTCCAGTAGAAGCACGGCAAAATATAAAGAAAAGACGATCACTATAAAAAAAAGCGGATCTAACAATAAAAAACTATGGATTAATAGATATTTAATATGATTGACTAATAGTAAGTAAAATATCGCATGATCCCACGCAAACAAAACAAGAAAGAAGTCAGTAATAAAAAAAAAAACGTAAAAATATAACGCGCAAACTGCAATGGTTTTTGACTGATGCAGGTAGAGTTTTGATTAAATTGAACGACTTCTTTTACTGATACCGTAGTTAATCGAGTTGGCATTATTTGTACGGAAACGAGCCGAAATGGATTAACGACGATTCCCGCTATCGAAATTCCACCACAGCGGCAATAGCGATTATCTCTCTCTAAAAACAAAGGATTCTGTTATTGTATTTGCATTTTAAATTCCATTGTGCCGTTAGTGAATTTGAAAGGGGGGGTGGAGCGTTTTGGCCGGACGGGAGGGAATTGAATAACACTTTTTTTTTTCATTGGTAATTATTGACAATTAGTTTTCATGTCAATATTTCAATAAGAAAAGTTTATACTCTTTTAAACTTTCCCATGATTTAAATCCATAAATAAGTATTAACATAAAAATACATCTGAGAATAATTATTAGAAAAAGAGCGTAACAAATTACCGGAAAAACCCATATATACAACTTAATTATAATTTAAATGAGATAGCTATTTATCAGAGAAAATCTTTCCATTAATTGTGTTGTTTTTTTGTTTTGTTTTTTTTCAGTTGAAACTTTTCTTGTTCGCCTTGTAAGATAATTCTTTCCACTTGGTACCCCGACCGGCATCTAATCGCGTTAGAGGGTTTCTGAACTTATCACCGGGCCAAGACATTTTACTTTCGCCAGTTTCTACCGGAGCGAAAATAATGCGTGAAATTTTCCTAACGGTGAAAGGAAAAAAATTACGTCAAAATTGTAATTAACCAAAACCTCTTATAAACTATCCTATAAACTAAGCTCTTTTGTAATTGAGCCCAGAAGAAAAGCCGAATTGTACGTCGAAATGCCAGGTGGTGCTTGATATGGACCCCAATGCCTTTCCTCGGGAAGTACATTCCGCCGGAATGAAGGAGAACAATAATTGCATTAAGCGATCCAAGACGTATTAGCATAACAATGGCACAATGTCGACATGTTTTTCACCCTTTGAGAGAAATTTATAATTTAATTGATTATATGATTGTGTAAAATGCTAATTTACAACTTATAAATCGAAATATAATTTACTGAAATGGGGAAATATATTGACCATCGTTCTAGTTTTCGTTGTTTATATGTAAATGTACATGAGAAAAAGGACTGGTGGACTTACTTATTTTTGCTGTTTTTTCTTTTTGTTCCCACATCTAATTTCCCTGAATTCATTTTGCTGATGCTGTTAGTCACGTTAAGTAGGATTTGACTAACCTTAAAGTTTCTGTCTTATGCTACCAGCCTTTGTCGACATTACGGCCTCATTACTCAATGATAAAAAGTTCATATAAATAAATACATAAATTCGACCCTTATAACAAAAATATTTAAATGCAAAAAGAAGCTAGCCGGTTAGCATACATACTGCTGCAGAGTAATAGATATCCCACGTGATAAATAAAGAAAAACACCGACCATTTATTTAAACAAATTACATACTCACAACAAACTTCAATCACTACCATTCGATAATCCACAGGATGATGGCAGAATAAATCTTTCTATTCACCCAAATAAATTACACTCACACATAAGATGAATTTGATTTAATTATGATTATAATTTTAACAATTTAATCATGTTAGCATACGTCTTTTCTAATTAAGAGAGAAAACGTAAAATAAACAGAAAGAATGAATATAAATATATTTCGGGTTTTTTAACGTTTTGACAAGGAGAATGAAAAAAAGACGGTCAAACAAAACTTGTTTTAGATTTTTAATTACCATTTCAATATAGAGTATTTCCTCCTCTTGCCTTCACTAAATCTCGAAGAGGCCTCGGCTTACTTTCTACCGTCTGGAAATATCTATTTGCTGGAGATTAGCTCATACTTCGCGAAGTGTCCTTTCAATATCGTCGAATTGATGGACGTGCTGTTATTCTTCTTTTGAGGTTATCCGATAATTGAGGCGTTTAGAATCAAAACCAGACGGATCCATTTTTGCAAATTTTACAGGAGAGACAAAAAAACCGGAAATTCCATTTCACGACTGAACATGAGCAGCTGCCAGGGTCATTATAATTTCATCGTGTGCATCTCTGTAATCGCCAAGCACACTGATAGTTACGTTGCTTCAGGTTGCTTACGTAAGCAGAAAATAGCGATTTTGTGTTGGATCTGACTGGTTTTGACTCAAATTTTATTTTTTTTAACCAAATTGGTCGTTTCAAAGCTTTTCTTAGGCTTTGGTTATTAACATGTCCTGTATTCAGAAAAAGGACATTAAATTCAAATTTTAACTATTGGGTTGTCCGGAAAATAATGCAGGATTTTAAGTTTTCATTTTAAAAAATCTATATAAAATATTCTGTTTACGTTTACAGGATTACTCATTTGTATGAATGTCAACACTTATTAATCCTCTTCCAAATGATATTGTTTGTTTACCTCTGTAGCATTCCGCTACTTGGAAATAATTCAGTCATCCTTATAATGTCAAAGCGAGAATTTCGTACGATTTTCTTTTACGAGTTTAAACTCGGCCGAAGCGGAGCCCAAACGGCTAGAAACATTAACCAAGTCTGGGGCGAGGGTTGTGTTAATGAGTGCACTGTGCAAAGGTGGTTTAAAAAATTTCGGGAGGGAGATTTCAGCCTTGAAGATGAAGAAGGTCGTGGAAGGCCTTCCTCTCTTAATGATGATGTTCTGCGATCAGTGGTGGAAGAAAACCCCAAAACAACTGTTCGAGAACTTGCAGAGCAACTCAAAGTCAGTAAAACGACCGTCGCTGACCACCTCAAGGCGATTGGAAAAGTGAAAAACTCGAAAATTGGGTTTCACACTCATTAAACGATCGCCAAAAAAATCAGCGCTTTGATGTTTGTGCATAACTTCTTTGTCGAAACAAAAATGACCCATTTCTGGCCAGAATTGTTACATGTGACGAAAAGTGGATTCTCTACGATAACACTAGACGTTCTGGACAGTGGCTCGACAAAGGAGAAGCTTCAATACATTTTCCAAAGCCCCCAACTCATCAAAAAAAGGTAATGGTTACGGTATGGTGAGCTTCATTTGGTTTAATACACTACAGCTTCTTAAATCCTGGCGAAACCATCAATGCTGAATCATACTGTAACCAAATTAATACCATGCATCAGAAATTGGCAGTAATGAAGCCCTCTTTGGCAATCGGAAAGGGCCCATTTTGTTGCATGACAACGCTCGACCACATGTGTCACGTGTAACGTCACAAAAATTATTGGAGCTTGGCTATGAAACTTTGCCTCACCCACCCTACTCTCCGGACCTCTCGCCTACTGACTACCATTTTTTTAGACACCTGGACCACTACTTACAACACATAATATTCAAAAATCAAACGGAACTGGAAAATGCATTTATTGACTTTATCAATTCTAAAAATTCTGAATTCTACTCAGACGGAATTAATAAGTTACCAACACGTTGGGAGAAATGTATTGAGAGTATGGGAAATTATTTTGATTAAAGAACATTGCTTTAAAGTAACTAGTTTCTTTTTTTTTTGTTTAATACCAAAATCCTGCATTATTTTCCGGAAACCCAATAATTTTATTAAGAAAAAATACTTTATTTTTACAAAAAGAAAATTCTTAGAATTTTTTAAACGAAATTTGCTCATTATAGTACGTGAATATTGGTGCTGGTTGCTCGAAGAAACTTTTTTGAAAATTTGATCAGCACAGGAATTGAATATTAAAGAAATTCAAAATAGTCTGGCTTGATTAAATGAAGGCATTTTCGTTAAGGTCCTCATTGTCACTGTGGTCTTCTGTGTTGTCCTCCCTTTCCACGTTGTCTTCACTCGTACTGTTCATTGCAGATGAATAGAAACTCAATGCAGGATTTCCCCTCCAATCCTCTCCAAAATGTTTTTGTAGCAAGCGATCAACATCTCGTAGCTTCAGAGGGTTGACGTGGTGCAATAACGTTAGGGTTGATGTCTTGCAAGTTTATGTTTTTCTTCGTTATTGGTAGACCATTTCCAACATCATCAACGTAGTTCGTTTCGCCCCTCACGAGTATACGTTCGTTGGCCGATTTAGTCAACAGAAACCTCTTGGCAGAATTGAATTTGAAGTGCCACTGTTGGGTAACTTTCACCACCTGCTGCACTGCTGACTTCCAGTCTTTTACTTTTTCTACTAATGGCCGCGTCGTACCAAATCTTCCAAAAACTTTCACGTACGTTGATGGTGAAACAATCGTGTTCTTTTGTTTTAAGACTTTCTCGATTATTGTTCGATTGGGTCAACAAGTCTGGAGAACGGGCTGGCTGGGATAAGACCTGATGTAATGCTGATGAAGGTACGGTTCTGCTATGCGAGCGACAAGTGGATGGGCATTGACATGCGTTATAATAGGATTATCGCTGATTTCATCGAGGAAAGGCAACTCATTGATGTTCCAGAATTTCATCCACATAGCGAGTGGCCGTCAAAGACCCCGCCCGAACAACAACCACCTCCGGGCGACTGTACATTCCAATTCCCGCCCACATCATAAGGGGTTCATAGAAAAGGTTGGGTCTGGGAAATATTACAGGTTTCGTACCTTTATCATCTCGCCTGCCTCATCTGTAAAAAGTACAGCAGACCAATCTATTGACGACCAATGGCTGGGTTCTCGAGGAAATGCGAGTGAGTGCAAATCTGTATGTTCTGGTCAATTCCGGTCTTCTTACGGAAAAACCATCAGTTTGACTGAGTTACACTTTTTCCAGCAATGCGTCTAATGTCGTGTCGGACATACGTGATGGAACGTCATCGTCAATAATTGCCAGGCTACGCGCCACATCCTGAGCACAAAGTGGCATTTTTAAGTTTAAAAATAAAATCTTTATTTAAAGAAAATAAAGATGAAAAATAAACAGTTTATTACTGCATAATTCAAATGACACTGAATAAAGATTTTAAAATCCGTAAAAAGTAAACATTAATTTATTTTTGTTTTGCATTAATGATTAAGTTTTTTTTACCTCTAATTAATATTCCAATTTGAAACATAGCCTAAACAGATACGTATCAGTAAAAATAATGAAACAATTAAGGCCAGAATTTTTTAATGGAGAAAATGATAAATAAATTCGGTGAAATTTTTTGAATTTTTTGCCGGTAAATGTGCGGATATACATATGTACATTGATAGGCAAAAAAGTTATGTATATATATATATATATTGGATGGAATTTTTTCATTTTTTCGATTAAAATATTTATACTACATATATTACTATATATCTCGCGAGAGAGGGAGGTAGAGATTGAGAAGAGAGAAGAAGGGATTAAAACATAAGAACAATTTGCAGAATCTCTCTTTTTTTTTATGCACTCGCAAGTAGATGTCATAGAATCAAAGTAAAAAAGGAACGTCAAAATTTTCAAAATGTCAGACGAATCAGAGAAAACGTGGATTCTCTAAAGACACCAAACTACTTGTTGAAAGGACCTTCTCTTCGTGAATAATTCATCAAATTTGTCCATGTCAGTTTGCAGTGAAAATAGTGTAAATTGTGTCACGTATTTTTATTAACATTTAGTCCGGTTCTACCACATTAAGCAGTCACATTATTAACACATTTTAAATAGCATTTTACATTCAATAAAGCTGTTCTTTAATTCAGCCATATTGAATACATTTTCACGAAATAACGACAACGCACAACAAATATTTGATTTTACGACAAAGCCGATTAATCCGATTTGAACGCCTTTCTACTTTCAATAAGTTCAATTTAACATTGATGAGCTTTATTATTTATTATTATTGATTCAAACTTTTCTTCCTTTCATCGGATAGATATTTTTTCAATATTTACTTTACTTCTTACGTTCAGAGAAAAATTCAAACCGAAATAGCATTTATATTTAGAAATCAAATTGAGAATACGTAACAACCTAAGCTGAAGTGCCTTTTCATTGAGGGAGATAAATTCAATTGAAATGAATAGTATAAGTAGTAGAACTAGTAGGAGTAAAAAATACTGAATCTTCAGCAAAGAGAGATATTTATTATTTGCAAAAATTTCATTATAATGTTTTATTAACGACGTGCTAATTTTTTCAAAATAAATTGATAGGGTGTTTAAATTAAACACATGAAATTTACTAGGTTGTTACTTGTTCTTTATCAATTGTACACTGTTTCAAAAGTAAAATATATAACAAATTATTTGTTAAATATGACAACATACGCGTCATGTTATCTACTTCTTGCTATGAGTGTTTGTATAATATTATTTAAAACGCTTTTCAAAAATGTCTTTAATGACAAATTTTCAGCAAAATAATAATAGTAGTAATAAAAATAGTAACTATGTTGATGAAGAAGAAATCGACAACGACGATTAATGCGTTTGGGATCTAGTTTCTCTTCATGACCAGAAACCAGATCTCAATCACACAATAATAGTAGAGATTAGTCGAGAGAGGGCACTCAGAACGGCACGCAAGAATGGCACAAGTACACAGAAGACAAACACTTTGAGCCCTGAAGATGATTTCAATAAAGATCGAAACGTTCGCACGACAAGGACAATGTTTCTCTGAAACCTACATCACACCAGACCGCATCCCGCGATATCGGAATAGTAATAGTAACGTTTTTTTACAAACAACTTAGTTACGAAATTAAAGAAAATGTAACAAAAGGTAAAAACATTATAGGATTTTTTTCTTCTTTTTTTTCAGTCGGAACAGAATTGGCTCTCTCGTAGGAGAGCACTCAGCAAAGTGACCACTTTATTGAAACAAGAATATAAAATTGTTTATAGATTACAATATTACAATTATGATAATTTTGTAGGCTAGAATAAAAAACTATTGTATATTGTAATTATATTGCAAACCTTATAAATTAAAATAGTCCATTCACAATTAAATTTAATTTTAAAAAACTATAATAAAAAGTCTAATCCGTTTAAATACATACAAAGTTCATCCGCAGTTATTTCTTAAAATATTTTATTCTGTAACGTTTCAAGATAGGGCAAATTGTAATTAAACGATAAATATTTTCTACTTATTTTACATTTCAAAATTTTAACGCAACGTTACATGGTCAGAATTTTGATTTAACGATTCACACCGTGCTTTCAAAATTGGCTTAGCTTCATTAAATTATCTAGACGCAAGACAGTCAGTACTATAATTTAATTTATTGGACGGATTCGATTAAGTTCCATCCGTAGCATTTAATTCAGAATTGTTCATGTCATATTCAATATATTTTAATTGTAAATCATCAATTCTTCAGCAATATTAGCCGAAAAGTTACGTAAAAATAAGTGTAATCGGCATGATTTTTGATTGTATTAAATAAAAATATAAAAGTTGTTAATTAAAATAAAACTTTTGTAAATTTATTGAGTATCAGATTTGCCTTAAATTTACGAAGTGTTGATGTTTAATCGAGTTTTCTAATAAAAGCCAATGTTTTTCTTTGATTAACACGCTATCGTTTCATTGATGTTTTTATAAGACGGTTATTATGTAGTTAATTGACTAATTAAGATATGAAGGAAACCGTTGAGAAAATGTTTCTTTTCCCTTTCAGATGTTGACCGTGCCCAAAAGAACAGGTGGCTTCTCTCTCACGCATTGTAGACTATTACTACGTGGGAAAGTTTAATAACATCTTGTGATGATTATTCCAGCATCCCATGAAAACAAAAACAACCTCTTTCGAAAACACACTCTTTTTCAACATCGAAATAATTCGGCACAAGTGAGTGAAAGAGAGGGCATGAGAGGGAAGGAGAAGGAGCGAGAGTGAGTGGAGAGGGATGATTGAGAAGCGCTGGCGTGCGGTATCATCTTGCAGCAGGTGCTCAGACGCAGGGTGTCGTTTATTATAGCATAGCGATAGCAAAAATAGAAGTGAGACAGTGGGAGAGAAAAAATGAATTTGAAAAAGAAAATGAAATATAAATAATATTTTGGAGTTTATCGGATTAAAACCGGTGCGAGAAGGAGGTGTCTGTTAAGCCCATTTCTATTTTCTTTGTTTTTATAAGAGTATAGTTCTGTTCTTGAATGCGGCCTCTCCGCAGGGGGCGAATTTGTTAAGATCGTTTCGTAAGCCGACGATATTTTGATGCAAATATGTCGAGGACTTTAACCGAAATATCAACATATTAGAATCTTTTGTGGACATAGAAACTTGACATACATCTGGATAAATCTCAAATTTTAATTATTGGGAAAGGTGGCAGGCAAGCTGTGTCAGAGAGGTATAATTGAATATGATAAAACTACAAATAACTAGGAATCAATCTATCGCCAACTTATATTTTACTGATCATTTGCAACACAAAGCAACACTTAACTTTTTAACAGTAGCCTATTATATATACATCTCGAAATATGACTAAATGAGGGAAAACTCCTAAGGTGAGGTTGAGATGGGAAGTTGATATCCGAGTGGATCGAGGTCACGATAGCTCAGGTGGTAGAGCAGCGGCGTATCTAGCCGAAGGTCATGGGTTCGAATCCCTCTCGTGCCATTAACTTTTTTTCGTCTCAACTAAAAACCGTAATTAATTGTCATGCATTGAATAGCGTTTATCGTTCGTTCCACTTTGTGCTATATTTGACAGAACTTTTGAGAGATATGAGGTGCTAGGCAAGTTCAGAGATTTTTCAGTAAAAACCCCTTTTCTCTTCCCGACTCTACTCCGGCACATATTAGGGTTGACCCAATATTTATTTTTATTTATATTTATTATTTCATTTTTAACTTACTTTCTCATTTTTAATTAAGGTTTTTAGTTGATATGAAAAAAAATGAATGGCACGAGCGGGATTCGAACACACGATGTTCGGCTAGTTACGCCGCTGCTCTACCACATGAGCTACCAGCTCAAGCGGCGTATCTAGCCGAAGATCGTGGGTTCGAATCCCGCCCTTGCTATTAACTTTTTTTCAACTCAACTAAAAACCTTAATTAATTATAATGTATTAATTGGTCAAGCGGACCACGAAATTCGTGAATTTCTCATTTTTGTTCAAATGCATGAACTAATCCTCTCCCCTGCCCAAAATTACAGCCAGAAGTGTTAAAAACGAAATGCTTTCACGTTTACGAATGAACATATCATTTATGTATACAGCCTATTAAAAAACCGTCTAACCTTCTAAGTCGAGGGAAGTTCATCATGAGAGATGACGAAGATAAGCCTTCTTCTCCACACTTTTTCTCGTTTATAAAGAATTAGACTCTACGCAACTCAAGGTAGATGAAGAAATTTTTCATTGTTTGTAGCTGATTGCTCAATATTTTGGACAAAACACGTTTGGCATCTAGGTGTCCCCAAGCCTTCCTCTCTGTTATATCCTGAAAGATAAAAAATTCCGATCCCCTTGCTTGGCAAAACGGTATCAATTGATTCACCAATTCAATCAATGACAATTTTTCGAAGAACGAAAAAATCAAAACATAAATATATAATGTTATATTTTATTTTATTCTGGATAAGAAATATTAAGTTTTGCTTACATTCCCTTATAATAATAATTAATTGTATTATTCGTCATACGTAACCTATTCACTAGGATTTTATCTCTCATTGCATTATTCATCATATTTGTTTTATCACTTTTACTCACTGTTCCAACAGAACGATTGTCTGTACTTTTGTAATATGTGATTATTTTCTATATAAAAAAAGGAAAATAAAGTAAAATTAAATTTTAAAAATAATTTCTTTTTACTATCCTTCGTTCAATTTTAAAAAAATATGAAATTAGAACTGTTTAAACTATTTCTGAGACAGAGTAATTATTTGTTTAAAGTATTCATCTTTTATCAACTTTAAGTGGCAGATACGCTCGTTTTCAAGTGTCAGTGAAGCTTGTTTATGTATTTTTACTTTTTACTAAGAGAAACAAAAAGCGAGAGTAGTCGGACCGCGATCACGTAATTCATTTTCAACAATATCAAGCAAAAATTAAAGGGGTATAACTTGAAATAAAACCTTCGTAAAAGTAAAAACATTTATCACGTTCCATATCGGACGTGTGGTGTTTGTAACGAACAAAACATCGGCCGGACACGCTAGAACACAAATTCCCAAAACGTTTTTCGACGTATTATTTACTCTAAAGCCCCGTGGGGTTTTGTAGGAGAGAGGATTTTTTTACATTGCCTCATTTTATTTAACCCCGTTTTACAGGGAATCGTTCAAAAAGACGGATCAGTAGATTAATATTGTTGAAGTGGAACACCTGGTCCTCAAAATGAGTTTTCCAGATGCCGGGAGGGTGATCGTTCCACGCCTAGAAGCAGCACATTCCTTTATCTTCTTTTCTAAGCACGTAGCTAATCTTTCCTGAAAGATATCCAGAGAAGCAGACTAGAGTTTCCTGCTTTGGCGAATAAATCAAACATTCGAAGTTTTAGTTCAGGCGAAGTAAATGGATGGCCATTTGTCAAAGTTTATCTCGGACGTAGCCAGGGACTTTTAACTGTCATACCAATAATACTTGCGTGGGACAACCGACCTATCAGGATAATCAAAAAAATACCTGCTCTTGTTGAATATTCAATTTAACTATTTTTTCTGATCAGAGGTACCACTTTACATTTCACATGACTTACATTAATCGTAGGTTGCAATTACTTCATAGACAGTACACATTAACTATAAAAAATACTGTATACATTTTAGGAAACTTGTTTAAATCTTATTTAAATTTATGATTAAATACTGAAAATATTTTCATCGCTCAAGTGAATTATGATTATTTCTTGTAATCAAGGACCATTTTTTGATCAGTTGAATATCCCAATAGTTGCGATAATGGCAATGTGACGTGAAGTGTCGTTATAACGACGGATATTAAATTAATGGTGAAGTTAGTTGTACGGTGTGGGATCGGTGTAATAGCCACAATAATAAAATTAAACTCCCAAATATAACACCTATATTTAGCAACTTGATAATAGAGATAGACGCGGTTCTCAATTATTCTCATTCACTATGTAACACAGAAATATCAATTTTGACTGAGAGTAGATACACCCTAGACAAATTAAACAACATAGAAAACGAAATGTCACTGGACATCATAAGAGTATGTTTAACCACACATCAACTTCAACATAAGCGAGAAAACGGATGAATAAGGGGTCACAGTGGTATCAAGGATAGCACCAAAGTCGAGGATCGGCCAAAGGGTCAGCGTTAAATAGCACTTTAAAGTTTCGTTCTCAAATGATAGCAGAGAGTGATAGGGGTATACCATTTCATGGTTTCAACAATCAGGTAAGACTAAGTTCTGATGCTTATTTTACCGGCTGAAAAATGACCATCCTATATGCAATGCATACAAACATCGTTTTGGGATGATAGGGCCATCACTATGTGAACACCGCTAATCTGTAGATTTTTTCCCAAATTAATCAACAATCTATTCAATCAATTTTTCCATTGTAAAACAAGGAAAAGATGAAATTTCTAAGCGATTGTACTATCACTTTTTTTTTCTTTTCAAAAAAAGATCTTAATTATTAAGTGTTGCGGGGTGAGTTCTCGGCCGGTAGTCGGGGTCACTTATTGAGTTTATGACATATATAAAGCAGATGGAAAAAACTGATCTTTAAATTCACTAATTTCGTGGTCCGTTTGACCAATTAATATATCACAATTAATTTCGGTTTTTAGTTGAGATGAAAAATTTTTATTATAAAAGATGTCGACGGAAAAATGTAATTTTTCAGGAAAAACCATAAGGGGGAACCGAAAATAAGATGCTAATTATTTCAATAGAATTCTATTGTATCTGTTTCCTTAAGTCTTTGTTGATGGAAAGGTAACTAGATCCGAAGTAAATTTTAGATTCTTGGCCCTTTGTTTTTATCCTTTCACCTTCTTGGTTGCTCTAATTCCTTCAAAGAAGCCGACGCCTTATACAAAATTGTCTCTTCTATACCCACTTCCTTCCCCACCCCTTTAAAATCTGTATAAACATTAAACAGCAAAACCTCACTGGCATTCTCAACACGACACGCAAGAATGGCACTCAGTACTCAGAAGACAAACACTGAATAACTAGAAATACTTCGAATTAATATGTCAAATATATATTTTGCATAATTAGGTAATTATTAATCGGGAAATGTCTTTGATATTCATCAGTAGAAATTATACTTTAGTACTAATAGTGTTGCTTATTTGAAGATTATTTAGTGTTTAGTGACCGTTAGTTAATGATTTTTTGGGTATCGTGACATGCTGTCTTCAGGTCCTGAAGCTGATCTCAATTAAGATCGAAACGTCAGGGCGATAAAGACAATGTTTTTCTCAAGCCTATCATCACGCCAGACAGCATCTCACGATTTCTAAATTATTTAGTGTATGTTGTGAGGCATACTTCAAGAATTGTATTGCATATAACTTTAGACAAACGTTTGATTTCTCTATTGTATTAATGAGATATAATTATTAATTTTCTTTGAATATTTTTCAAAGATATTTTTTTATATTTATAAATAAACGTGATTTTGGAGGTAGTCACGATTTTCAAACAAAAAATGTCTTCTTAATTTCTCATACTTATCAAAAAATCCACTTTAGGTTTATTTAATTTAATACGATTACAATCCCAATATTTCACCATTCCTTGTCCTACTTATGTTAACAAAAATGAAATCCCGCTTGTCCAATGGAGGAAAAACGAATATAAAGAACGATGTTGGTGAATTTTTGAGAAAAGCCCTTAGGGGAAGTGCTGAGGAAATAAGAGCCAAATGAAGGTGGAAGGAATGGCTGGTTACACGTCATAAACCGGTTTTTCAAAGGTTTGTAAAGGAGGCTGGTTTTCTTTTGACACCACAAGCATCCGCCTTTAGAACGACCATCCTCTTAATTCTTTAAGATCTCTCGTCTCTAAAGCCCTACTTGTTAGCGGCTATTAAAGCCTCCCTTCAAATTCCCCTCTTCAAGACGTAAGTCAAGTGAATCTAAATTAAACTTTTTATTACGATAATAATCACTAATAAAAAAAAGGAGCAAAAATAAACGCAATCTTCAAATATTAATTTGAATAAAGAATCCAAGAGATGGTAAATCGTAAAAATTAAAAAAAAACGAACTATTATTTATTTAAACAAATAAAGCAAAGTTTTCTAAGGAGATGTATTTACTAACAATAAACATAATTTGTTGTACAAATTACGAGCTGACCATATGTAAAATGCAGAACAGTCAAATATATCCCGTACTTGAATTCATCTTCATTGTTAACTTAACAAATTTAAATACTTCTGATATTACTGTACATGAAATACATTTTTAATAAAGCCGTCTTCAAATTTAATCAAATGCTGATGGAGATCTTATTTTTTGCAATTGATGTTGATCATTTCTTATTGCTGCACAATTTAGACTACAGCTTCTAAGTAGGTATTGCAAGGTGAATGGCATCCAATTAAATATATACGTGTGTTTATTCGTACTTATAAATATATATTTTATGTATGTATATATTTTTGGTTTTTAAGAGGGTATTTCAACTACGAGGTTATATAAATCCTAGGGGGCTAGTGGTGTGTCTAAAAAGATAAAAACCTTTTAATGTCGGGCTCGCATAAAGTTATCCTGCATTCGAACCCAGGACCTTTACTTAATTTTTACAGTGATTACCGTCATGTCAACGACTAAACCGTTGCTGCCACCGACGCCCTCAAATACATTTTAAAATCGGCGATAATCATAACAAAGAGCTGTGCATCGTCATCCAAGTTTTTGATTTATTATTCAGATATCGTGAGATTCGGTCTGATGTGTTGTAGGTTTTAGAAAAACATTTTCTTTATCGTGTCAAAGTTTCGATCTTTTGTTGAGATCATCTTCAGCG
This sequence comes from Cimex hemipterus, assembly GCA_039619505.1. Taxonomy (NCBI): domain Eukaryota; kingdom Metazoa; phylum Arthropoda; class Insecta; order Hemiptera; family Cimicidae; genus Cimex; species Cimex hemipterus. The sequence goes on from CM077099.1 coordinate 32,763,112, forward strand.
CCTGGGATTTACAAACATTATTTACATTTAAACAATACATTTAGTATGTGTAAAAGTGAATTTACACAATGCAAAATATATTTTATATTAAATCAAAGTAGTTCTTTTCAGAGGATCTTCGAAAGAGGTCAAAATATAACATGTTAAATCAAAGTATTTATGCTCACTCAAAGAGATTGTCTTCTGTGTACTTGTGCCATTTTTGCGCGTCGTGTTGAGAGTGCCTGTGAGATTTTGCTGTTTTATGTTTATATATGTTGGATTTTGAAGGGGTGAGAAAGGAAGTCGGTTGAAAATAGACTATGTATGGCATCTATATTGAACCATCACCAACCATCCATTGATCCTACATCACACAAGACCGCATCTCACGATATCTGAATAATTATCGATTAAAGGACACTAATCTGTACACATTTGTTGATTTATAAAAACCTGTATATTCAAACACTGTTGTTCATTGAGAATAACGAATCACCCAGGCAAGATGGCTGTACAAATTGGAAGGGGAACTTTTATATCACAACTACTCTCTGAAGAAGAAGCTTAAAATTACCCCGTGCTCTCGCTATAACGTAAATTGCGAGAGAGGATGTATTCCATTATTTGGAAACATAGGACTTATTCGGGCAAGAAGGTCTTACCGATTTCCTCGAGCGTTAACTGGGCATATCCAAGCTTAGTGAACCCCAAGCTCATTCCTCTTGCTGGGGAGGCGCGGTATTATAGATACTTTCTATTACAGCAATTCAATTTGTACATATTGTCATTTTTTTGTTAGTTGTGTCACAACCTTATGTGAGATAAATTCAAAATATGCACGGAATTGTATAGCAGCCTAGGCAGAAGAACTGTAACAGGCGTGGTACCCTGGGCATTCAGGACAGACATTTTGGCAAAAAAAAAAAAAAAAAAAAAAGGAATAAACATGAATTTTCCAAGACTCTAATCGTGCTGTGACCAAACCCAAAAAGGGCATCAAAAAACGGATTATTGATGAATCCAAAACTTGGTGGAGCAAACCCCAGGTATAGAAGGGCCATCTGCAAGACTTACTTTATAATATTCGACATACAAATTAATCACCAATTTTAAATATGTTTTAGTTTTTTTGCAATTGCAAATATTTGTAATTTTTTTGTTTTTCGACTTTATTTCGGCAATAAAGAGCTATTTTATTATTATGGTACCAAAAAAAAAAAAAAATTCTCAACAATTTTCCTCAAATCACATGAATAATGGAGTCGGTGTGGAGTTCAATCAGTTATTAAAGATAAAAACTAAAATAATACCTTGATATTATTAAATTAATATAAAATAAATCAATTAAAATAATTAATTTAATTATTTGGACGTTTAATATTATTTATGTATATATTTAAAATGGGAGGTAGATTAAAATGTGTTATACTATTAATGCGTTTAATGCATGTTCAATCTTCCATTTTTTTAATTTAATAACTATTAAAACCATAACAAAAAAACGGGTATCAAAAATATTTATTGATAGGTTGCTACTTAAAAGAATAAAAAATTAACTTTAAAAGAATCAACAATAGGACTCAGTCACCCCTCCATAAATGAATCATTAGGTTTCCGTTGTTTGCCATACATTGGTGAATTATCGGGAAAGTTAGTAAAATTAAACCATGTAAAAGCAACAAAATATAATTTCAATTCAAATTTAAATACAACAGTTTTACGTAGTTTCAATAAAGGGAGAGAACTGGATCAGTTTGATAAATTGGAAATTAAAAATGTAAGTTGAACATGGCGATAAAAGCTCGTTCCTGGACGGTCAATAGCGTCAGTGACTTCTTCTGAATAAGAACCATCTTTTCAAAAAAGATTTCACATCGGTGTTGTTGTACGGTGATGTAAATAGAAATAGCTTAACTGTTTTAAAGCAATAGCAAATGAAAAAAACGCTCGAATCTTTCTAGTCATTTAGTAAATTTAAAATAATCAATAGACGGGTCTTCGGGATCAGTGAGATAGATGAAAAATATGCCCGCTGAACACGGAATGTATGTTGTGAAATGAACCGAAATGCATTCGAAATAAAATACAGCACAACAAATCAATGAAGTAGCTTCAAGAAAAAACAAAAACCACTGCTCTTGTTTGCAAAAGTACAAGTCAACAAAAGGAAACTAAGAACTCATTAAAAACAAAACATACACCAAGCCAGTAATCCGTCAACTTTCAGTCAATAAAATGCAACTTCCAGTTTTAACGACTTTACAAACATCCCCTTTATTAAATTACGTGTTGCCTTTTCGTTTTGACGTTGCATTTTATACGGGTCTTTCACGACAATGAAAACATTCCGAGCCAGCCGTGACGCACGTTATTCTCTGCTGTGAGTTGCAAATTTAATAAAGAAGACGAAACAATTGTTGATTGTAAAGAACGAATATATTTCGAAAATATTGCACTATTTACATTGCCGATCTGCTACTTACACGATTTTCACACCTGGCCCTCTAATTAATTCTGTAATCCTTATGACAGATGCGTTCACGCTTATCCCATTTATTCAGCTTTCTGATTGTTCCAGTGGGTTGCTTCCAGGCCTAATTAACCAATTTCTTAATTTAATCTAAATAATTATTAAAATAAAAAATTTAAATCTAGTTGCCAGATAATTAATCATTGCTGGGTTATATACACACTCATTATATTTTAAAAAATAATAAAAAAAACTAAAAAATTGGTCAAGCGGACCACGAAATTAGTGAATTTAATGATTCAAAATGAATTATACTTCATTAAAGCTCTCCATGGCCATTTCATTTGTCGTCTAGAATCCAACTCGATAACACGACATTTGAAAAATGGCAAAAAGGAGGGAAAATTTGAATGGTGGGGTTGAGATGGGAAGTTAATGCTCGAATGGATCCGTGACCTCGATGTAGCTCAAGTGGTAGAGCAGCAGCGTATCTAGCCGAAGGTCGTGGGTTCGAATCCCGCCCGTGCCATTGACTTTTTATCTCAACTAAAAACCTTTATTAATTGTAATACTCCATCCTGTTCAAAAATAGTAGTGGAAATAATCTCGTATAAATCTTTTTTTTTTTTTTTTTTTTTTTTGATAGTAGGAATATTTTGTATTTTTTATTATTCAATAAATTATAGTAAATACATAACATGGCATAACAATGCAATAGACAGGAATCTCTCTCATTATGACAAGATTCTTAGCCGAAAAGAATCTTTGAAGCAGACTTTGTTCAGTTGTAATTTAACGGTCGAACGGCTGTATGACACACGGGCGGTGAAACTGTTTCCACGACGAAATTAACGTCTGTCCTCATTGTTATAAAAGTACTAAGTGAAAACGTTCCGTTGTTCAAGCTTTTGTCCCTTCCTGACTTGCCTTTTATTGTTCTGACCTATTGTGTACAACTCGAGAGGGGGGGAGGAAAGTTTGGGGAAAAAACGCGGGTAAGAAACATGAGACGGAAAACATTTAACGGGGTGTCATAAATATGTAAAGAGAAGGAAAAAGAACAACGACCCAGTGTTGTGAATCCTCAAAATTCCGTTAACCCCTTTTGCCCCGGGAAGGATCTTCACGGTTGCACTCCCCCTTTGACTTCTATAAATCAGAAAACAATTGTTTTCTACATGATTTTTGCAGGAGTTATCTGCTTATAGAACTGAAAATATAATTAAAATGTTTTTTTGGTCATAAATAAAAGCCGTATTCTCGAGCGATTAATTTTTAATTTTGCACTCCGATTGCAATGAAACCAAGACAGAAATTCGAATCATGGAATGGATCTTTTTTTTAGACTATTCTTATTTGGCACCAAATTGAAATTTTTTACGGTTTACTGCACAAAATTGCATTTTCCCTATTTTTCATATTTTTATTTTTTATTCATAAAAACGAAAATATCTAATTTTTATAGGATTGGATTCTCGGCGACAAATGAAATAGCCACGGAGAGCTGTAGTGATGAAGTACAATTCATTTTAAATTATTAAATTCACTAATTTCGTGGACCGCTTGTCTTCGTCGACTTTTATCGTCGAGAATCCAATCCGATTACACGACAATTAAGAAATGGCAAAAAGGAGGGAAAATTTGAATGGTGGGGTTGAGATGGGAAGTTAATGCCCGAGTGGATCCGTGACCTCGATGTAGCTCAATGTAGAGCAGCTGCATATCTAGCCGAAGTTCGTGGGTTCGAATCCCGCTCGTGCCATTGACTTTCTTATCTCAACCAGAAACCTTAATTAATTGGTCAAGCGGACCACGAAATTAGTGAATTAAATGATAATCTAGAATTATACTCGGCCAACGCGCGACAAAAGTACTATGGTTTTTTGCGGTCGAATTGATGATATAGAGACCGGATTTTTATGCAGTTGCACATTTTGTTGGCCACCACTTATGACCGAGGACATAAATTATCTATCCGAATCAAGTATCTAGGAAGCCGTAGGATAAATTTTATAGAGCGATTTTACTATAAAATTGCGTATTTGAACAGTATCGCATATTTGAAGGAAATGGCGTTTCATAAAATATTTAAAATATTACATTGGTATTCGGAGGAAGCATAAAAAAAATTCGCAAACAATCAGCATCAAAACCAAGAGAAACCTTTTCCCGATAATTTGTGTCTGGCATTGATTTCAGCCGATATCCCGTTTTTCAAACTCAACGATTCGGTTCTCAACTAGTTTCTTTATACGGTAGTAAATCCCTGATAATATCTCGGATGGAAGCACGCTCCGTAAAAATTATTTAATTATTTCTTACAAAAACATTGAATAAGCAACTGATTGAATAAATTGACGACAACTACAGTATATCATTTTGTCGATGAAACCACAGGCGTTAATGGTATTTACTTTGGCAAAATTTGAATATTAAAGTTGAATTCTTATGAAGGAGGCTGTTAATTTCTTTTGGCGTCAAAATTACTAGATAAAAAATTCACGACACAGTATGCTGTTTTATTAATTCCAGTTTAAAAATCTTTCCCACTGATCGCGAAATGGAAATTCGTGTTTTGTTGCTTTTGTCAGATGCGGCCCCCTTACATGGTTAAGGCTGGGAAAATAATAAAATTATTCTATAAAAAATCCATGCCCTCGGGCTAAATCGAGCTGCCGAAAAGGTTCGCGATTCTTTTCCGGAATTAAATTCCCCAATTAACCAAGGTAAAAATATCTTTCTAAAATCTCCTTTTTGCGTTGAGATTTACAAGGATTTGATAATGCAACTTTAGCTCTAATATCTGCGCTCTCAAGGTTGGGCATGTAGTTAACGACGGCATTCTTTTAAGCAGAATATTGCAAAAAAATACCACGTTATTCGTCGATTTTAAAAAAATGTTTTGAATTCAGCCTAAAGTTTAAAAAAAGTGTCAGGTTTAATAGAAAATTCTAAGGTTGCAAAAGGTTTACCATTTATCAAACCTCAATGCTCTTTTTTAATCAATTCATTCACAAAACTTGAAAAAAATTGTTGCCTTCACACGAAAGGCTAGATATTTTAAAACGGGCGGAAACCAAAATTGTCTTGATTCCAGGCAAAATTGAAAAAACTAAGAAAGATGAAAGCTTAAAAAAAATCTTGGCCTAATGAAATAGCCAAAAACCTAAATAATCTTTATGAAAGTTATTGGTTGAGATAAAAAGATAAAAAGACCTTCGGCTAAATACGCCGCTGCACTACCACTCGGACACTAACTTCCCATCTCAATCGGACCACGAACTGTAACTGAATTATAACTGAAGTATATCTTCACGAAAGCTCTCCTTGGCCATTTCATTTGTCGCCGAGAATCAAATAGATTTCACGAATTTGAAAAATGGCAAAAACGAGGGATAATTCGGGAGGTGAGGTTGAGATGTGAAGTGTGTCCGAGTGGATCGAACTCACGATAGCACAAGTGGTACAACAACGGCGTGACACTGACGTTTTTTTTATCTCAACCAATACCTTTCGTAAAGTTTAATTAATTAATTGAAAAAATGAATAGTCAATAGGACCGCGAACTGTAATGGATTTAAGAGTAAATAATGTTCTTCTAGGAGAGAAAGACGCGAAAATAACCGACAAGTGAGATCCTAGGATGTTAAGTTTTTAAATTTGCACCTATCACTTCCGTAGAGTAAAACGGTATTTTTGTCTATAAATAAATTTTAAGTGATCTCTGGCACAGTTTCAAGAAAGATAATTAGAGAAGTACTTGATTATTAACAATAATTATACTCAATTAGTATAAAATATATAATTTAATTATGTAAGTTGAAAATATTTTTGTTAGATGTAAGAGGACTATATATAACTGGAAATTTTTATTATTTTTAGTTTTAAAGAGTTTCAATATCTATTTCGTTTAATTACATCTATTTCTGTTTAAAGGTACTGAGAGTAAAACAACCCATTTACTGTATATCATGGCATGTTTTAACGTAGTGCTACTGCACATTTTTGCATATTTCACGGCTTTTAACTGCATAATTTAAAGAATATTTTGGCAATTTTTACGGCATAAAAATCCGATCTGTAGATACTTTATTTTAGTCGTTGTTGGTCGCCCCAAACAATATTATTAATATTAATTTTTAAGGGCGTTTAAACGCCTAAGGTCATTTCACGCCCTAACATCCAAACATTCTATTTTAGGTTAGATATAGATTAAAGCTTCTGAGTGCTATAAAGCTCTGACTCTATACATTAACTAGTAATCAAATTTATCCTATTGCCATCCAAGCTTTAATTTTCTTTTTAAAATTCTTATTTCGAAACGCCAAATGTATAAAAAAATTCCCATTTTGAAAATTTGTTTCTGTTTCTTTTTTAAAATTAAAAATGTGAGTTTTTCTATAATTTAAAATTTCCCTATAGGCTTGTATGGCTAATAATAATAATAATGGAGTGAGACTAGCAACAGTCTCAGCATGATTATAGGCTCATCTTTATCTGTCGAATTTTATTTTTACATTCTAGTATGAGAACTAATTCTACATAACAATAATAAGAAACAAAACACAATAACATTTTTTTAAGGAGCTATTTTTCTTATTTAAATTGCGATATTGGGCATTGCAGTGCATTACCCCGCAATCTGTATTGTCTTCCATTTTATTTTTTCGCTCCGGCAGCCTCATAAACTTCTGAAAAAAGAAATCACGCACGCACAACTCTTATTCAGACATTAGCAGGCTTAAACAACTTTATTGGGCTTTTGAATGTTTATTGTTTTCAATGAAATAATAATAGAACATGATTAGATTAACAAAGTTATATCAAAAACAGGAAGGGTAAGCAGACTAGGTTTATGAGAGAGGGGGATTATTATTTGCGAATAGTAATGTTTTACAATATGTAATATTGTTAGAAACGAAAAAAGGCTTTTTTTTAAATATTATTACAAACTTATAAATGTGTTAGAAAAAGTTCATTTAGGGATAACTGGATTTTTCAATCAGGCGACATAGTCAAAGTTGTTTTGGACGAAGCTCTAGATTTACATGGGAAGGAGGCGGTATCCGAAGTTCACCGTGGAGGAGTAGAAATTTATTTCCCATGAGTTAACTTATATTTCACAGACAAACTGCCAGAATTACGATCGAAAGTGTAAGTTCGGGAGCACGTCGACCGGTTCATTAGGACCGAAATTTATAACGTCTTCACAGCCCTTCTCGGAAAGTTTAATGCCGACTTTTCTTTCATATTCTCGGCGAGATTGTGCGCACAAGGTTGAATAACAAGTTAGATGGCGATAGATGGCGGAAGTGGACGTTGATAAATTGATGCAACCACTTTTCCCTTTCAAAACATCGACTTAAAATCATTATTTAGCCTGTGATTACTTAAAAAAAATACACCGGCATGATTGACCGTGTTTTCCTTCTCAACGCAGTTTCCCAAGAAAATAAAAGAATACGTTTCATTCACCCTGCAAAATAAACATATTTTTTCTATGTCTTCTTGATTATCTGGAACTACAAAAATTATCATGGGGGATTACATATAAATCCGGGAACGCAATAAATTTGTATATTTTTACATAATATATATTTTTATGTTGTATATACGATCTATATTTTTAAATAATTTTTTTTCTGTTTACTTGTAATTCTATCACTTGCACTGTAGGTTGTTCAACAATATAATACAGCAAGAAATTTTTTTGGTTAACAGATTTTTTTTTAACATATTGATATAAGTCCTTTTCAATATAACCCCTATAACATTGTTTACATTGTTTTCTAGTTTTAAAATCTGTTCTATCAGTAAAATAAACATTACTTACCAGTGGAATTCCCGACAATGTATTCTCTCTAAGGAATCTATCTTACCAATTATGACCAAATTACTTTTTTATTGGATTTTTACATTTTCATAACTGAACGTCTATTTATCAACAAAATATAGTGCAGTTCTATACTCATTCTAAGCATATTCCGAGTAATTTTATTAACAAACTGGCTTTTACTTAACATGTACGATGTGGTATGTAATATTTCTGAAATAAATTCCTTGTTTAACTTCCAAGCAATAATTACGTAATTTTGAGAACTGAGGTGGCCTAGTAATTAGAACATCCGGATACTTAGATTACTTAATTTTTCAATAAAGCAGTCACCAAAAAAAAATGGTCATGTCTTTTAGAAAACATCAAAGGTTAAATATTATCGCTCAACATAACAGATTTCTTATTTTAACTCGCTATTTTTATGCAGATAACAAAAACGAGTAATTATTATTAATATACTGCGAGTGAAATCGAATCTGAACTAAGATTTTTTAAATATTGACCGCAGTCGGTAACGAAGAAATACGATTCAAAAAGTGGTATCTAATTTTAGGCTTACAATATTACCAAATGAATTAGGTTAAAATTTATATTTTAAATCTTTTATGGCAATTTATGTGTTTTTACATTAATTTGTTAATATATATTAATGTAAAAGTCTTATTTTTTAAGGAGGAAGACTTTTCAGGAAGAGCAACTTGTTTTAAAAGAGTTGTTAATAAAATAATGAGATTTAATTTATAAACTTTCTTCTCTATCCAGATTTTTGGTAAATCCAATCATTCTTTAGTTATTTATAAATGCAGTGAGAGGTCTATTTTTTATACCTAATTAGGTGTGTAATTAATTAATAATTAATTGAGTAAAGGTTACTGTATTAACTAAATTGAACAATTGGAATGATAATATGTAAAATTCTAAGTAACACGCTTCTTGTATCCTTTGGGAGTTCGAGAATCTTCTAAAACATAAAAAAACTTTAAAAATACACTACCACTACCAACGTGTAACGTACCAACTCTAGGGTGGTTTATAGAAGGTCGGTACTCAAAAGGTAGTCACTACGTGATCAGTAGTTGGGATCATACATTCGGACTCTTGGCCGTAGGATGATCAGACGATCTTTAACGTATATGGAGGCCTTACCGGACGTAGCCGATTGTCAAAATAACAGACCTAAGAGCTGTTACCACCTCGCTCTCATTTTGTCCGAATTTGAATGTCACATACAAAGGGCTAGCAAGTGGAAATGCATCGGCCTGCTCTCCCGCATACTCCCTAGATAAAGAAGGCGAACTCTATCTCTCTGAGTGTGGAGGCTTCCCCAGCGTAGAAACATTCGGGAACACCCCGACAACGGTTTCGGATTTAAGTGAGATTGCTACCCACCCCCTAGATGAGCACTTCCTACGGTCAAAAGGTCTCATATCGCGCGTTCGTGCGGAGGTATTAAGGCCCACTTTATACCCTTTGTTTCGCGGTGATGACAAATTGTTTCTTTGGTCTCTTCTTTTTTCTACCATCTCTGTATTTCTTGAAATTTGCGTTGTGCGCCACGAAAATCGCATCATAATCGGAAAATATTACGGCGGACAGCCTGGCCAAGGAAGGTTCAAATACTGTGTTTGTCGGGCCGCAACCATTATTACCCCACTCTTTAAGCACAGCAAAAGAGAGTATAAGTTGCTGGAGAATGAAACAATTCCTCAAAGAATGGAATACGTCCCCCGGATGCAGGCAATCGAAGGAGTTTCTGAAGGAAATCAAACTTAAGGAAGCGAAATGGTTACTCTCCAACTCTAGGAGGAGAATTAGGAGGCTGATAGGTATCCTAACGGGCCATTGCCCCCTGAGAAGACACCTCTTCATAATGGGCACCCTACCAGACCCCTTCTGCCGCTTCTGCGAGACAAAAGAAGAAACGGCTCAACACTACCTAGCTGAATGCGATAGGTATGCTAGGGAAAGATTCGACACTTTCGAAGGAGTGGACATAACTAAAACACTCCCCAGGATAAAATGGTCCACAATCCTGGGGTTTGTTAATAAGTCCAATAGGTTTATGCAGGACTCGTGAGCCGAGCAGGTCTCGGACCTTTTAGGGATGGGGTACGGGCCAACCCAGGCTTTTAACCCCTCGGGTCCTGGTCGCCCGCCCTGCGTAATATATATATATATAT
>CM077099.1:32773979-32793423 GCA_039619505.1 Cimex hemipterus
TATATATATATATATATATAAGTAGTCCGGTGGAATTGAGTGACACTGGCAGTTGATCACCAGTTACAAATTAGAGTTGAATTGACAAACACGGAAGGTCATCGCGGTTCCCTGCGTGTTATACTTTTTGTTGGTCATTCATTTTTTTTAACGATTAGTTAATTACATAAAATATGATGTGTTCAAAATTTCTGATATATTTAGATTTTTTTGTGATGAATTTTGTAATGCTTTCATAAGAGTTGCTGCTGGAATCCATTCAGTATGCATAAATTAAAAGCACTACAGCGATAACCTTTCATGGGAAGGGATTTTAAGAAGATTCATGCAGATTAAAACTATGGTTCATTTAAAATTTTACCCATTCTCAGGTTAGGGCTACCGTTTGTGAAATAGTATTACACATGGTTTAAATATTTATTAATTTATACAACGGTCTATGCGGCGATGGAGCAGAACAAAAGTCGTAATCATAGTGATTTATTTCGTCGGATCTCGAGAGAATTCAACTTTGTTTTACCAGGCTTGTTGCTAATAGCTGTAGGAACAAAATAAATCATCTGCGTCCGCCGGTTTTCGATTTTAGACTACTGACAGGCATATTATACAGCGTAATGTTGAAGGAGTAATCTTACAAAGACAGTGTTGGCAATTTAAGCTTTAAAAAATTGTTATACTAGTTTTATTTTACAGTATAACATTTACGTTTTAAAGAGATATTTACGTAAAACGCACATATCTATTGTCATATTTTTTCTGTTATGATTTAATTATATTTTCATAAAACATTATAATAGATCATTTAAAATTTTTGTTGATGAGGTTTTGCTCGCGACGACATGCAATTGAGAACGAGGTGCTTATGGCTTGCCGTGCTGTTTGAAGTTCTTACATGATCGATAATCCTCCAGTAATTGCAAAGATATTAAAGAAGTTTGAACCAAAAAAGAAGAAAGTCACAAATAGTTGGGAATGCCACTATCCGAGGGTAAATTAAAGGCTTTGAATAAATGGACAAATTACAATGAACGCCGTCGTAAAATTAACTTCAAGTTAAACCGATGAACAGTGAAATAAAATTGGTGCTGCTTTGTCAACGCTGATCACGTAAGACGATTCAAGACTAAAACAGATATAAACTGTATTTTGGATAAACACAACAATTGATTGTTTACTTAAAACAAATAAAGTAATTCGAGTCACACGGTTTATAGTCTAATTGGGTCCTAAAGCGAACAATCATATGGCATTATCAATTAAAAAGCCATGGGCTCTGCTGCGATTCGAACACGCTAGCGTGGCATGTAATGGGCGGTCACAGCAGTCCCCAGCATTAAACTTAAATATTGATGGTGAATACATATTTTGAACCAAAATTTAACAATTTTTTTATAGTTGGAAAATATTATATACATAAAATGGTGTATTATTGATCAAATACATAATAAAATTAATCTACAAACCAAGCAAAAACAGATTTAAAAAATATATACAACTGCTACTTCGATTTTTTTTTAAAAATCCGTTGCCTCATTATTCTAAGCTTCTCATAATTCTCGACAAATTACATTTTTTTATAATTTTCAATGTAATTAAACAAAGACAGTTATTAAAATCGTGGTAAGGACATTTTGTAGTGTTTTTTACAGTGCTATTATTTCGCGCAAAATTTCAAATTTTTATGTTTTACTACACAAAATTCATTTTTCCAATTTTTGAATTCGTATGAATGAAAACAATATTAATTTGAAATACTTTTAATTAAAGTTTTTTGTTGAGATGAAAAAAGTTAATAGCACGAGCGGGATTCTCAAGTGATAGAGCAGCGGCGTATTTAGCCGAAGATCGTGGGTTCGAATCTCGCTCTTGACATTGACTTTTTTCATTTCAACTAAAAACATTAATTAATTGTAATGAATTGATTGGTCAAGCGGACCACAAAATTAGTGAAGATAAAGAAAATGTTTTTTTTAAAACCTACATCACACCATACCGCATCTCACGATTTTAAATAATCATCGACTAATCATCACACATACGTTTACATGTTTCACGTGTTTGTTTTTATTTTTATTTTAAAAAATATATAAAAATTCTATGAATATATGTATATTGTGAAGTTGTATTTTGATGGGAGTTCTATGCTGAATATACGTCGAATGAATTTACCTGTGGATTCTCCGGTTTTTTTACTTTGAAGCGAATTGCTATTGAACATCGTATAATGAGCGCAATTTAACTTATGCTATGGTCGTTTGTCATTTGACACATTGTGGAATCGGATTTGACAAAAAATGACATGGCAAACATTAAAAAAAATTAATGGCACCAGCGGGATTTGAACAAACGATCTTCGGCTAGATTCGCCGCTGCTCTACAACTTCAGCTATCGTGCCTCGATCCGAGGTCCATCTAGCCGAAGATCGTGGGTTCGAATACCGCTCGTGCCATTGACTTTTTTTCATCTCAACTAAAAACCTTAATCAATTGTAATGTATTAATTGGTCAAGCGGACCACGAAATTATTAATGAATTAATTTTAATGATTTAACAAATTTGAGGGGAAAAAAATTCTCGTCTAAGGGTTCGTTTCCCCAATGCGTTGAATTTTTCGAGATTTCGTTATGCATTAGTCTTTTTCTGTAGTACTAACACTATTTTATAGAAAAACACCAATTTTAAAGTAATTAAAAGAGAAACGTAACATGTGGCAGTGATTAGTTTTCAAAATAAGATCAGTTTTGATCAAAAATAATCAATAACTATAAATTAGCGATGTTTTTGACAATTTGCGCTTTGTTAGGTGAGCTATAATTTGTTTACATTTAGTGACATCCGATTTTGCTCTCTTACTTAAATAAATACTTTTGCCTTTATACCAGAAAGGGTTGGAGAAAGTTAGTGGCGGGTGAAAAGTGGTTAGAAAGGGATGCTCGAGCGTTGTAAGGGGTTGCAAAGTTTCTCTTCTTGCGACCGAAAGGGAGTCGAGAGGGAAGAAAAAGTGAAGCAGAAAGACCAAAGGGCAAAGTTGCAGCAATACGATTTATTTCTACCCTTGTAGACATTTATAATTGGGCCACTCCACTCTCACCCCCTTTCTAATTGTCCTCACCGTTTCTATTCCATCCTCATTGTTGTATTCTTGTGTTGAGTCTTCAACGCCATTCAACTTCTGGGTCATTTTCACCAAACTGCGGGCAAGCACGTTTTTATACAAATGGGTTAATGGGTTTATTACAAATGTAAACCTTTTATAAATGTTTATATTTAAATAAGATTGTTTCTCTATTTTTTCAATTGTTTAAGTATTAATTATTCATGAAAGCATTTCATTGAGATTTAAATAATAAAATGTACCTAATTATGTATAAAAACGGAATTTTATGTGTTGAAAGGGTTCCATAAGAAGATATTTATGTTTAGATAGATAGACATGATAGTACTGGATTTCAGCAATAGCTATTACTGTGGGGTGGGGGTGAGCCCAATGAAAAAATAAAGATAAGTACTTAAAAATGTCTTTCAAATAAAATTATTATTTACACTATTATTTACATACAAATGTAAGTGATAACAATAATAATAGTATGAACTTAGTAATTAAAAATAGTCAATTTTTTAAATGATCAATACTAACGCACATAACATGTATGAAGAATGGAAGGCATGATAGATAAAGCAAAGGCAAGTAAAATAATTACACGACGCAAAAATATATTCATTCACGTACCAGTATCATTCATTGATTATTTGTGTTTATATCAAACATTAATTCCCCGAATGTAAAAAACTCTCACCTTTTGCGTTTGACAATGAACCGTACAAAATTATTTCCGAAAAACTGTATTACTTTTTCATTTAATAAAGTAACATTAAAAATTGCAAATTCTGACTAGCAAAGTTCAATTTAAAACAATGGTGATTTTCCTACCTTAGAATTGATTTTAGAAGTATCCTTTTAACTCGAACCCCTGGAAAAGGAGATTGTAACAATTAATAAAGTTGCGGAAACAAATCAGTCATAAATAATTGTTATCCCTACAGTGCAAATTGAAAGGAATCCTTAAGACAAAGAGTCTCCAGTCAAACACAACTTGTTCTTGAATAAAGGCAATTACAGTATATGAAGATAATATGTAATTTACCAGCTCGAGTTAAGTCTTAATGTAAAGACTTGAAGTGGTATTAGGTCGGGAAGGATAATATTTGTTAAAGAGCTTATTCTGTTTGTTTTGTTACTTCCCTTAATAGATCTTCTATCCGGAGATATATGACCAAAAATTATAAAACAATAATTGTTAATTTATTTATCCCCTACTCTTTACAATTAGTTATTATTTTTAAATTTAGGAATTTATAAAACCATGAAAACCATGAAAGTTGTATGTATAAATCTTGAAATCGATGTTTTTCTAAATTATATATATAAAATTGTTGAAATCAGTCAAGATTTATGTTTAAATAGAAAAACATACTTATATTTTAAATAACCTCATATTCACGATACAAATATTTCGCATTACACAAACAAATTAAATTTTTCTATTTGTTTGATTGTATTTTGAACCTTAGGAGTATTTTTATTAAAATTATTTTAAATTAATGTCATTATGAATAATTTTTGAACGAATCCAATTCGAATCATCCGGCAAAACATGATTTGAGAAATGTTTACGTCATAACTTTTTATTTCATTACTGTGAAATCATGATTGTGCGCTGGTTTTTATGACATACGCCCCACTGCCCTTCTACGCTTTTTAACCCCAATATTAAATTTCTCCTCTCTTTTCCTCTTTTAAACCGTACCAAGTCTGAGAGTGTACGAGAATTTAAACACCAGGCATTACAAGACAAAATTAGAATAAAATAAAAAGAGAGAATAAGTTCCGTTCCTTGATTCCGGGTCATATAGGCGTAGAAGGTAACGAGAGTGGCCACCAAACGAACGGCAAAAATGCCACATGACACGGAAACCCCCTGTGAGCCCGGTGAGCATCAAAAATGTATGCTTGCAAGATTGGCAGACAAGCTGGGCCACAATGATCGCAAAATTAAAAGAAATGAAACTGCCGGTCAAACCGTAGGTCATGATAGGATGACGCAAATAAATACATTACGCGTAGAATTAAAGTCCCTGAAGTTCTACTAGAAAGGAGAGCCATTCTATTCGTTCTAAAAAAAAAGTAAATAAATATTCAATAAATTTGAAAAAACGCAAGGTGCTAGCAATCTTATTCTTGTAAGCCAGCCGACAAAAATATAATCAAATTGTACAGCGTACAATAATTTATGTAATATTTGTAACCTACGACTTTTATAAATTTCGGATTGACAAAAAATACAAGTTAACAAAAAGCAAACCCTTCTGTCAGTTCATTAATAAACAAATGCAATTGCTTTTTCTGTATAAATAATGTAATTAAACAAGCTTAAATAACAAATATTCCGTTTTATGAGACCGTAGCAGCTTTTATTCGCAGGTCAAAATCCAGCAGTTTAAAAAATAAAATGTAATTTTTCATCCCAAACCGCCCGATGGATCATTATCATTTCACTTAACGTCCATCATCTAGTACTCATATAATCCTTCTTGTGGTTAGTTTATTACATTTTGTTTTCCAGAGAGGAGTGCCAGCCTATTCGTTGAAAGAAAGGGAAAACTCATTAATAAAAGTATTTATAAAAATGAACCCTTCCAATTAACAGCAAACGTCAAAACGCTAAAACTTTTGGCAAGTAATTAAAAATTAATAAGCGAGGCATCCAATCTTCCTGTAAACTAAAATTTTCGATCCTTGCAACTTCTTTAATATGGTTTAAAATGTTTGACCGACGTTTTGATTTAAAAGACCTTTTGTTTTACACCCAACAAAGAAAGTGTGTCAATAGAAAACAAGCTTCTTTGTAGGTACAAAACCAAACCTACATACAAAAAAATTGACACGTTTTTTGTACCGCGACATAATATACAAGCATTTCGTCACGCTTTAAAATAATGTTAAACTAATAAAAAAAAAAAGTAAAATCCTTTTTATTGACACAAGGTAATTGTAAATTAACCTGGACGAACTAAAAATGTTTAGGCCATAAAACGAATATTTGTTATTTCGTTTATGCGTCATACTTTTTTTCCAAAGTTTGCTTAGATCATAAAAAAAGAATTTAAAAAACATAAAATCATGAGCAATGTATCGTACTAGGATGTAAAAACAGCATGAACTGTAGATAAGATTCTGCTTTGTAGAAAGTTCAACCTTATTTAAAAGTTCACTAATTTTGTGGTCAGCCTTACTAATTAATACATTAAAAATAATTAAGGTTTTTAGTTGAGTAGTAGCTTATTTAAAAAAAATACTGATGAATGGTTGAATATGTAATGCGTAATTAAGAACCTTTTACCCATAAAATCATTTATAAAACGCTTAAATTAACTGTTGTTCATAATAAATTATTTAATGGAGCTCGCTACAAGTATGTATACAATTACAAAAGTATCTGGTATTTTTAATTTATGTTCAAATTCCTTAAAATATTATTACTATGAAAAACATAATTTAAGATACATGCGAGACACAAGAAGTTCGTACAAAAGAAGTACGAAAGTAGTTTATAATTGAAATATCTTTTACTGTACTAAAAGTACCTGTTTATTAAACTTTTCAACTGTTGTTAAAAACGTAATAAAATTTACGAGACGATGGCCATGACTTTGATTTAAATTGAGCTTAATTAGCCAATTTAAATCAATTTAAACAATAGGGTTGTACAATTTTATTTAGCAATACAGTTTCTATTTGAAAAAGCAAAATCGGCAATACCACCGTGTTGGGGACGTTATCTCTTCCTCTCTTGGGCTGAAACAGTACTGCTTTCCTGGAAATGGCTCAAGCCTTCGATAGGGTCTGGCATCCGGCTTTGCTAAGGAAGCCCAAGAGCATCGTTCTCTTCACCTAGTTCCTCATATTCCGATCATATTGAATACTTATTTGGGATCAGCCTGGGAACATGCTCTGACTCCTGTTACGGACCGATTCCCGCTCGATCCTCCGTCCGATTATTTATTCATCATGTACTGTTGACTTCCCTACCCATCCTGACACCTCCATTCACACTTTTGAGGATAACACTGCTATCCTATCATCGAATAAAGGTCTCAGCCATGACAGGCTCACCTAATCAAACTAAAACTTTGGCTAAAAAACAGTTTACAAAAAATAAATGTATATAAAAACCAACATATAACCTTTGCCCTGCGACATGGAATATCCCTTCCTACAATTAACTACGTCCGCTACCTTGGGCTGGTCATCAACAAAAACTAACTTGGAATCCCGATACAAGGCTGAAAAAGCAGGAATTGACTGGACGCTACAAAACAATCTTACGACTCCTAGACTGTAAAATCTGACGCTTCAGAACAAACGACTGATATACGAGACAATAAGTAAACCAATTTGAACATACGTCATTGAACTGTCGGGCTCCACCAAATATTCTAATTATCATCGCATCTAGATGTCCTATACCAAAATAAACGCTCCTTTCTACGTACCTAATCATACAATCCACAATGACTTTTTGTTAATTTTTTTACGAAAGTTCGCAATAGCAAAGGTCATACAGCCCTCAGGGTGCAGGTGTTTTTGAAAAAAAGCCTATATGTAAGCACGTCGTGTTCAAAAGGATTCAAACCTTACAGTGATGAACGGTGTGTCATGCCTAAACCGTTGCGGCCTCCGACACTCCCCTAATGACCTTGAAATGCCTTTTATCAAAGACATGCCGACAAATAAAATTCCACAACTTCTCTTCATTTCACCCTAATCTTTTAATTCTAAACCTGGCATCCCGAACTATCCCCAATCATCCCCCGAAGAGGTTGAAGCGACTGTGGCCTCGCGACCTGGTGGGCAGGTCAACCAAATGCAGCATAGATTCAGATGTTGTCTTAGTATTTTTTTCTTAATTTGTACTTCAATTTTACTTAAAGAATAAAAAGAAATACTGTTGTAAAAAGCAAAAACATGAATTACTGTAGCAACTAATTACCAAATAGTAGTCAAAAATTTGAGTTTTACTTTCTTAACTTTAAATCTCTAAAAATTTGGTTGAACGTTAGAGTTTGATTAGTGATAGCTTAGATTTTTTAGTATTTATTTTTTAAATTAAAAAATAGCTTAGTTTGCTTGTAGTTGATGTATCGCCAAACCTTGACAATCACTAATTACAGGCTGATTAAGCCCTCGCTAACGATTTCAATTATTTAAAGATCTGTGAACTCCCGTGTAGAGAATTAAAAAGCTTCACTGTAAAAACCTGGCGGTTCGTAGTCAGCGTTTAATTCTGGTAGGCTGTCAGTCCCTTTGGAGCGCCCTAATTAACAGAACCAGAAGCTCAGGCTGATTTATTAGCAAAGGCCTAATTCACTGCTGTGTACCGTGTACCAACTACGACCTTCAAAAATACTGATACGGCCTTTTCCGGAATTAAAAAAAAAAAATGCTTCGTTGTTGAAACATTTTGAAAATTGTTTATTTAACAAATAACAATAACTTTTGTTTATTGTTGCTTCGTTTAATTTATGTACGTAAAATAAGAAATATTTGAAATGTTGGTAATTGATTGAATTTTACTTTTATGGAGAAAAGGACATTTTAAACACCGATACCACCATATCCGTTTTTACGGATTATCAGTTTTCGCCTGAATTGACTATCAAATATATTTAACCAATAAAAAAATATATAATTATGAAGGCGTTAGTAAATAAATTATAATTGATTAAAGTTTAAGATAATTTAAAAACATATATTCATATATCAACCTTAAATTTTTAAAAATCATCATAATTCCATTATTTTTAAACTCTTGAATATAAAATAGCATTTTTTAATATAAAAATATATTTTAAATAAAATACACAGTTAGTTGTTTGCTGAAGGAATTTTAATCAGTACGGAGCCAAAATAGAGCACGTCCATAAAATACACTACTTTTTCTCTCTCAATTTAAACAAAAGAATATTCGATCAGATCGGAAAAGTTGAGAATTTAAAGGCGGAATTTTATTTTTTAATTATATTAGCTATTTTTGATTATAAAATCCATTTTTGTTAAAGGTATATTATATGTCAGAATTTTTTTTAAATTTGTAATTTAATTTGTTCAACTGAGTATAACAATAAATAATGAGGTTGTTCATGTAAAGTGTATGAACGAATTGATTCAATGTGTGTAACCCGAATTCCACCCTTCGCCTAAGCTGATTTACCAAATCCAATTCTATGAGTTTTTTATTTATCAATGCGTTTCCTTTATAAACACCAATAATAATTTTTTTTCTCCAAATAATAAACAATTTGAATTGACATTTCAGTCAATAAGAAGGTAACCACTAATGAAGACAAATCGCTGCTTAAAACAATATTCTCCTTTGTAAAACGGCCCAGGGTCGTTAATCAAAAAGGCTAATAGTTTTATGGCTCTCGATTTGAACAATCGAATGAAAACGCATTGTTGTAATCCAGATTTTCCAATTTCTCTCGTTCTACGATCAGAGATGAACTTTAAATTATTACGCTTGTCCCCATTGTACAAGCTAAAACGGCATACTTCCCCTACCTAGCGACTGATACATCGCTCCATTAAACTGTCGATAAGGGCTTGAAGGCAGTTATTTTAAAAATCGCTCCGGCATTCAGCAACCGCATTACGGTAGATGTTGGATTCAGTGGATTATAAATCTTCAACGATTCTTACGGCATTATGTTATTTTCGAATACTCTTTGGAGACTGTTCCATCAATTAAACCGGCCATCTGAAGGTGTTTTGTTTAACAATTGTGCGATTTTATTGGGCAGTTGACCCGCTTCTCTTTAAGTCTTAAATTTATTTTCTCAGTTTGTAAACATTACATTCGCCAGGATCGTTAATTAGATAAATCAAGATTAATTAATTTTACGAATTCTACTTTTTCTTATTTCATATTATACTTCACAATTCATTCATAAGCATGTGTGTAACTTTGTTGATATTATTAAAAAGCATTTTAAATATTTATGATATGACATTAAACATTCAGGAGATACATCGTTTTGTAAGTGATTTTATTTCCTGCTACTTCGAGCCCCACATTTCGACTCCGTCAGTTCAGATCGTTCTGACGAATGTTATGTAAACGTTTGGTTTGTTGTGTATGTTTAGGCTTGATTTTTGTCAGTTAGTAGGTGTCTCAGCAGTCCGTTAAAATCTTATTTTTTTACCTTGTATGTGGATTTCATGTAAGTGTGCAGTATTTAGTGATCGTTAATTTTGATTATGCGGAGATCGTGAAATGCAGTCTTGTGAGATTTAGATTTAGAAAAACATCAAAAGTAATCAAAGTATTTATAATCACTCAAAGGTGTGTTTTGTGTCGAATGTTAACGAGATAGTAATGTTGTTTGGTTTATACATGTTTGATTTTGAAAGAGTGGGGAAGGAAGTAGGGATGGACATTCGCTTTTCATTGAGGAATCGGCTTCTTTGAGTTGAAAAGGACCAACAATGGAAAAAAAGAGAATAAAATCGTAATGTTTTGTCGTTGATGTCTAGTTAGCATTTCATGATTATTATCCGGGGGACGGAAATATTAGGGAAAGGAGAGGTAAATTGTTGAGGATTCAGTCTATTTAGAATTGTTTGATGTACGGATGTAATCATTATTTTATGTTTTGTGTGATCGATATGAATTTTGATTTATTAATTTAATTACGTGTGTCTGTTCTGTAATGGACTCTCTGTTTATCCCTGTTGGTGTAAACAATTTTTACAACGTTATGTTTTTGTTTGTTTTGTTCTGTGCGTATAAAACTTATGGATTGTTCAAATTGAAATTGTGTTAGTGTTGAAAATGGCGGGTAGCCGGTGCTGTAGGATTCTGTTTGGGTTTTTTTACAATCGTTATTGAACTGTAAAAGAAGGGAAATATATTCTTGCTGAACTTTACTTAAGATTTTACTCTCACTGAATGAAATTTTTGTTTACGGCGCCTCGGTTATACTTTACCAGCAACACCTAGAGGCCAGGCTTGTACTGTCGAACACAAACGCCGTTCAATTGCCGTACATTTACATTAAATCAATTTATAGACTTATATGACTTAATAATTGAAGACCATGCTGCACTACCTCTATTAAAAATTTGAAAACCGCTGGGTTTTTAAGAAAAATTCTGACTAAAACGATATATTAAGAGTGGTACTTTAAAGATAAAATTCCCAGCATTTTCCTGTCATATGATAGTAAATTAAACTGCTCCAAAGCGTCCTTAACGAATTTTAATAGCTCGAAATATGCATTTTATCGTTTGTAATGATAAACCGATCATTAAATTTGGACTTATAATTACATTTTTCCTCTTTTTTGACAAATTTCAATTAAAAATTAGGTAAACATAACTCCCTTTATTCAACAACTTCATTATTAGTA
Organism: Cimex hemipterus; assembly: GCA_039619505.1. Taxonomy (NCBI): domain Eukaryota; kingdom Metazoa; phylum Arthropoda; class Insecta; order Hemiptera; family Cimicidae; genus Cimex; species Cimex hemipterus. Next base: position 32,785,449 of record CM077099.1, read on the forward strand.
TTTGATTCAAGTCGTAAAGTAAGTAATAAAAATATTAAACTAAACATAACAGATTCTCACAAAAAACGTTGCAGATTTTATATCACATTATTATACTCAGTATAACTCAACTTGGGAAAAAATAGTTTCACCTTTATTTTAATATGTAACGTTGAGCACATGTTATGAAATCGTAAAAAGACCTCTTAGAACCGCAAATTGGCACTGTTTTGAGAAAAAAAATTAACTAACCATTTAAATGTAAGAATGTGTGGTGAGTAATAATGTTAGTTTATGATTAGTTGAAAATCGTGAGATGCGATATGATGTGACATAGGTTTAAGAAAAATAAATTTTCTATATCGTGCCAACGTTTCTATCTTTATTGGGTACATCTTCAGGGCCTGGGATTTACAAATATACAGGATGTGGAAGAAAGTGAATTTATACAATGCTACAAAAATATTGTTTACTTCAACTAATTAAGGCGTTTAGTTGAGTTTAAAAAAAAGTCATGAGCGGAACCAACGATCTTCGGCTAGATACGCCTGTTGGGGGGAAGGGTAGATCTTTATTGACCCACAAACTTCCGTACCCGTTTCAAGGATACAATTAAATTTTGTCGTGTTGTTGTTTTCTCCTTTTAAATAGGTGGCAAATATTTATTATATTTAAGAGGGATTTGGGGAAAAGAAAGGGTGAATACGTTGAAAAAGAACTGAATATTTACAATTTATTTATACAGAAAAAGGTTAAAAAAAATTTCCTTACTCATATAAAATAATTGATATTCAAATCTACTGGCCAGGGTTTTACGAAAAACATTAAAATGAAATAAAAGACGAAATGAAAAAGTACTTGGTGGGTTCAAAACTCGCTTCTCCAAAAAAATGTGTTGACCTGAAGGTTGCTACTGGGTTTCACTTCGACGAAGGTTCCTGTAGAGCCGGATGACGATACAGTTGACGTCCTTGAGGTCGGTGATGTGACGACTCGGTGGTGAATCGAAGAAATTTATGTCGAGAGCCAAGAAAAAATCTATATGACGATCGATTATCGGTTTGGTAGAAGGTGGGTCTTGTGCTGACCCAGGCAAGCGAGAGACTGGCTTATTCCTGGGCAAAGGCAGAAGACACCGGCGTTATCACTTGCAAAATAAAAACAATGGAGCCCCGACGAGTCAAACACTGTCTCCCGAGGTGAACCTTGATCAGCCGAAAAATAACAAAAATAAAAGCTCCTTGGGCGTCAACAACGCCGCTTCTTTGAAGTGAAAAGAGCCGACGAAGGGAAAAAAAGTTGTAAATGTTTCAATTAGATTATACTTTCAGGACGGGGATAAATAGGAAAAGGAAAGCTAAATTATTGAAAAATTAGACTACTGAAAAATGTTTGAAGTGTGGAAAGTGATAAATGTTTAATACGTTATATTATATGTTTTGTGTGATGTATTAAATGTATATGTTATCAATATTGAATTTCGCATATATCAACATATGTAAGATTTAGTTCATTGAGTGGAATATAGAAGGAGAAGAAATGTTTACAAAAAAAATATACCTTCGATATGGCATAAACATTGTATTCAGGTTGCTACAAATATTAAAATCGGCCGGAAAATAAAGAAGAAAAATGAACCTAAATGGTAACTTCATTTGTCCATTGATTACATCCATTAGTTGCGGTATTGAAAAACTCCAGTATTTTTTCTTTTAATTAATGGGAATGTATTTTGAGCAAAGCCCCTCTTCATTTATCAACAATATGATGTACATTTATGTCACAATTAACATAATTATTTCTACAATAGAATGTTTACCTGATGATGTTTCGGCTGACGTCCTGTTTCCACTTGTGTAGGTATGTTTTTATAAGTCATTGGTATATTGCGTTGCCATATTTGAAAATATATGTTATTCTTTTATATTGATGGCTAAGATTGTAAATGTCTTTCTTTACAATTACATTGCTGTTATATACATTTACAAATATATTTTGTAAGCAATATAATTTATTATTTTTAGGTTCTTTATACATTTTCATAATTCTTTTAAACGAGGATTCACAACAGCATAGGTCATAAAAACCCTCAGGGTGCCGGTGTTTTTGAAAATAAGCGCATTTTTATTCGAATTCAGGGCCGGTGGATAACCCCTAAACCGTTGCGGCCACTGACAGCTCCGTATAACATAATATGTTTAGTTTCAACTATATGTGCTGAACATGCTATTATTATTATTATTAATTTATCAGGACGTTTTAACGGCTAAGGTCATTTCACACCCTAACATCCAAACATTCTATTTTAGGTTTGCTGTATCTCTTCTGAGTGCTATAATGCTCTGACTCCAAACATTCATTCGTAATCGAATTTATCCTATTGCTATCCAAGCTTTGATTTTCTTTTTCAAGTTCATAATTTGGAAAGCCAAGATACATTAAATTACATTAAAATAATAAGAAACATAACACAATAACATTCCTTTTCTTTCTTTTTTTTCCTTTTTTTGAAGGAGCTATTTTTTTTATTTAAATTGCAATATTGGGCATTGCAGTGCATTACCCCGCAATCTGTATTGTCTTCCATTTTATTTTTCCGCTCCGGCAGCCTCAAAAACTTCTGAAAAAAGAAATCACGCACGCACAACTCTTATTCAGACATTAGCAGGCATTCAATGGTAAAATAATTAGGGAAAAGGCCTAAATTTCATTATAAATTCCAATAAATTTGAGAAACCGAAAAGTGCTCATTGAAAGAAACACTGGAGACCCAGTAACTCCTGTAAATCTCTCGAAAGGTTGAGCCTTTGCCTAAAGGGTTGTAAAGTGGGGCAGTCGACCAAAATATGTTTTACTGTCAAAATGATGCGTTCTCCACTTCGCGTACATCGAGGATAAGTTGGAAGGTTGTTGCCTATTAAAAGTCTATTATGGATTAACCTGATATGACCTATCCGCAATCTAGAGAGAATTACAAGTTCTTTTCTCTCAAGTTCTTCAGTTGGCCATTTATGTACAGCTGGCTTAATTTCTTTCATACTATCTCTACGGGCATTCCATCTTGCCGCCCACTTTCGTTTGGTAATGTTTTTAACATAAGTGAATATATCATCTGGACGGAGAAGAAATTGATCTGTTATTTGTGGATGATTTGCAGCGTTTCTTGCCTGTTGATCAGCTTTTTCATTTCCAGAAATGCCGACTAGGAACCCAAACAAATACCACATGTTTGTTGAGTGTTCAGAATTCAGAGAGATATTTGTGAATTTTTAAGATGTAAGGGGCAACCGAGAAATTATTTTTGATTGCTTCGAGACCACTTTTCGAATCAGAGCAAATAACGGCATTATAAATCCCTGACGATTCCTTTATAATGCTCAATGATCTTCTTATTGCATTAAGTTCAGCTGTGTATACGCTAGTGTATTGGGTAAAGACCAGCTGAAGTTATACTCATCTGCAAATATCCCACACGCTATCCCAATTTCATTTTTAGACCCTTCAGTATAAAATATTTTTTAATTGGGATAGTTATTTAAAATTCGCAAGAATTCTGCCTTGATCATCAGAGAAGGTGTGACTCTTTTGTTCAATAAGGCAAGATCTTCGATAATTGTGGCAGTGGGTAATGCCCACGATGGGATATCTAGCAATTTAAAACTCTCAACCGCCGGCAAGGTATTCCCTCCTAATCTCAACATTTCAGTACCACGGATTCCGGTCTTAGTTCTTAGCAACGAGTACATATCTTGGTGATTGTTACGGAACATTGAAGGATATTGAAGGTGGAAATGCTTAGACCAAAGTCTAGCAACAAACCTAAGAATTGCCTCCTCCCTGAAAAGTTCCGGATGAAGGACACCGGCATCATTTCAGAGACTATATAAAGGGTTTGTTCTAAACGCCCCTGTTGCAATTTTATTCTGTTGCTGATTAATTCTGTTTTACAAAAATTGAATTTTCTTTCTTACATATGTTTTACCACATCCGCATCGTATTTTATATACAATTCCATTTTGATCCATAATTATTTTGTTTTAACATTTTTAAGTTTTGCCTATGATACCTCACTTATTTGTAAAATTCGTTTCGTGCAGTTATTTATAACATAAGTAGTAAAGTTCGAGTGAGTTGAAAATAATTTAACATTTTATTTGATTGACTTGGTTTTTGACACACATTTATTATAATTGTTTGATTTACGCATATCTATTTATGAAAATGTGCTTCGATTTGGATCCTTCATTCTCATACCCAATTGTTCACTTTGATATTTATTTTGTACAAATAGCAATAAATAAAATAACCGAAAAAATTAAACACTACTCTTAAATAGTTAATTATAAATAACCGCAAGGTAAAAATTTAAAACAGTCTATAAGTACATTCTATAATGAAGTAAACTTGTTTGACAGCTCACTTAGAAAATGTTTCAAAATGTTCATAGAACCAACTTTTTGATTAAAATGAATACGTACATCCTATTTTAAAAAAACAAGCGGAGAGAAGCCATCGAGAAATTAATTTTAAATAATAAAAACGTCAAAAAATCAAGTATAAAGAAACGTCTTCGAACGAGATGAAGATGCTTACAATATGCGGCTTCCTTTCAATAAATTTCAGTGGTATTCACTTAGCATGATCCCGCGTACAAAAGGGCATCCCTGTATACATTTCATTTTAATTATACTCTCATCCGTCGGGGTATGTTATAAGCCATTTTGTTAAATCCTGTTGTTTCATGTTCGATAGAAATCGCCTTTAGGCATATTATAAAGCCTGTTTTGCGAATAATCTACGCTACGTAGTGAGCGTATATGATCATTTCAGTAACCAACATTTTCAAACAAGAGAAAAAGCCGGCTGCCTTTCAATAATAGCAAATTTGCGTTTAACAGGAAAAAATAGTTGTGTAGAATATTTTTGTCTTTTACTATCCATTATTCTTGGTCGTACTGTTTTAGAGTTATTTTATTCCTTATCGAGTTTTATCACTTATGTGGAAGACCGTTTTCCAAAAAAGAGCTGACAGGTTTTACTGGCCTTTGAGAAATCAATGGTGAAATTGCTGCCAGTCGGCCGCTTCATATCGAAGTTATCCATCTAGAAAACCAATGACGTAAGCGCATTACAGATTTCCATCAAGTATGATCCTGAATTTTTTTATAAAAATAAACTAAATCTAAAATTAATTTTGCTTTTTGAAAGCTATTTACAAAGAAAATAAACTTAATCTTTTATTAATATACTAATATAAATATTTGTACTCTCGCGCTTCAAAAACTTTCAATTTGAACCAAAAAAAAGTTCTGTTTAATCTAAATTCTTATTTCCGGATGTACCGCAAACTTTTCAAACGTTACAATAGGTTATTATTCTGCAAAACTGAATATATCAAATTTGGAAAAACGAAATAAATGCATTTTCCAGTGAGGTTTTAGGCCCGAAAAACTGTATAATCCATAAAGTTGGCAAGGATACTATTTCATTTTAAACGCAGTTTTCTTTACAGCGTTCTCAAGAAGTGACGCCGAAGGATTTCGATACTTGTCTATTTATAAACTCAAATATCTCAACATATATACTAGCACAACTACATGGAATTTAAAGAAAGGCGAGCACATTAAAATAAACGTTGTTTTTTGACTTGAATATAAAGTAGAAATCTATATTAAGACGTCTAAATATAAATATGAAACATTAATCATTTTACCAATTAAACTTCCACCTTTCTACCTTATTACTGCAGACCATTCACTGATACTATCTCGGACTTTCATTGCCAAGAAGTGAAACCTTTCTGTTCTAAAAATATACAAGGTTAAATAATATAATGTCTCCTCATTTACTTGATTGATCTTTATAAATACCCACAAACAAAAAAAAAGAAGATCGCTGTCGTATGAACGTCACCACTCAGATTTACTCCACATCCAACTAATACGAACTCAGCAATCCAAGAGTATTGGGAAAATGCTCATCTTTATGTACCTGGTGATTCAATAGTAATGTGTCAAACTTTAGATGATGTTTCTTGAACTAAAACGAAATATAAAAATTTCCTCTTGACAACTGTTTCATTTTGATAATAAGATAATAAGATTTATTTATGATTTTGTAGTTTTGAATAACATGAGTTTCTCCAAAACATTGATATTTGTGTATTTATATTAAACCCTTCCTCATAAGCGATTTAAACACTCATAATGCAAGTGTAATCAATTTTGAGGGGTGTGTTTAAAATTTATAAAAAATTCAGGATGTAAAATATGTATATGCCTATTTTTATGGTAAAATTCAAGTGGTAAGGAGAACCCACAAAATAAGACATATCAGCCTTATTACATAGACTAGGGATTAAAAGAAAACCCTTTTTGTAGTATTTTTAGTGTAGACAAACCCCTCTAAAGTTTGACGGAGTATTTAAAAATGGCTAAAAAAATTTCAAAGTTATCAAACCTATTTAAACATTTTTATTTGTTCAAGCCCTCTAAAGAGCCCAAGCTTATAAATTAAATTACACCATTTCCACCATGGATAAACTTCATATCTTCCACCACGCTTCCGAATTATCCCCTTACGCGTCAAAAAAAGAAAGAAGTCACGTGGTTAAAAAGTAAGTAGTATATAGAAAGTTAAATGAACAACCATTACACAAACAATACTTAACGTAAACGCAACAATCGACAACAAAGAAACGGCCTGTTTCTATAACGTTTTGTGTCGGCAATATTGTCATGTGCTAAAAAATGAGGAGGCTTAGTGGCCTTTCTAACTGCTGTACCGGAACTAGTCTCTACGTTTGGCATTTTTCTCGCAATGTGAATCAAAAAGCTTTTGCTTTTAAATTGTCATTGTGCTGATTATAACTATTGGATTTTTGATGTTTTTTAATTATACTCCGTGCATTATTTATATATCGTATTTAAAACGCATAAAAATAATCAAATAATTGATATTAACCGTGATTACAAATACAAAATAAAACGTACTTGCAGCATTGACACTTTGTACGATCATTACTGAAAAGAAAGGGAAGGATCGTGCTAACCCGCTTGATGACCCGCAAGAGCTGTCTGACACCCGGACTCCTGCTTTTCAGTCAAAAGCAGCGTAGATGCCCGGTTGTAGCAGAAGGTTGCTCAGTGTGTCGCATCGGGTAGAAGAGTACCTTGCCAAAGAGAAGCGAGAAGGAATAAATGTAGTAATCTTGACGTAGTTTTTTTTAAAGTCATTTCAGCCCCTCTCACGACACTGCTGTGGCCGTTGTGGTACTCAATATTCCGCTATCGGCCCTCCAGTCTACAAGATCACCCACTTACAACAAACAAATAAATTACTTACAAGTACAATACACAACGGCAATAAAACACAACACAGATACACTTATTTATACAGATAAATAAGGGATCCAACGTTTGACTTGCTCGCCCGAACCCGTTTTTCCGTCAGGGGTCGTGCCTACTCGCTCCCTGTAGGGGGCCAAGGCATGGCACTCCTCGACAAGATGAGACACACTGAGCAACCTTTCCCTACAAGCGGGACACCTACGCGGGTTTTGACTCAGAAGGATATGGCCAATCCTCAACCGAGTTAACACGGTCCTTTCATTTCGTTTCAGATACTCATGGGGTCATCGTTCAGTCGTTCCCTTAACTCGCAGGAGGTTCTCGGACAACCCGGCCCACTGACGCTGCCAACGCTATCCCACAGCATATTTTGCTACTCGCACAGCGTCACCGGGCCGGATCGCGGTAACTTGGTCTGGAGGGCAAGACGTCCCAGTTTTCGCTGCCTCGTCTGCACGTTCGTTGCCCTCCGTGAAGACGAGGCGAAAACCAAGCGAATTCCGATCTGAGTTCTAAGAACCTAGCTAGGTAGAGGTGCGGCGGTGTACACGACCTGGCTAATACCGCGAGGTCCTCTCGGACGAGTATGGCAGGAAGGAACCAGGGCGGTGTTGTTGGCGGCTAATATATATATATATATATATATA
>CM077099.1:32793823-32844357 GCA_039619505.1 Cimex hemipterus
GTTGTTGGCGGCTAATATATATATATATATATATATATATATATATATATATATATATATAATGTGTATATGTAATTTAAGATATATTGTATTGTAATATGTGGTAATATTTAATTTGTAAGTAATCAAATTATTTATATGTGATTTTAAGAGGGCCGATAGCTTAATATCCTGTACCCCATCAGTTATACCATTTATAAACGGGGACTGATATGACTCAACTGTTGTTACTCACGGTTTAAAAAAAATAATATTTAGAACCGTAACATTATAATTAATTCGTTCAATAGGGATTAAGTTTTACCAAGCAATAGGTTCTTGTCGCCAATAGTGCGAAAGGAGGACAAGTAAGAGGTTGAAAATAAAGAGGTACTGTCTATACGTTACGAACCTGTCAGCTCCTGGACATTGACTAATGTCTAAGATCGAATTACTTACCTCTAACCCATCCGAGTTCAGCTTACACTGTCCAGTCGATTTTTATGGATCTCCATCACGAGCCGAGAAAACAAAAAAAATATTAACCAGGTAGAAAGGTTGGGACAAACATTTTTTGCCTCACAACTGAGAATATATCGGAAATATATAACAGTGTATAATATATGCATGTTATAAAATAGACATTCACTATTATGAAAAAAAACCCAGCCAGGTTTTAGTTTTATTTAATGAACTTGAACGTTTCAATCCGTGCTAAAATTACGAGAACTATGTACTGTTTAGTCGGAAAAGCGACATTATAATCCGGCTAAAAGCAACCTGTATCGAACTGGAAACAAAAGGACTTAATAAATGGTTTATATCGTACCCCGAGGGATGAGAATATAAGTGAGATGATGAAATGCATACAAGGATGCCCTCTAGTACGGCGGATCATTACTTCCACAAAGGCCAAATGTATTCCGTTTGTATTTATACAGGGGAAGCCGCATATTTTAAACATCCCTCACCTCGTTCGAAGACATTTTTTTTATACTTGACTTTTCCGCCGATTTTATAATTTAAAATTAGTGTCTCTATGGCGTCACTCCGAATAGGACGCATTATACACAATTATTGATTTAATCAAAGGGTTAAAGAAAAAATGGTAAAAAGGTCTTTACATAAGCGTTAAAACAATTTACAGAGTGGAATTACACACTGTTGTAATACTAATTTAGTTAGCGGGAAATTATAAATCAAGAAAACCTGTAAATTAAAACTTAAACGTGCGCTTTTTCGTAATGGGATAAAATAACTTCTTAAAAGTGTTATTTCAGCAAAAAGGTAATATTTATAATTATTGATTCCAGTTAAACCATTATATGGTTACAAACAGTATGTATGTCTATCACCAAGAAAAAAGTTAGGGAGCTTGCATTGATGCAGTATGCAATGGATGCTTATTAATGTTATTCAAGTTTATATTTTTGATTTGTTTGTTGTATCTCTACGTATAAGTACAAATTGTGCGAGAAAAAGAAAGTTTCAAAAAAGAAAGATTTGACGAATTTTCTGTTACGGCGCCGCGCGTAAACTAAACCATCAACGTTAAACGGTCAAGCTCAAACTGTCGTACAAGTACGCCGTTTAAACACGGCGATTTAAAACCTTACTAATTAATTGTTTAATTAATAATTTTCAGCAATCTGAGGGAAAGTGGTCTGTTGAAAAAAAATGACAAATCCATGCAGATTATTGATTTTGAATTGGCACTGCTGAGAAAACGCTGGTTTAAAAATGCTCCCTAAAGGTCATGTTTAAATGAAAAGAATACCAGTCATTTTCCTGATAATTGTTACCGTTATACAATCATAAATTAATATGTGTCAAATCGTTCTTAATTACTTTTTAAAGCGCGGAGAGAACATTTTATCACTAATAGCAATAAAGCGAGCATTAAACCGAGATATAAGTTAACTTTGACTGGTAATTACATTTTTCCTCGTTTTCAGGCAATTTCAGTTAAAAATTAAGTAACCACGTTAGCGCCTTCATCCCAGCTCCCTGAAAGGTATTTAGGGGTTTTACAGGTCATTACGTATAGACAGAAAAAGGAGGCTTTGTTTCAAATTATTTGATACTTGCACACCATAGCCGTCAGACGCTTTATTATACATTGACAGATTCTTCAAAATTTTCTCCGATCTTTTAATTGACTAAAAAAACTGACAATAAAGAACGAACAAATGTTGAAATTCTCGGATACAGATTTGCAAATGTTTTTATCTCTTAAATAAAATCCGCCGTGGTTTTTAAAAAAATTCAAGCACCCTGGGGTTGAGATGTAGGTATTAACTGCCGTATTTATCCCTGACCAATTGGACCCGAGGCATTTCGGCATCAAAGAAAAAAAATATCTAACCATTTTATTCTACGCTTTTGAAAACGCTTTGTCTAATTTTTTTCAGACATGGCCTACAGCATATACAATAGAGAGGATTGGTTAAAAGTGCATGAAAAACTTTTAAACTATTATTGTATTTAATTTTTGAAAAATGGAACGTATAAAATCAAGGAATTTTTAAGGACGCCTTCAGAGGAAAGCTAATAAAATAAATTGCCATTTGTGAAAGAAAACCTGTCTTTATTTATCATTTGATAATAAATTTGTTCAATGAAGGATTTAGTTATATCTATTAATAAAAGGTAAAAAATTCATTATTTTGTTTGCTCTATGCATTATAATAGCAATTTAATGTGAGCAACTAACTTTATTAGAATTAATTGTAAAGATGTCCGTATTAATTTCTGTAGTGGCCTCTTGAAGCTATCGCTAGATGCCACTACGATCTGTAGAACGTTCTCGCCCTCCATTCTGCAGCCAATCTGAGTAGAGCACTTCCCTATATAAGCAGAGGCACTGCCTCGCTAAACGGAGACTCGTCCACGCGACGAGGTATCAAACATCACTAATAGACAACATAAGCAGACTCGTCCACTAGACGAGTTCTCTCATCACTACTGGATGACATCAGAAGACTCCTCACCGAGCCGTCACAAAAGGAACACCGACGACGACGACAAGTTCTCGCAGCATTAGCCCGATCCCGCCTTCTAAACGGCCCACTTGGCCGCGTACGCCAAACTCTGCTCTCGGCTATTGCTGCACCCCAGTACTTCGGCCTCTGCTCAGTCAACCGACTCCTACGACCGGACTTCAGCCAACGGACTACTCATGGTCACAGACCACCACCAACGGCGCCACTCGCACGGTCACGGCTTCACCAAACTCAACACCGGTCCTTCTCAGGGCCACAAAACTCCCAGTCACTAAAACGTCTAAAATAAAAAAAAAATAAAAATACAAAACAGTTGGTAATTAATTTAGTCCCATATAATTGGATGTGCATTACGTTATAAACAATAAAAAATATTTTACGTTAAAATAGCATTTTCAAGAATGGTAACGTTCTAGTTACGTTTTTATTGAAATGAGGATTAGGACATTAAATAGGAGTCGTAAACGGCCCTGGTAAAAATAAATGAAGTTCTTTATAATTACTGAGGCTAAAGAGATATGGCACTAATACAATTTACCCTATCTCATGTTTCAAAATTGTTTACTGCATTAATTCTTAATAAAAAAAAAAAAAAAAAAACTGTTTTCCCGCCCAAAACCCTAAAGTTGTTAACAATTTTTGTCCTGGTGAAAAAAGTGTTTGTGTTGATTAGTTTAGTTTTCTCATCGGATCCAAGTCGAGTCTCTTCAAACTTGGTTACTTCCTTAACCGCAAAGTTTGTTCGAGATAGTTTACCTGAGCATACCACCCTTTCGCAACTCATAATCCCTTCTGCTATACAATGCGCATTAAAAGTAACAAAAAAAATCCATTAAAGTATTATTTTATAATTGATTATTATATAAAATACAGAGTTTAATGCGCTGTGAATGAAAACCATTAAATTATTTTTATATATTTTGAATAACAATCAAATATATTTTGTCAAAAATAAAATATTTTATTGCGCTAAATCGTCGTTCATTATTATTTTTTTGTACATTTGAAATCAATAACTTAATACAATTGTTAATGTCGGCTGTACGTAGACACATATTATTAAAAATGCGGTTGACAGCTGTAAGCAATAAATTTCTTTTATAATATATCCAGTTAATTTAAAGCCATATTCATCTTAAAAGCAGGAAATAATGAAAAGATATCCATCATACTAGACATTCCTTGCTCAGAATCAAGTGGAATTTCTTATAATAAGTCTAATACAGATTTTAATAATAAAAAAACATAACATTCCTTGTAATAAAACATACGAGTCGTTATTTTCCATTCGGCGTCCAAGAAAAAAAAACAGCAGATAAAATCTGTGAATAATTTCAGGGGATCTATACGCATTTTAGCAGCCATTGGTAAAATCTTTTTAAACAGAATACCTTCTGGCCCTACCTTTTTACGGGGTTTTCATCGGTTTTTATACTTTTTCATTAGAGCCTGAAAGAAGAAAACATAAACATAGTAAAGGCAGAACGCAATCTACGAATTTTCAGAAATGAGAAAATCATTCGTCGCCTTGTGGTAAGACTTTTCTGTTTACTCCTATATTAATGATCTCCGTCTCCGGTGGTGTTAAAAAAAATTGTTATTTCTTAGTTTTGTCAATAACCGAAGCAAGCATTTTACACTTACATCATCTACTAACACCATTACACTATTTACATATTTTAGATAATTATCAAAGTACTACTGTTGTATTTCAATTAGCTGATAAAATGTAAAGAACAGAAAGTATTATATGTTTATTGATAAATGAGTATTTAGTAAGCTCAATAAAATATAGAAATTACATAAATAACGTTCAGTGAACTGTTAATATAACTCAAAATGTGTACTGTTGAAAATACAGGCGAAGTTCAATTTTTAGTTGTATCTGAAATTCTTAATGGCGGAATTAACAATGTTCGCACCAAATATCGCGAATTATAATTGTTTATTTTGTTTCCGAAATGCCGCTAATCTACCATTTATCCTAGCTCTTTCCCTCCCTACAATCCTGTCCTGTTGCTGCCTAGTTTTGTTCGCTTCCGTCTCGTTTCCACTGTTAATTAACCTCCAAGGTTGATTTTCTTTTAGTTTTCTTCCAGTTTTTCTCTTATTTTCAAGAAGCGTTTTGTTTTCGTTTTGTTAATTATCACGTTCAAAATAGCGCGAGTGTCTGTGCGACATACGGGCGGAGCCCCTAACATAATTAATAGACTAGGATTCTGTTTTACCTTTGGCCAGAGTTATTGCAGGTTCTAGCTATTAAACGGCTCTCCTCCCCGGTTGTCGAGATAATCAAGCCACAGTTAACAAGTTAGTATTTTATTTTATTTTGTGTTTAATTTAATTTTATTGTTACTGCGACCGACCAGCGCGTGCACAAACAACACATGGTAATAAAGTAATATGATTGATTTGAATTCCTTGAGGAGAAAAGTATAAATAATTTATAAGAAGGATAAAATAGTAAGGATTAAGGGAGGATGCATGTGCACATACCAGTATGACATATCCGGCTGGATGCTCGCTCTACATCTGGAAATAGACCCGGAAATACTGTTGTTTTTATCACCTCAAAGGATACATAACATCTACAACGTATGAGCAGTTTTTGACGGATGCTTCCCAACAAGGCATCATTAAGGGTTTGTTGGGTTTGGGGTTATGATAGTTGAGACAAAAATTCCCACATATATAGGATGTGTGGTATTTTAGACATAGATTTACTGGAGAGTATGTAAGATAAAGGCACACTTTAAAAATGGGTAGATGATGTTTGCTTTGTTTAAGAGATAACTGGCTGTTTATCTAATTTTTATCAGTACCCTATACAGATCGGTATATATTACAATGATCTCTCTACGTTTTTCTTATCACACGGTCACAGTAGTGCGCTCTGACTGCTGGCACTCATTGTGGCGGATTCCTGAGATGGGAATGCGTGGAGAAAGCTCGCGCAGTAGGGTTAGAATGGATCAAGAGGTAATTTTTAGAATCAGGAATGGATCAGTTAGTTGGCAAAAAGTAATGTTTAGGTCGTTGTGGGTAGTGAAGATAGTGATATAAAAAAGAGCTTTGATTGGAAGGATCTGATGGATGTACTGGATGTTTCATGGCTTGGCATAGCCTCACAGTCCACTCCGTATCTCCAAAGTCATGACGGTCAAGACGGATCTCGGTCCTAGGATTATTCGTACTTCTTCGTCCAAGTATCTTAAAATTAAAATAATAAAAAACTAACTCAAAATAAAACAAATATAAATATTTTTTAGTGAAAAGGTTAGTTGATTTTCATAAATTGAGCTGAAATCACAGGCACATCAAATTTAAATTATCGATCGAATTTGTCATTTTGTTTTAATTTTGATCTAAGACGATCCTGTTTTAATTGAACATTGCAATTGAACGCCCACTGAATCACCACCCGGGAGCAATTACCTAAGTAGTTTGATGCTAACACGATTGCATAATCAGGTGAATACATCAAACCGGTGACGTTATTATCCATTATTTCATCGTCGTCTGTTCACAGTCACTTTGACTGAGAGGGCTGCGTGACGGCGGACATTCGCAGGAAATAGATGCCGTTTCTTTCTGAAGATCTCATTTAGCGAAGCAAAACAAAAAAAAGGAGTTAGTTATAAAACCTCGTTTAATTTGCTTTTCCACATTCCCAGGGGTACAAAGGTTCGAAGATCAAAGCGGAGTGCAGCAAGCCCGTCATCTGTTAAATGATTGCCGCCGAACAAAATTCCTTCGAGTTCAGTGATTTAAACCACAATAATGAAGTAACTATGGTAAGTTATAAACTAAAATAGAAATTAACCTTGGACTGCTTATAATCAGCACATATAACTTTTTCTCTCACAATTTTGTAATGGCATATGTTTTTTCTCCTTTTCCACTCGCAAGGTTTTCCTGTTTTGAACTCATGAAGACGCAAAAGTAAAACAAAAGAAAAAAATAAATTTCTTTGTTTAAAAAAAAATATTTCATGATTTTCACCGTTTGGTTTCACCCAATTTTTTGAGCTTGTATTTTTTAAATATTAAAATAAGCTTTCATTGGTTACGGGAAAGCGAGCGTATGAATATCAATCGTTTCCTCTGTATCAACACATCATTTTTTTTTCATTCTCTTTGACCTTATTTTGAAACGCTATTAAAAAATTAAAAATAACGAAACGAAATTTTATAACATACACAAAACAATAATTAAAATAATAAAATTGATTTTGAAAAACTATAAATTATTACCAACATTTATAGAAATGTTTACAGAATGTAAAGAAAAAATGATTTTAAAAAATGGAACGAGTATTTACACTGCATGCAGATACATCTGTACATGGATATGTCTTATGATGGCTATTTAAACGCACTCGCAAATTATCAGGGAACGCTTATTTATTAATTTGAGGATCGTTTTTATTTGGGAGCTCTTTACAACCGCGTCGCGTTGAGTCACGTCAAAAGCGTCAATCGCGTTGCTTCATAAGCGTCAATCGCGTCGAGTCATATGCGTCAAAGCGTCAATCGCGTCGCGACTTTAAAAACACCTGCCCACTTTCGAACTGACCCCCTAGCCGTAAGACATATCCATGTCAAAAAAATCACAAAAATTATAAAAGTCATAAATGTTTTATTGTGTTTTCAATACAATATTAAGGGGCGTCGGTCGCCGCAACGGTTTAGGTGACTCGACTCTCATCATTGTAAGGTAAAGGTCCATTGTTCGAATCCAGCGACCCTGCACATTCCAACCCGACATACTTACAAATGGGCTTTTTTTTCAAAAACACCATCACCTAGAGGTTGATATAACTTCCGCTCTTGCGAACCAAGAATATCTTAGTTTTAAGTTGAAATTTAATCATAGGTGCGGAAGTTGCGAGCGTTAGGCAGCAAAGTGCAAGTAAGAGAAAGACCGCGACCTGGAGGATGTGTTAAGAGCCCTCGTCCAAAAAATTTAATTCGAATGGGTTATACACATATTTAGAAGAAAGCTCTTCAGTTGAATGTATACGCTTATACACTTTCAGCATTCTCGTAGATATAGTGTGAGTCTAACAGTTTTCCCTTATTTACTTTTGCTTTATATAACATTTTTGGGGAACACACCGAAAAAGTTAAATTTTGTTTTTTGTATAGCTAAGTATCGTATGCCAAAAGATTTTAATCTAACTCTCCAGGATAGTGGTATACAAATAGGAGCTAAAGCATTTCAAATGATAAAATATCCAGCAATGTACATTTTGTAAAAAGATTTTTCGACGTACAATTTGTCGTGCAAAAGGATTTTAATTTCGAGCAGCCACAGTCCAGTTATACACAAAAACCTATTTTTGAATATGATTTTTAAAAAAGAATAAACCATCTCCCATTTCTTCATCCAATTTATCTTGTGATAGTAAATAAATGTTTCACACACACACAAATTCACAAATAAAGAGAGGGCCAAGTTTTTGACCACTCAGCCTGCATCTCTTCCAACTTCTTTTTTGTTTTAGAGCTTGATTTACGTAGTTTTTAACGGTGTTTTGTCTAAGAATAATTAATTAATTCCGGCAAATGACTAGTTTACTTTTTGAAAAATTGTTTGACACCGACCTCAAGAAAAAATCCTTACATAAAAAAGTTACGTTTTCAGGCATAAAATTCATTTCTCAGAATATTATAAATCAATTGTAATAACAATTTTTTGGAGTGACTAAGTATCTGTTTAGGAACAGTTACGCCTATATAAGCTTAAAAATAAATTTGAAAAAGTTTCAAGTTCTCTCATGCTTCACAAAATTGATATTTTTTACTAAATTGAAATTACTTTCATTAAAAAAATTTGTTTAACCAGTATTCCTCGATATTCATTCCCGAGTACGTGTGTACAATATGACTCAAATATATCAAACAGTATTTGAGGGAAATTTGCCCATGTAGTGGCGTTTTTCCAGTATAGAAATGATTGATCCTGTCTCCTGTTAAATATTGTGTGTCCGAAAACTGCTAATGAATCTTTCCTGTAACGCTTCAATTTCTTTAATACCGTGTGTGTCGCATGTAGATTTACTTTTACTTATTAGTTTTTTTATTGCTTCATGCGTAGTTTGGTAATTGTTGCTGTTTTTTTTTAACTAAACCATGATTACAGTTCTGTTTAATTTTGCTTTTAGTATATCAGAAAATAGATTTGGGCCTATGTGTTTTTCCGAGGCTTTTTAACCAGGGTTCTCAACAGCAGAAGTCATATAAGCCCTCAGAGTGCCGGTGTTTTTGAAAAAAAAAGCCCATTTGTAAGTATGTCTATGTATTGGAATGCAGGGCCGCTGGATTCGAACCCGGGACCTTCACCTTACAATGATGAGCGCCGTGTCAAGGACGGAACCTTGCGGCCACCGACGCCCCCCCCCAGGCTCTATTTTCACTAAGAATGTAAAATATCTGCTGACATGTTTACTGAAATCAAAATACAATTATCCCATACTGTTAATAAGAGTTCACATTTTTTTTATAAAAAAATATATTAATTCCAATATAAGGGATTTTTTTACTATAAACATTTAATACACATTTATCGGATTTTAATTGTTTACGATATAAATAAACTGATATTGACGTTCATAATAAACTTTGAAAAAATTTCATATCGCATGTTGAACTTTTAACGTCGTGGCGCAAACGTAAGGTTATTGTCATCTGAGTTAGATTCATACGAAGTTCATTTAAGGACGGAAAGCCGCAGAACAAACTTTTTTCATCGTACCCTGTCTTGCAGATGTTTGTAATAAGGATTAAAGTTCGTAAAACAACTTCCTTTTCGATTTAAATTATGTTCTTGTCCGTCCATCACAATGGGCCAACGGACAAAGCCGATTTTGCGTTTTAAATATTAAAATACAAGTCTATCACAAAGTTTAAACAGTTATGCGGATTTTAATTATTTAAACTTTTACTATATTATTTCATAATTTAACAAATCATAATGCGTAACTCACAACTTTCATTTTAAAAGGCTGAAAATACACCGTACATAAATCAAATCCACGGGTTAAGTGTGCTTTTAGTCGGAATCTAACATGTTTTCCCTGTTTTTTTAAAGATTCAATAAATGACGATGTGAGCTGTTAATAGGGCAGACGGAATGGGCTAAGTGCGTTGAGATGTTCTACTTCAAACTGTAGATTGTCGTCGGTCTATCCTAGAGCCGGCCCCTTTTGTCTCCTAACCCTTTGTCTTCGCACTCAATTTCCGTTCATTATCTTTTAGAGACCACAAGATAAATTTTGTAAGCTTGGGGAGTTTATCAGTGAAAATGGTATAGCGAAGAATTAAGATTATCAATGATTAATGGGAAAATCAAGTGATTAATCCTCATTGAAAAGTAATAACCGAGTATGACAGTTAACAGGCATTCTCAATTTATGCACAACAATATGTCAATATGACATATCGATGACATACACGTATCAGCCAACGCCAGACCTTTTCTTTTTTTCTGTCCTTTTCTTTTCCTTATCGCATTTCATTCCTCCTAATTTTGTTTTCTGACTCTGCAGCAAATTAATGAAAAGTGCTATGTTTTGTTATTTATACTTAAAATTTATAAACGTTATGAACATATTTCATTTAATTAATAGTTATGAAAGGTATTGGTCGAGAAAAAAAAATCTCGAACGGGATTTGAACCCACGAACTTCGACTAGATACGCCGCTGCTCTACCACCTGAGCTATCGTGGCTTCGATCCGCTCGGACACTAAATTCCCATCACAACCTCACCTTTTGAATTTTCCCCCCTTTTTGTCATTTTTGACATATGAAATATATTTGAATCTAGGGGGACAGATGAAATGGCCACGGAGAGCTTCCGTGATGATATAATTCAGTTTAATTATTAAATTCATTACAATTCGTAGTCCTATTGACCAATTGATATGTTTTAATTATTTCATATTTATGCAAGGTATTGGTTAAAAGTGTCCAAGCGGATGTTCGAACGGATTCTTTGATGAGATCAACCTTTCATTCATTAAAATCCGACGATTAATAAATAATAATCAACTAATAAACAATAACAAGTTATATATATATATATATATATATACATATATATATAACTAAATAATATACATAATAGAACTGTTTATATTGACACCAATTGAACTTATAACCACCTTCAAAAGTTGACCGCGAGTGCGCGAGAATTCCCTTGATGCGCAGCGGCTCCAGGCAGACGAGGAACGCGTGGCGAGCAGAACGGTGGCTTGGCTGTTTTCGTTGTTTGCGCTCTCGCTTTTTTCCCCTGGGACCACAATTGGACGATCTCTGAATTCAGCAGACTATTTTTCACGGAGGGAGGTGATCTTTCTACAGTTCAGACTGGACAGGAGTTCGACGACTATTTGCCTTGAACTTTTCAACGAGTTTCGAGGGTAATCTCTGGTCGGCAGAACATTTTTATTTTTATTTGTCCGTTTGTTAATTTATTTTTTGAGTTAGCAGAACGTTTATTTTTTGTTTTCATAATTTTTTACAAAACGCCTTATTCAGTATTGTTTATAGTTTATTATAGAAAGGAGGTTTGATACCTATTTGTTTTGTTTTATTTTAATTTTTCAAAAAAGGAATTTTTCTATGTTGTTCATTTTTATTTTTCCAAAAAAATGTGTTTATGGCATTTAACTGCTGTAGTATTTTTTATTTCTTCTCAAAGACCTGAAACAACTGTCCTGGTACCAGTACGAAAATTTCATTCATAAGATTTTTTTTGTATTATTATTTAGTTTTATAAGCTGGTGGTAAGATTATGGTGGTCATAAATACGGAGGTACAACACAAAAGATTGCGGGTAGATGAAATGCCTCTGGCCGGTTAAACTGATCGGAAACTAACATCAGATTTGTAGGTTTAGAACGTTTGTAAATTGTAAGTATAAATAAAAAATATTGCATTTTTCATTAATTTATTAAATATCTTAATAACAATTTAGTTATTAATCGTCGGGTTTTAATGAATAAAAGATTGATCCCTTCACTGAACGTACTCAAAATATCCGTATCCAAACGGTTCTGCTGGTTTAAAAAAATTTTGATCTGCTTTGATATTCCCCAAGTTGTGTACAAATAACAATTAAAAAAAAAAAAGAGTTTGAAATGTATTCGACGAACTAGTATTCATGATCACATTCGTGGGAATAAATCTTTAATAATGGTATAACTTTTATAAATTCAGTCGCATTGAATTCGTAAAACGAATCTCCATTGATCCCCTCCGTTTTTCCATCTCATACCTGCCTATCCATTTCTCTTTTTGATGAATAACCCTTGTATGTAATCGTAGGATTCCGTCGCCCTGCGAATTTTGTTCAAATCGAATTCGGCCCGAGTCGAGAAAGCTTTGTTTGAAAGGAACAGGCGTCCATTTGCGCCGACAATAGCCCTTGGCGTGGCGGGCCTTGTTCTCATCCCTCTCCAGCCGCCGACTTTTCAATACTGATTAAAATAAGAATAAAGAAAGACGGGGGTTAACAATTCCCAGCTCGAATCCAACATTTTAACGAAGTCTGAAAGCATCACTTGGCTGACTTTGTGCCACAGAAGAAAAGTGTCGATAGATACCTACTTCAAACAAAAAGCAGAAGTTTAATTTTGTTTGTGATAGATATAAAATCTATTTGCATATTTCGCAGAAAGCAGTTATCATTTTAAGTAGTAATAATAAAAGTTTTTTTAACGTGTGCACAGAACATCAATAAAATATCTTACCGTGAGTACTGTAAAAAAGTTCTTTTATGTACAATAAGGAAAATCAGGTACTTCAGTACATCGCATTTTTCTAGTTTATCCTTAAAATTTAGCTATAGTTTTGTAGCAATTTATTGGAGGAATAACCCTTTTCCTTTTTCCACTTTTTAACGAGTTTATTCCTTTTACAAACTTAACTTCATTAACTTTAAACTCATTAGTTATTCAGAAATCGTGAGATGCGGTCTGGTGCGATATAGGTTTCTGAAAAACATTTTCTTTATCGTGCGAACGTTTTGATCTTTATTGAGATCATCTTCAGGGTTCAAAATGTTTGTCTTCTATGTAATTGTGCCGTTCTTGCGTGTCGTGTTGAGAGTGCCCTTTAAGCTCATTACGCGTTTTCTACCCTTGAGTCTTTTTACAAGATCAAGGGGAGTTAGTAAATTTTCAAAGGATATTCTGCAGTTTTAGAGAGACTCCGGCAGCCGAATAGACGTCCGACAAATTTGTTTTCAATCCGTTAACGGAAATTTGTTCGAATCTCAGCGTAGCACATGAAGTTTTAGTTTATTAATTTGGAAAAATGAGCAGCTTGCACGTCCTGCATTTAATTTGGACTTTATTATACAGTCTACGCTTGTATCGATGTGATGAGAGAACTTTCTTTATCCTGTTAATTAATTATTTTGTTTTTGCTTTTCATCCTGCAAATGAGTATGGGATGGTAAATGTGATGTCTCTATGCCCATTTTTAAACTGAAGAAACAACTTTACATTCTTTAATTGTTGAGTGCTTTGGGTAAGATATGTTGTGTATTTAGGCCATTGTCTCTAAATGTTTCTTACCTGATCGTTTACTTTTCTGCCACTCGCAGGTTATATTTACACCGTTTCTCTCATGTCGGGCGGCCCGTCAATATTTTCTCTTGGACGATTTCCCGTAATGTTTCTGCTTTTTTACACCTAATTTATTACACACATAATTTACTTCGTACGTTTTTCAGAGTACGTAAATGTGAATCATTTGTTTGCTTCCATAGTTTTGTTTTTGTTTCACTTCTGTTTTTATCTTCCATACTTTCCTTTATTACTGTGCTTAGCTCTTGGTATTTGTTTTTGTATTTATCAGCCGTTTTAATATTTAATTGTATTGTTGGATTTAGTCTGCACATATATTGTCGAATTAGCGTATCATTTGTACTAATAGATTAAGAAGTTGCGATTTTATTGTGCTGTTTGCCTACACTAAATGAGAAGCCTGTAAACTTCCGATTAAAAATCAAATAATAAACAAAATTGAATGCCTAAGGCAGTAGAACATCATCGGTACACTCTTTGAACTCCCAACAACAATTTACACCTTTCGAGTCGTTAAATTTATACTCTTTCAACATTTACTGGTAAACTTTCTAAATTTTTAATTTGCATTTTCCAACTACCTTGATTCTCATTGAATGCTTCGATATATATTAAACCGTCACGACCTTTTTTTATGTTTACGAGTTTCCCTATTTCTCAATTTGTCATTCTACATATTCTTATTGGCGACAATGAACGAAGGCCGTCATTTTCTTTCCCATCCAACCGACAAAGTACAAAAAAGTACTTCTCCCAATTAGAGAAACAGCCGCGGAGGGAGTCCCATTTAGATGGAGCACCATTTGGCTGAAAGAGTCTTTCAAATGATTTGGGAAAAGTTTGTAAAATTGAAAAAATAGACGACGATAAAAAAAGGGAAAAATTAAATAAATAAAATAATTTTACCAGACCCTGAAAAAGGGTTTCTAGGGAGAATCAGTCCCCACACTTCCCAATAGGGAATCCGATCTACAAACTAACACCCAGTAGGCTTGTCTAATCGTCAAAACACTTACATAATTGCACTCACTAAAAAATAATTCAAAAAACAAGGAACTCCCAAACTATTACAACACACCACTCTCATGCATTTATTGTATACATATACCTCAAAATCATAAATAAAAAACATTAAAAAACGTCTTAGTTAGTTATAAATATCATAACAAGCATAAAGCCAAAAGTTCAATCATTATCAATTTTTAAAATAATTTTAATAAATGTTATTAGTTATAAAACTTATAAGGAATAGTTTGTAAAATGATTTACTAATTAATACAAATTCTAAACATTTCTAAAGGTAATGAAATTCGAAGCCGCATTCAAACGGAAAATACCCTACCTGAATAGGACAGAATGAGAAAGAGACGATCAAACCGAGAACACTAGTTCAACAATTCTCGTACCTATCGACGTAACTTCACAACATAACTAATTATTAAGACATAATAACGCTTAATAAGTTTATACAAAATAAAGATAACTGATTTCACGAAGCAGACTATTAAAAGAACAGTGTACTTTGAGTGGTGTACAAATAAAATTTGCCCTTTTGGATGTATGTTAGTGTTGCTAAGAATTGTATGCTTTCACTTGAGCAAAAACGCTTCTGAATATACCTCTCAGACGAGGAGCACTGTCATTTTTATGGCGGTCGTAGTACCTTACTCGTAGATGACAGCATCTTCACCCGATTGAAATACATCATGTGATGGTGAAGCATGGCAGTACCTCTTAAGTATCACAAAATACTGCATTTGCAAACGTGAGCAGTGAAAACACGTCCGACAATTAGCATGGAAGAAGTAGTGAATAAAGTATTTGATTAATCCCCCTACACCACATGGTTACAAGGACAGCGCAGGAAACCATCATGAGTTATATCAAAGAGAGACCTCCAAAAAGAATAAAACTAAAATGGAGACAGCATCAAATTAATCAATGACCATCCGATACTCATGGCTCCGAGAGTCGTCGTTAACAAGATGTTTGAATTTTATCAAAACTTCCAAATAAATTTAGGTACAAAAAAAGAATGGGATAGAGAAGGACACATCTTCTTTAAGAATGCCACCATCCTTTGGTACCCAGATGGACTTAGAACACAAGAAGGTACAGTGGCGGGAGTGGAACCAAATCCTTAGAACCCAAGGGAAAATACTCCAGTATGTTCTAAGCTGTGACACACGCAATCCAGAGCGGTACTCAACTCAACCTGAATAAGGGTTCCTGTTCTTGCATAGCTATCATGTCGGATAGCCAAGCTGCCATCAAAGCATTAAGCTCAAGTATCATTAGTTCAAGGATGGTGCTGAACTGCAAAACCAAATTAAATATATCATATGCATACAACAAAGCCAGTTTCTGCTGGGTCTCAGGACACATGGCGTGGAAGACAACGAGAAAGCGTACGCCGTTGAAAGAAAAGGGGCTGCTATACCGCTGATAGGACCTGAACCCTTCTGTGGCATAGGAACCCACACTATTAATGAGTACCGCAGACAGGAGAATAAAAAGAAAATGAAGTAACAATGGAATTCACTCATTAGACACAGGCAATCCAAGAATCTCTTAACGAAATTCCGAAGAAAAGAAATTTCAGAACGTGACAACCGAAACAGTAACAAACTGCGAATCCTAATAGGATTCTTAACAAGATACTGCAAGCTAAATGGACATGACGTTCTCGAGAACTCATCGTCAACAAAGCAAGAGGATCTTTAGCGTCCGCGCCTAGCCTGCTCGGTCTTATCGGACGTTTTGATTCTCAAGATGAGGGCTGACGCACTTCTGCAAACGAACGGTGTTACCGCCGTAGCATTGATGTAGAGGCGCCCCAGCCCCTAAGGTCCAAAGACAACCTCGCTCTCTCCGCTTGCCCACTCCGAATGGTCGCGCCCACATTAAGCATCGGGTCGTATGCCGCACGCAAAGGGCTAACAGACCGAAATACATCAGCCTGCTCTCCCGCGTACTCCCTAGATAGAGAAGGCGACTCTATCTCCCCGCGTGTGAGGACTTCCCCAGCGTAGAAATACCGGATCCGCTCCGCCCGCGGTTATTTTTTAAAGTGGAATTGCTAAATGAACATTTAAAGAAGATTGGAATAATCCAAGACGGCACATGCAGATTCTGAAGAGGCAGAGGAGACATTCTAACATCTACTAACTAAAACACATCTACTAACTTGCCCGCAGGAGAATGTGTTTTGGGATGTCTAATGTTACCATAAAAGAAACTTCAATCACTGAAGCCGGGCCTATTAATCAAGTTTCATGTGAAATAGGACTCACCGATTTGCTTTAGGCAGAAGACGGGTGATACAATAGCTCTTAAAAGGCGCAGTATACTACACCCAGAATATTACACCTACATATATCCGCAAGCGGAGAAAGGGTTGGAGCCTAACTGGATGAATGGTATGCAGATAAAAAAGAATTTATTTAAGAATGAGAGAGAAGTGAAGTGTGAATTGTTTTAGATTTGTGAACTCAGTGCATCGAGGCTGTAATGCCCTAGTTGTTCATAACCCCGGGAGCACAATCTCGACGGATGGTCGTATAAGACTGTGATATTACCCCGGACTGCCAACACCGGTGGGTGATTCTCTAGGCCTGCCGGTAATGTATTGTAAATTACACAAAAGCTGAATTGCTGGCAAGCTACAGATACGTATGTTCACATTTCAGCTATAAAAATCTATCATCAGTTCAGTTTATGAATATAGTAATCATATAATAGCATAATAACGATGAAAGTGGGATAAGTATATACATCAAATCATTTTTATTCGCATAAAATATATTTTATAAACCCCAAGTATAAATCAAACTAGGTAAAAGTTAAGATTTTTTTAAGTATTACATTATAAATAGGCCTAGTGATTATTATATGTGCCTTGTTAAGGCATAAAACAATAAAAATTTAATTAATAGATCAAAATTTGATATAAAATTCAGGGTGGCTTGCATCAGATTACTCAAAGTTTGTTGTTAAATACGACTCTACCTATTAAAAAATTAATATTCATAATGTAAAAAATATCTTTGGCCTGTTATTAGGACGTCAGAGGTACTATAATTTTGGTGCTGGCCCCTCTAACGTTACTGATTGAGGAAGTAGGGTAGAACTTAGAAAGGCTAACTTACTGCCTTGTAATGAGCCAACGAGCCTAGTTATATGACGCAGTTAATCTTCGTAATAAGAAACTTAATCTTTTAAGTCACCCTCCGCGAGAGTTGAAGTTAATCTTTCAAGTGTAATTAAAATAGTGAATAACAGATGAAGGGCCAGTGTTTATTTCCCATTTTATTCTAAGTAGCCCATTAAAGCAAATTACACATTTCTTAACAATTATAATTTCGCATTACCTAACCCGGTTGTAATAAAGCTTTATTTGATGTTCACGGTCTAAAGAACATGCCGTTTAAAGTCATCGAACGAAAACGCAATTGGGTTTTAATCTAGCAAAAGGATACACGTTTTGTGTTGTTTAAAATAAAATTCAAACCCCACTTACATGAAAAAATAATAAATGTTATAGTAAACGTAATAAAAAAAGGTATAAATTTTTTCTTACATATTAGACGGTCCGAGATAAGATAAGAAGGGTGGACCATTTTGTTTTCGATCATACTAAGAATATACAGTATACAGCCGAGGAAAATAATACCGTTTCCATTAATTCCAGTAATACATTTTATTCGTATTCTACCTAATATAAGCGATAAGAAAACTATAAACGCAGCCAATGCTTAAATCTAACGGACATGATTGCTACTGGGTATTTCATTTTAAAATAAAACGAGAATAATAAATTTTCTCGAAATAAGCGACGGGGATTAAAGAGAATTCGTTAAACAAAACTGTTTTGCAGCCTATTCCTTATAATCTATTACTAAGCATATTTATAAAATATCTTTTGAGGAATTATTAACAAATCACTTATTGTTCGATAAAAAATTATACAACGTAATAATGTATATCATTATATGGCGATAACAATAAAATAATGAACCTTTTTTGTGAACTCAAACTTAAATAGTGAAATGTTCTGTGCGTCTTTTTACTACCAATCCTGCGTAGTTAAAGCAGGCGTGTGCCCCAAGAAGAATTCAGTGTATGGAATGTGTGCCGGTAACCTTGACACCAAGAAATATAGTGGTGAGCAGGTTAAATGGTCCAACTGCCATCGGATTGGAAGGAACCATCAGGTTGCATCTGGACAGTGCGCGAGCGGTGGCGAGAGTTTGGAGTGCCACAAACTATGGCGATGTGTATGCTAAGGACGCGACCAACAAACTCCAGACTGGTCTGGAAGTTCCATGAATATCGGAAATAATTACGGACAATGATGAATGTACCATACAACCGACGGCACAATGACCGTTTTTCCTCTCTCCTTCTTCTTTCTTAGGCTTTCCCCCTATCTCTCTTGCCCTTTCGCACCGACCACCCGGGAGCTGAAAGAAGCCGGAAAGGTCCTGGGAACAGTATTCCACGGTGACCCGTGATGGTGGGTGATTTCTATTTTCATTCATTATTTTCAATTTTTATGGGGGAGAGTGAGTGAGAGTGAAACATAATGAGTAAGAAAGAAAGTAAGAGTGGCAAAGAGAGATGGATAGAAAACAGAGAATATTGATAAAGAGAGCTAAGACAGAAAACAGAGGCACGATAGATAGACGGAAAGAGAAAAAGATAAGTTTTGAGAGAATGCACCGACAGCAAACCGAACACGGACACAGAGATAAGAGAGGGAAAGCGAGGGAACGCACCGACGGAAAGACAGAAAACACATAAATTGAAAAGAGAACGAGAGAAATATAGAGCTAGACAAAAAAAAAAGAAAGAAAAAAGAGAAGAGAAAAAGCAAAAGAAAGAGTGACAGAGAGAGAGAGATAAAAAGCGAAAAGCCGTCGACAGATAGACAAAACACAAAGACAGATATAATATAGATAGATTGGAAGAAAGAGAAAGCTAGTGAGTGAGAGTGAAATAATAATTGAAATAATTAATAGTTAAATAATTTATTTAAAGGTTTAGTACAATTATTGTTTTCCTTTCCAGCGCGATGTGCTTTCCGTAGCCAAAATGCTTTGGATTCATATCATTCTTGTTATCCAATTGTGATTTAAAATCGTTTATAATTTTCAGTTTGTTTGAAAATTCCTTCACACTATGATTTTATGGTACGGAAAATTTCCTTCGCGTTTGATTTTGTTTTGTTCTGGCTGACTCAGACCTCGTGAGGTGGGGTCCATGCGACCTCAATATTTATCTGAAGGCTAATAGATCTTAACTGCTTTGACATATTGGTAACCATTGTTGTGCAAAATAAAAATAAAAATTATTATTATCATTATCTGCTGAATATTTTTGTAAGAAACCAAATTTTCAACATATTTTGTAACTTATCTATAGTGACGTAAAGTAAGGTAGGTAAGTGAGATAGTTTTAGTGTTTATTAATTTAATTTTTCGTAAAAACAAACTGTTCAATGGAAAAAGAAAACCGCCGTTTCATTTTTCATGTTTGGACGACAACAACAACAAACGAAGAAGTAAGTCTCACCAGTCGAGAACCGCCTGGGTGGCCAGAAAAAATTCCGGATTATAAAGGTCTTTGCAGAAGCGCCGCAGCCTCTTTCACATTAATAAAACGGGGTTAAGGCGAATAAATAGAGATACGAAAAACGCTTAATTCAACGGAGAGTTGAATAAATAGTAATTTAAGACAGAATGAAAAGAAAAATTGCCACTGCGCTTGGGAATTGACAATTACCTTTTTTTAAGATGTTGCAAGAACAACACTTTTCTATATCAAAGGGTGTGTTTATTGATTTCACATCCAAACACTGGATCCTGCAAACTTGACACTATTTAAATTGTGATTTTTTTTTAAATATTAGTAATCTATACATATTTGTACACATTACAAATGTGATCACAGTTTGTTTTTGAGACGGTCTCGAAGTTCGGTATTGTATGACAGACGTGTAAAAATGCCCTGAAGGTAGTCATGATGAGAGAAGCCGGATAACCGGCCACGAAGTGTATAGCTGGAAAAGAAGTTTTTACGAAATAAAGGAACAGAGGAACGTTATTGAAGTTCGTAATTCTCAGCACTATACAGATTTATTTAGTAGAGTCAATTAAGCATGAAGCGAATTTTACAAAAGGGGTTTTATGAAAAGGTTAATTGAAAATGAAAAGCACTTAATCTTAAGGGTATTAGGTTTTATTTCTGAAGACGAAATATGAATGCAGACAAAAATCATATATATTGAAAAATTAAATATGTACGTAATTCATCAATTTAAACAGGGAAACTTGGGTAATTAAGGGTTGCAGTATTTATACACTCGAAAACAAAAACCAGTTATTAGTTTATTTTTCATAATAACTAGGTATTGCTGACTTAAAATTAGGCCCAACATTAACTACATTTAGTTTACCGTAAAGTATTATTAATCATTTTATGCTCTTTAAATTTAAAATTAAAAATAAGACAATTAATTACGGTTTTTAGTTGAGATGAAAAAAATTTAATGACACGAGAGGGATTCGAACGATGGGGAGTTGATGTCCGAGTGGATCGAGGTCACGATAGCTCAGGTGGTAGAGCAGCGGCGTATCTAGCCGAAGGTCGTGGGTTCGAATCCCTCTCGTGCTATTAAATTTTTTCATCTCAAGTAAAAATCGTAATTAATTGTCATATATTAATTGGTCGAGCGGACCACGAAAACATAGAATTACAACAAACAAGTTCAGTTTCATATTTTGCAGAGCCAGTATGTAGTGTGAATAGTGAATAATGATTTAAAAATGAAGTACACTTCACTAGAGCTCTCCGTCGCCATTTGAATTGTCGTCGAGAATCCAAACAGATTACACATTTGAAATATGGCAAAAGGAGGGAAAACTCGTAAGGAGAGGTAGAGATAGGGCGTTGATGTCCGAGTGGATCGAGATCATGATAGCTCACGTGGTAGAGCAGCGGCGTATCTAGCCGAAGGTCATGGGTTCGAATCACGCTCGTACCATTAAATTTTTTTCATCTCAACTAAAAACTGTAATTATCATATATTAACGGGTCGAGCGGACCACGAAAACATAGAATTACAACAAACAAGTTCAGTTTCATATTTTACAGAGCCAGTATGTCGTGTGAGTTAATTGGTTTCTAAATTCTTTTCTTAAAGGAAACAATGAATTTGTGGAATTTTGTTTTATTAAAAGTTTAGGGTTTTAGCCGAGATCTCCCCTGGGCAGATGCTTTGGAGCTGTTACAATCTACGATTGTCTACAGCAGTTTAAGACACCGGATGATGGATAATAAGTATGAGGGGGGGGGGTGTTTTTGTTGTTTATTTACGAGATGCCTCAGAGATTTAAGGGCACAGATATAGGTAATACATTTTTAGTTCAATTTTAATCTTTCCCTCATTGATTTTCCGCTGTTAAAGTGAATTTATTTTCAAATCATCAAAATTAAATAATTATATTGAAACTCATGATTTGTGTTGTCGTTTAATTTTGTTTAAATTAAAATCAGTTGCGATTGATATTACGACAAAATAGATATATTTTAAAATAAAAAACTCTTTGTTTTGTAATAAATTGCAAGTCAAAATATCGTTTTAATGTAAATATATATTGTAAATTAAGTATTTAAAGAAAAGAAAATATAGATTTTAAAACAACCCAATTGTAATGTTATTCTGTTTGGTCCTTTTAACGTGAACTAGACAACGTAGTAATAATTTAATTTACAAACAAATGGAAAATTAATCAATTCTCCTAATCGATATTGCCTTCTGTTTTAATTCGGATGTGTATCAAAGCATGAAGGCACTATAAGCCATTGTTTGGATCGTATGCCATTCGGGTGTCGACCTAATACGACCACAGCTGAGGACAATGGCATTACCATATCTATGTCAGGTTGCAACCTATCCGTTAGGTACATAATGAAGGATTTCCATGCTGTTAATAGCCCATCATAAACCTTAATCTTGTTTTACATCTCATGAATGCAAAATGACTGAGCTCCTTAAACAGGAGGATACGGTTAATATTATGGCTGAAGATCTGTCACTTATCGAACAGGAGGGAATTTTAAAGACGACTTGTCATGACATTTTTAAATTTTTCCAACTCCTAACAATACCAAAATATTTCGTGGTTAGAAGAAAAATATGTTGTTTTTTTAATGAGCCAGATTCAATTACTATTTAAACCACTGGAAGGAAGAAAGTTTGGAAAGAGGTTTTACTGTCAAGGGAAAAAGATTTTATTCTTTACACCAGACTAGAAGATTGTTTCCTACACGTCTCGTTGTTTATATTGTTGCAAGCGCATCCTGAAATCCCGTTCTCAGTCTAGCCAGAATTGCAAATTTTTCCACTCGGGATTTTCACTCTGTCATTTATGTAAGCCGTATAATATTTTATACTCTAGAGCGAACTACTTTAAAGAGGAGAATTACATACAAATTGGACTTAACCAAGCAACAACGTTTATGAATTATGTTTCTGTTTTTAAATTCAATCATCTATTCCGAACAAAACTATACTGTTCCATTTCGTTTAACCCCCCCCCTAAAGTTCAGATGTGCCAAATTCAGGGGAAACATTCGAAAAGATTTTGTAAACAGGGATACCGAATTTATCACCGGTTTTCTGTGGGGATTTATCCAAAAGTGGCTTATCAAAGGTATTGTGGATTAACCAGGATCACGATGTCCATTAAGTGAAAACCTTAAAACCTTTCAGAGGCAGAGTTGCCTCTTACTGTGATCTATATTTCGCCTAACGGAAACCGAACCCATTACTTTCAATTTCTTTCAAACTTAGAACTTTCTAATTTAGAAAATTTATAGCAAAAATAATAGAAACCCGTATGCCACATGATTTGGTTTTATATCCGACCTTAGATAAACGTTTCTGCATTCAAAGTTAAAAAAAAGAATAATAAGAGATACAGAATTCTACTCGTAACTCGCACATAAATTTGTATTTTTCCCCTTTTCCAAAGAGATACGATGTAATATCCAAAATTCTCCACAACTATATAACCAGGATATAACTAATCTCTACACATATATAACCAGGTTTATTTAATGCTTTGTTGTAAGGGCTATATCTATAATTTTTAGTTAGAAAATGCAATGTTACACGTCTTTAATAAAATCAACTTTTTTTAACTGTTATCAGCTGTTATTAACAAAAAAGGAGTTAAAAAATACAGTAGATTCCCCCCTGTGTTGAAAGGTATCGTGCTAGAAAAATAACCTTCTAACCCGAAAAGAAGAGCGGAAAACCAGGAAATGCGTGTCAGCTCAAGTAAGGACCAAAGTATTCGAGGGTTGGGTTCGTACAATGAAATTTTAACTTTATTGGGAGAGCCGAGAGGACTGGAGACTGTCGAGTTGGGCAGGCCCGAGGAAAGAGAAAACAAAAAGTGTCTCGCCGGATTTTTCCCCTCGAGGGGGGCTATTTTGGATCGAGTGATTACGATGTATAGCTGGAGAGAGATTCGTGACTGCGGAATGGAGGACGAATTTCCTCGTTCGGGGAGAGAAAGGAGACATGGAAGACGACCGAATGAGCACCGGTGCCCACCTGGAGTTAAGTTTTGTATGCGAATTGAATGATGTTTGACATCTTTGTTTTATTACCTGTTAAGTATTGCGGGACGCAAATTTAGTTTTTTCTTTTGTTGGTTAACCACAGTCTGTAATTTATTTAATTTACTTGGTCATTAAGGCAATATTTCAATTTTGTTTAATTTCCTTTGATAAAGGTGTAAATTCTTTTGAATGATTGGAGTGTTTTAATTAATTTTTTTGTCTGATTGAACATAAAAGCAACCCTCCGTGTGGTCTCCATGGGTTCGGGATGAGTTAGGATCACTTTGTATTGGTTTTGCTCTTTTTTCTCGATGTAGGGAGTTTTTAAAACATTTAATTGCATTTATATTTAGTTTTTAACAAATAAAACCATTGGTGCCTAACTTGTTTATTTATTTTTCCCTTTATATTTTCCCGTTTGAGAACTTTTTTACTCACCTCCGTCTACTTCTGTCGATCAATTTTGGGCCTTAAACCTACTGCAAGATTGTACTAATTAGACGTTTTCTTATGTCGTTGATTGAGTTACATGTTGACGACAGTCCTTTACAATCCTTTTTATTAATTTTCAGTGAAAATATCATGAGGATTCTTTTGCTTTAATCGTGTGGTAGGATTTTCTAGTAGGAAAGTAAATAAAATCTTTAAAACAAGAAGATTATTAATTATTAATGTTTTTAAGAAGCTTTTATCAGGTTTGATGTAAACCTGGTTGTGAAAGTCATTATGAATAGTACAATCCGAAACTTAAAAGAGGACATTTAAAAATTGAAGGAGAATCTTTTGGGCTGAATAGATCGAAAACGTTGAGAATTGGAATCCGTGGTTGAGCTACACACATCCGTACGTCTAGAGACGTCTTATCACTATTTTATAAATTAAACTTTTATTTTTAATGTATTTTCAATTTTCCCCTGTGCAAAGTAATATTTTTAGTAATTTAAAACTTCTGTTTGTTTCTTGACATTTCTTGAAACGTAAGTTTCCTTCAAGAAAGTTCAAAGTAACGCATAAGGTCAGCAGTAGGTACTGGGTTCACTGTTCACTGTGGGATAGACACGTCATGCAGGGTAAAATTTATAAGTAAATTTGTGAACCGTGCTTTCAATTAATTCAGTTCAATGTGTTTTGTGTTTTTAGAATGGTCTCAAAAAAGTTATTGATCATTTGAATTCAAAACCTGTACCTTAAAAGATAGCGTTTCTCAGAAGCAATCTTTCCAATAACATTTTAATAATATATTACACTAAAATACATTCAAAGGACAAACCCTCGAAAATCCCGAATCTTGAGAGATTTATTTTTCTTGAAGTACGGTTGATTGCCAATCCTCAGTCGGAACCTTTGCATTTCAAGTAACCTTTTCAAAAATTTAGGCACACCTTCTTAAAGCCTATTTATAAAGGTTTTTCAAGTTTTTAAATCCTTAGTTCATTTTGCACTCGTTTTACCGATCAAAGAAACTGCCTAAGAGATTTTTTCTTTTTTTTTTTTTTTCTTCTTGAGTTCAAAAGGCCCTCGAGTAGAACTAAGCGGTCTTCGGAACTGTTTTTTCAATGCCGGTCTTATATTGTCTATCCTTCAATGCGCAAATTTATCCTTTTGTTTAATACAGTCTTTAATGTGTTGCTAAGATGCAAAGTTAGACTAATAGCGCAACTTTATCACAGACTTGAATCGTTCCTCTTCTTAGAAACTGGAAACAGGTATTACAATCGACTTCGTCCAACTTTAGGGTTTGTATCCCGCATCTCAAATTGTATTAACACCGTCAGGTGTTCCTCTGGTGGGAGATTTTAAAACAAGTAGTGAGAAAGTTTCCCGTTTCATTGGAAAGATTCATTTCGACTCAACTGAAATATACTTTATTTGAAAAAGTTTCCAGTTCATAAACTCTTTAACATTATATCATTACGTCAAATATCAATATTAAAAAATTTGCATGAACTTTGTTAAAAAGATTGTTTTGTTTTGAATGTTGTTTGAAATTTTACTTTTACCAGAAATGAAATATACTATCTGGTTAATGTACTAACGTGGAGGGTAAAATGGATTTAAAAAATATTCAATATTTTATGTATTCATAAATTATCAAAATGTAGACTTATTTTTGTTGTGGGTTCAAAGTGATATTAAAGTAGGTTTATTTATCAACTTGTTTTATGTATTCGTTCGAACTATTTTTTCCAATAGTATTTCTTCAGTTGTTGTTCCTAATGTTTTCCTCTTTGTGGAGTAAAGATCACTTAATTTTGTCGTTTCCAATAATTTTATTGTTTTGGACAAAGTAATCAAAAATGTGGACACTACATAGTAATTTTAAAAACTAGTCTCACTGAGGTAGTTGTGCCAGTTTCTAAAATTGAGATTGAATTTTGTCCCAACCTTATTGCTTTCTTTCTTTCGTTTTTTTATTAATACGGTATTATCTGCATAAGTGGTAATAATGGTATTGGTACGTATCGGAAAATCAGCCTACTACTTGATGCTCCCCCTGTGAAACGCCGGTTTGTTCCTGATATCTCTGAACGAGCCGCACTTGACATGGAAGCAGCAGTCACATAAATAGGATTGCACAGTAAAATATTACAGAATAGGAATATAAATAAATATCGTAAATAATAAACATATAAAAGTGCAAAGCGAGGGATCGAGTTTACAAAGGACGCCTGGTTGTCAGATCAAGAATCAAGAATCATCCAGGAAACCTAAACGAGGACATATGCAACATGTATGTGTATTTCTTTCTCGGGAAGTAAGAAACATATCCTTTTCACACAACTTACTTCGTATAAGTGAGTTTTCACAGTTAACTGGGCCTCATCTAATTTTGTAGAGAGTGGACTTGCTTTTGATAGCACTTCTCTTATCCTGTTTTTGTTCATCGTGTAAGTTTATTGTTAACAACTTCCTCGGCAAAACCTTTTTTTTATTTATACTAATTTTCTTGAAATTTTCCATATTTTATTGTTAAGTGCCAAGGGAACTACTAAACTTTGCTATCTGGAAAAGCGGAAGCATAATTTCCTTTTAAAATATGGCTCACAGTCTTGTCATAACACTCTATTACTAATTCCGTTCAAAGCAATCAAACTGGATGGTATCTAATGAACATTTTAATGGGCACTTAACGATTCCGGGCAATTTAGCCGGATCCCGGAGAAGGCTACAAGGGGGTTGTGCTCTCCGGGAGTACGTTCCTGGAACTTCCTGCATCTAAAGAGCAACTTCGCAGCACGCATTCCCCTCCCTCAAAACCTAAACCGAGATAGAACTTTGCGGGACTAGGGATCCTTCAAGATCAATACGGAGGGGACAAATAATGAGCGAGAACCTGAGAAAATTGTAATTTCGGCTACGGTGAGCAGTATTGAAAGGAATTGATGCAAGGTTCTTTTTTAAATTCAACGAACTGGAGCTGATTCGCCATGCCACACCTACACAAATCAGTACTGATTCGTTTAAAAATATAAACTCTACGGATAATTGATAGGTAACAAAAACGTACCGTATCGACAAAAAACAGAACCCCATTTTAACTCACCACACAAACCAATATTTAACAAAACTTTAAAAAGTACAAAAAACTATTTTACTGTCATCAACCGTTAACGGAGTTATCTTTAAAAAAAAATTTGGTCAATAGCACATACATTTTTGATTTGTGCACGTCTATTTTACCCATTGACTGGACTCGATTTAGCGCGCAATTATCAAGATTGTATTTGCTGAATGGCCTGCGAATGGAAAGACTTTTATCAGCTGCCCAATGGCCCCCGTCGCCGGGATTTTATTGAGCAGGCAACTTTCGAATCAATCTCATACAATTTAACCGAATTTACACACTCCAATTTCCATTGATACTCCAAAATGGGAAATTTCTCTTGATAAATATATTGTGATAAAAGTACATTTAAAACAGCCTGTAATCTAATATAAGAACTATGTAAAACCCGAACACTTTTATCATTGATGATTACAGTTCAGTTTTACTAGTTGCACGTAATCAAAAAGAATTATTTATATTTACCCTTTATAAAAAAATGTAACCGGCTATGAACTCACAGTTCATTGATATAAAAAATTAACTTTCTTATTATCATTACAATGCTTATTTTATTACCGATTATAATAATAAACAATCCTGAATCTTTTATTCTCAATTGTAATTTTCTATTCACAACATATCTCTACAGATATTTTTAGTAAATTATAATTTGATCAGTTTTATGACTGATGAAATTTAGTTATTTTTAAAATACCACTTCCTACATAACAGTTTTAGATTGAAATACAAATATCCAGAACTTGAAAGAATAATTCAGGATGTCTCAAGGGTACATACTAGTTCCAATACTGTACGTTATGTACATGATGTCCCTATTTTAATACGTACTTTTCTCGAAAACAATAACTAATTGAACAGTAATTAGTCGGTATTAGTATTCGATAATTAAACGGCGTTGTAGCACGACAGTACGAGCTTGGCAGTTTGGCGTTACGTGTTTAGTATACCCGAGTCGCCGTGATAGAAAATTCGCCTAGTAAAAGTTAAAAAATCTTGTTGTTAAAAAATAATTTATTATTAATTTATTTTTTCATAGATTTAATAAAGTTGGTTTGGTTTATATACTATATTATTTATATGTATACATGTACTTGATTATTCGTGTATTTGATGGCTCTATTTCAATGGACAATTCAATATTCTCATAAAAGAAATCGTAAAATCTATCTTTTCAAAATACGTCACAAACCTTTTTTTCATAAATACTCAATAGCCTATTACCGGAACAATAAAATGTTAATACTTCTTATTTTAGATCCTTGGAGAGAAAAAAAATATGGGGGTTAACATTTGAACTATTTTCAATTGCCCCTCGTCTTCGAGAAAAGTGGGTTTGAAACAGACATATTTCAAACTTGTGTGGCATAAAAATCTTGGTTGTTTGCAGGCAATATGCGTTAATACCACCAGGACGGTACTTGGTCCATTTTTCCCAAATTCTTTCAAAGGTTTGCAACAATCAGCGGGGGGGGGAACCAGCTCCAATCTCTCCAAACGAGAATTCTAAACATATTTCGTCTATCTACGTTTCAGCCTTATTACAGGAAATAAAAGTAATGTAAAGCCTATTTAACTACGGGGTTGTACTAAATTAAGTTATAAAAAATTGTACGAACACTCATTGTAAAATTAATTATGGCTGGTATATAAAGACAGTTGTTAGGAAAAAGTGTAGATACTAAAAAATTAATATGATTTTTATATAATCAATGTCAACCCTACTGTAATGTATTTAAGTACGTTTTTTCGTCGTTAAAAATTATAAGTACGTTGAATGTTATTAAAGAGAAATCTCACAAAATAATGACTCGAATAATAAATCTTTCGTTAATGATTTAGTCCGATTCTATTATAATTCAGTTTTTGCAATGTATCTCTCGTGGCAGTACATTGTTCGTAAGGTTTAATCCACCTTCACTCCTGTAAATTGTTACAAACTAGTTCATGTGTAACGAACAGATACAAGTTATCACAGTATCGCGTTCCGGTACAATATTGGATTGATTTTAATTTTAATTTTTCCAATGTGAACGTTCTAAACAGTCTAAGGAGTACAAATAATGAACAAGATTCAAATTTATAACGTAAGAAATCATAAATAATTCATGTTACTTATACAAAAACATTACAAATAGCAAAATAAAATACGGTTAAAATGAAAAAGTGTATAATTGCAGTAAATGCGTGTAAATAAAATCCATTATAAATTGCTTAGAAAATGTTTAAACAATTGTTTAAACCATTATATCTTAAGGAAGGTTTGTGCGGCTGTTAAAAATATGAACGGAACATCCCCTGAAGAACAGAATGAAACGTATTACTTGTTCTCCGAACATTATACGTCTCTAAGAGAACTTTTGACCGTGATGCCCTTTGATCAGGAAACATTTCTTTCATGCTCGTAAGACATCCCACATCCTCATAAATAATTTTCTTTTCTATTAGTTCTAATACAGCGATCGACTCGCTCAAAAGAAAGGCGCACCGGTAAAAATTTCGATCTAGATGATTAAACCGAACGAGGAAAACTTCGAGAAAAAGGTATTTTTATTATATATTTGAGAAATTAACCTAGAAATTTTATTTGGATTTTTAATTTACATCTAGTTGGCACTTTATCGTTTTGTTTCCTGCAATAGGAAGTTCCTTTTAGCGGAGACAATCAGTATTCTTCATAAATTAATAAAAATTATAAATAATAGTGTTGTTGTTTTTATTTGAATACAACAGAAAGAGAAAAAGTTGAATTTTGAAATTTATTAATCATAAAAATATAACAAGGTTTTTTTTTAAATCAAATTACAAATAAGCTATTACGTAAAAGAAATTTGAGAAAATTTGAGGCCTAACGGGCAAACTTGAAAGAAAAAGAAAGAATGGAAATTAAATAATCACGATTTTTTCAAATACAAATACAACTTTTTCCTTGTTTTAGTCTACCAATATAAATATAAATTGAGTGATAAAAAATGGATAACCCTTACGAAACAAATTGCAAAAACAGAATATTTGAGCATACATTTTTCGTTAAAACCGTGATAATGCGTCCATATCTAATTAGACAATTTTCGATATTAATTGATTTTGCATAATTTACGTGTTGGAGCATGGCTAATTAACATATCATAAATAAATACACTACAATAGGCTACACGTTTACGACTGGTAACCTCGTCATAAATCAAAAATTATGTCGTTTATTAACTCTTGTTTAGTTTGCATTGTTTTGGTTGTTCATTGTTTAATTTAATAAAATTATGAATAACGTGGTATTGGGTAAAATGAATTAATATTCAATATTGTTTAATTCGATAAGAATGTAATTTGTAAAATTATAAAAAATTGTAATGTGGTTTTTTACTACAACGTTTAATGTAAAATATTAATATATTTCAATAAAATATTCATAATACCATTTATATTATTCATATTATTATTATTAGATATTGTTGTTTATAAAATAGTTAACAAACCATGAATATTATTTTTTAATTGTGGGAAATTCAGCTTTATTGTAGTTCTTCTCTTAAAGATTTAAACAAAAATTAAATTAAATTATCGATATATTTCTTTATGTTCTACATTTAAAGAATTGTATATATTTCTTATTTTCAATGTACAAAATATGTAAATATGAAGCCATAATTCAAACTAATAATATCAATTAAATCTTTCTTACTTCAATTAATTTAACGGGACTGGTAATATTTTATTAATGAAATTTTGTCTAATCTAATTCACAATAAATAATAAAAAATTAGAACCAATTTATTTTTAACCGCCAAGTTGTTACTAATGAACACAAATAATGCCGTGTCAATTATTCTTCATTATGGTATTGCTAATTCGTTTAATTTATCAACATAAACGTGTTTTGTAACTGTTTTGTTTGTTTAATGAGCGATTAACCCAACTCCCTCCGATAAATTTGTTTAGAAAATCAAACAAAGAAACGTTATATAACTATTTTGGTTTTTCGATTAAATTTCTGAGTTGGAGATAACTAAATCTTCCATAATATAAGGTTTAAAAAAAAACTCGAACTATTTATACCTATTTTTTCTAAACGTTGGTGTGGGAGGTTCGTTCATTTTTAATCACTTTATGAAGTGTTTAAGTACGCGGTCTTAAGTAAACCAGATTGTTATTGATCTTTTCGCTTAAGCCCCGAGAACAAATGAACTTTCAGCTCATAACTTTTATGTATATGGTGAGAGCACGATATTAAAGTAGGGGACGTTTTGAGTGAAGTCAGCCGTAACGTGTCTGCTACCTTTCATGAATGGAAAAATAGGCCGAGTCCGAACAAAAATTCATATATAAAAGAAGATATATATCTCTTCTTGGGATCACCGTTCGCACTTCCAACCAGAAAAGGCGTTCACGGTAAATCGGCTTTGGGACGAATTTAAGCTATAAGCGGAAATAAAATTTCAACGCAGCATCTTTATACCTTACAAAATAAGACTAGAAATCAATAAAATAAATTAATAACACAAAGAACAAAAACAATGGAATTGCTTCAAAAACAGTTAAGATTCATATTTCTTGAACATGATTAAATGCCACTAAAAAATTGAACTACAAAAACACAATAACGACTTGTTAACAGATTTTTATTAACGATATTTGTTAATTTGATAAACAACTAATTGTGAGTTAAAAATATTAAATAGATGACGTGTTTGTCACTTTTTTATCCTAGGTCATGTAGTTTAACTCGATCAGACGTTTCTAACGTAAACTTCCAATATCAGTCATAGGCATCACTTGTTAAAAACATGTTAATTTTATTTGATAGAATTTCAAGTGCGTCAGAGAATTATTCGTTCAGAATTATACAACTCACTGCAGTCTTTCTCCCAATCGTTGTTTGTTCTTGAAAAGGTTTATTTCAGGAAAACGAAAGTTAGCATTGATCTACTGTCGAACGGAGCAGTTAACTTAAATTTTCTTCAAAGATTTTACGTTACCAGAATGAACTAGACAATTTGAATAAAATATATAGTTTTCTTGTTTTAGTCGCGTTATTTGCTTTAAAATTTAGATTTTCGGAGATTCTTTTTTCAAACACAAAAAATAGATTATTATTATTTCATTAAATTGCGGTCAGGTCAAGAGGTTTTGTTATGATTCTTTGAAATTATAAAAACTTACAGTTTTCATTTCAGATTATTAAAGAAAAATCTACCTAAAATACGTTGTGAAAAGGATAAAAGGAAAGAAAAACTGCACCTTCTATTTTATCTCATTAACAAAGCATACAAGAAAATTAGTTCATGATAAAAAACAAAAAAATAGTTTAAAAAATAAAAAGATATCTCCTATTGTAGTTTAATAAAGAAAACCTTCGCAATAATTAATCTATTATAAAAGAACACCAGAAAGTAAATCAACATATTTTATTTTAGCGAACTAAAGAAATCTTTCACTGGACGTTATCCAACATAAAAAAAAATCATTTTGTAATTGAGCTCAACAAAAACTAATTAATCACTGTTGAAAACTGCACTTTAAATTTTGTTTCTTAAAAAAAATCTTCCATAATGAAAACAAAAAGAAAAATTAATCTTCCAATTTTAGTTTAATTAATCCATGATGGAAAAAATAGAAACTGCATTTTATAAATGGTTTAACAAAATACTTGAAAAATAATTAATCCCCGGTGAAAACCAATTAGAAAAACTACATTTCAACTTTTAGTTTAATAAAATATCTTCACAATAATTAGTCCTGATGAAAAACAAGAAAAAAATCCTCATCAACCGCTTCTTTTTTTAGTTTAATAAAACGCTTGATAATACTTAATTCAAATGAAAAACTAGAAATAAAATAAAAGCTGTTCTTTGTAAATTAGCTTTTAACAAAACCTTCTCAATAAGTAATGCGTAATGAAAAATAAAAAATGCTTGTTTATGCCTTGCCAATATTATTCAACTAAAGAAAACCTAAAAAAAATATACGACATTTTAAAATATTAAACTGTCCTTTTATTTTTTTGGTAAACAACAAGCACTTTGATCTTCTGCCTTATATGAAGATTTTATTGCTTGATATATGCTATAAAACTCTTTAAAAGCAATTTTCTATATAAAAAGTCATTTCCTTTTACCTGTACATGAAGTAAATGTATGCTCATAGAATTTGTCTAATTCTAGAATGGTTAAATATTTGGTAATATGAATTAAAAAGACGATGGATTTAAACTTATTACTACAATATTCATAAGTTTTAAATTTAAGAAATTGTTGTTTAATGAAGTGCGGTTGAGTAATGGGAAATCCATTGGTTGAAAGAGATACACGGACCACGTAATTACGTTCTCACTTGAACTTTTAAAGCTCGTAAGTAAGTTGTCCAATCTTCATCGAAGCTTAATTTGTTTGCTGAGCTCAGCTCATCAAAAGAAATGTAATTTTCTGGGCGTTTAACTTGGTCGTTTTGAACCGTCATGACGGTACACTTAAACATTTTAAACTGGCTAAAACTAGTGAAAACTGTAAAAAGTATTTTGGTGAATTAATTTTTTTTTTTGCTAATTTCCGAGTATTTCTATGTGGGTTTTTTTTAAATGAGGCGATACGTCTAAAAACGTATGCTTTTATTTGTAGTACAAGTGTTATTTTTGTAAAGGGTGCTTACCAATAATAAATGTCTAGGTCTGAACGGCTCACAAAATCACAACACAGTTAAAACGTAAAATGAAATAATAAATAACCAAACTCGGAACGATATGGTCCATCGGAAGAATAGAGACGCGACGTTAACGATACGGATGTCGGGCACAGACTGCCGCCTCACCATCCTGCATCAACCCTCGTCCAACGCGCCACCCACTCACTCCCTGACCCCCGAATCCACCACAGCCCTACAACCTGATAAGTAATAGTTACAGCGCCTCACCCTCTGACCTCTGAACACTCAAATTATGTTTTTCCGAGTCTGTAAAATTTTTATCCGGTGCGTCAGTCGGTGAGAAAACCCCTGAGAGTCATGCTTCTCAACAACACATTTTCACAGATTTAACGGATAATATTTTATTATCTTTATCTCAGGAGGAACGTTAGACTTTATGGACCTAAAATGGTTAACGTTGGGCATTGGAAAAAGTGATACGTAGATTTCGGCTATAAGGGCGTGTATCAGAGTCAGGCAGGTCATTATCAGAAAGCAAGGTTAATAAAGGGCTCGAACAAAGATTTTTATTGTTCCAACAATTTCAACCAAGAAGTAACCAATGATTGATTTCAATGACGTGCATGTGGCCTAACCTACAGGAATTTTATTTTGAATAACCCGTCATTATTCATATCCCTAAAACTCACAACCCCCCCACCAGATTTCATCCTACAGACCTATTAGCCTGTTTCCTGCAATGTCCAAAATTCTAGAAA
Organism: Cimex hemipterus; assembly: GCA_039619505.1. Lineage (NCBI taxonomy): Eukaryota > Metazoa > Arthropoda > Insecta > Hemiptera > Cimicidae > Cimex > Cimex hemipterus. The sequence goes on from CM077099.1 coordinate 32,828,995, forward strand.
GACTACTTTTAAAACGCTTAATACTAATCCTTGACACCTATCATTACCTCTTACCAATTCGATTTCCGTTCCCAACACTCTATCCAACAATGCTTTAGAGCAGTCGACACCATCTCATCGCCCCTAAAAAAGAAATGAGTATTGCCTAGGCGCGTTCTTAGACGTAGCACAGTCTTTCGACAGGGTCTGGTACTCAGACATACTTTTTAAACTTAAGCGCTTCTTACCCTCTCATTATTTGAATAAAATCGCAACTAACCGATGGCTGTTTCAGAGTGAGGTGCGGCAATGAAATCCCGCAAGTCAAACAGACAAGGCCGGTGTACCACGAACACCTTGAGCTTATCGAAGGCTGTTATAAAAAAATGGAGGGCAAAACTGAACGAAGAAAATTGCACTCAGTGTACTTTTACGCTGAAAAAGAAGTCTTCCTCTCCATTGTACATCAACAACAAAATGATGCCAATTTCGACTCAAGTTAAATACCTGGAACTATATCCCGACAGCAGACTGATGTGGAATCCCGACACAAGACTTAAAAAACAGCAACTAAACAACAACTAAAATACAAGACTTGGACGAAGACTTTAAGACCGAATTCCACTTTGACAATTAAGACAAATTAACACTGCACAAGAGTTTATTAAGACCAATACGGAGTAGAACTGAGGGACAGTGGCAAGTCTTCCAATACCCAGCGAATCCAGTCTTTCCAATCGAATGTCCTTAGACAAATTGTCAAAGCACCTTGTTATGTCACTATCCTCACTATCGGCAAAGACTCAACATTCCTTTCGCCAGCGAACTAATCCGGTCCAGATTCCAAACATTCCATACCAACCTTTCGAACCAATCCTAACCACACTGTCCGATCCCTATCCTCTCATTCCCATCCAGCCAACCCACCTCGTCGCCTCAAACGACGATGGCCTCGGGACCTCCTAGACACCTAGTCATACTCCAGCTCATACATCCCTCAAAGCATGTGTTCTACCGGTGCAGTGTTGGCATTAGCACTTGTGTTGTGCCACAGATAACAATGCAACAAATAAATAAATGAAAATATTTAAAAAATTGTTAATAACATTAAATAATTGAACAAAAATAGTATTGATTTCCTTCAGTGTACTCATTTTTTTCATATGTATACACATTATTTTATAAAAGAATTAACTTCATATGCATAACCTTTCGTTAAATTTTCTTCTTGTTTTCATTTTCCTCACTTTTCATCGAAAATTCTCCCTTGCAAATAACAATATTTACGTGGTGAATGTGCAAATTTTTGTTTTACATGTATAAACGCTGTTCTCTCATTGCGCCAGAAAAATGGAAAACGTACGCGTGGCAAATTTGTCTATCCGCATCATTTCCTAAGATCCTGTGCAAAAACGGTATCAAAATTAACAACATTTAAAATATATCGAAATTTGCTCGTCGCAATATTGAGCACGTCTAGAAATGTGTAGAGATTAGTGACCGTTAACGGATAATTATTCAGATATCGTGAGATGCGGTCTGGTGTGATGTAGGCATCAGAAAAACAATTTCTTTATCGTGCCAACGTTTCGATCTTTTATTGAGCCCTGAAGATGATCTCAATAAAAGATCGAAACGTTGGCACGGTAAAAAAAATGTTTTTCTGATACCTACATCACACCAGACCGCATCTCACGATATCTGAATAATTGAGCACGTCGTTCTCAAGTGGAAAATTAAACATTTTCTTTTCAGTATCCATATCCATTCAGGTATATTTAAGGACTACTAAAAACCTTTGAAATATTAAATTGTAAATAAACTGCGATGCTATGCTAATGAATAAAATGCTAAAGAAAAAATTGTCAACATGTTTTGACATGCTCAAGTTGCCTCATTGATGTAATATTTCAAAGTGATATAATTTACGCAATATTTTTTCAAACTTGAAAACTTTATGTTCAGACTAGAATACTGTTCACTCTTTTCAATTGTTTGAAACAACCAGTATAAATAATCAGCGAAAGTAAATTTTACAAAATATAATCCAACTAATCCATTTTGTCCGATAACGAGCACATGATCCATCGATGGGAAAGGTAAGTACTGAGATGTTACGACTTATTATTACGGACTCAAAATGGGAAGATGTTCTAAGAAAATAGAAAGATTTATTAATGAGATAATCTTGTGCCTAAATGTGTGCGTGAGAGAAAGAAAAGAGGTGGGAGATAGGGAGAGCGAGAGAGTGTGTGTGTTTCAAATGTGGTTAATAACTAAGATATTTTTTCTTAAATAAGACAAATTAAACAACATCCAAATTATCCAAACGGACAGAAATTTTTGAAAATTATATCATATCTGATGCAATGCCTAAGCGGATAATAATATTCACACTTTGAAAGTAATTAAATATTAAATAACCTAATCCCTAATTCAATTTAACATTGACTCTGTTATAACGTTTTCGGCTCATGAACTCGTTAGAAGTCACACATGAAATCTGACTTGTTTCGGAATTATATTAAAGTTCATAATCAAACCAACATTACATATATTCCTTTCTTCTACTGCAAAAATAAATGTTAATATTAAATATGTTATAATTAATATTTCCATATACTTTTAAATAAAGATATACGAAGTGGAAGAATAACAATAACACGCTGACGCCAAATTAAAAATGCCACCAACTCCCAAATTAAACTGTAACAATGTAATTATGCAAGAAAGGAAAGACTACCACAGGAATAACGCCAATTCTTTCTCTTCCACTGACGGATGAAAAACAAGGAAAGGCACAGGAACCGGAGTCCTTGGAATAAACCCAACAACTAAACTGACTATAATTGGGCAAATACGTTACTGTTTTTCAGTTGGACATTACAGCAAATGAAAAATCTGCCTGAAAAATAAAAAAGGATCGCACTCTTTGGCAGTCGTGAAGCTCTCAAAGCTATAACCTTATGTGAGGTGATCATAATGTCGGACTTTTCTAAATTTACAGATTTAGGAAACTCACCTTATCGATAATTGATAAGCGTATTTGATTGAGGTTAACTACAGTGAACAAATACAAGCTAAATGTTAAAACTAAAAGACTCGTATATTCGAATGTTTCCTAAGCCAAAAAAGCCGACACATTGTACTACCTCATACAGGCCAATAAGTTTACTACCTATGTTGGGTAGAGTTTTAGAAAAACTCCTCCCGAAGAATTCTTCCAATTTTTAATTCTCAAAACATAATCCCAGCCCATCAATTTGGTTTTCGCAACCGCCACTCAACTGTCCAGCACTGTCACCGCGTGGTAGACGATAGTTCATCTTCCCTTGAGATGGGACAGTACTGTTCCGGGGCCTTCCTTGACGTAAGCCAAGCTTTTGATCGAGTTTGGCACTCGGGCCTGCTGTTCATGCTCAAGGATATCCCTCCATCCACCTACTATCTCGTACTACACAGTTTCCTCATTGACCGATTCTTCCAAGTCATTGAAGGCCATTCCCTCTCTTCATATTTTCCTATCCATGCTGGTGTTCCTCAGGGTAGCGTTCTGTACCAGGTTTTCACAGCTGACATGCCAACTCATCCCGAAACCACCACATTCAGATTTGCAGACGATACGGCAATTCTCTCTACCAACTCCGACCTTGTCATTTCCACACGAAACCTCCAACAACACCTCATACTACTAGAGTCTTGGTGTAAAAAGCAAAAAGAATGAAATTTAACACGTAAAAATCCACCCACATTACCTTCACTCTTCGTAAAAACATCTCTCCCCCTGTTTTCTTAAACTACACCAATTGCGGACAAGGTGCGGTACCTCGGATTGTACATCGACAAATGGCTGACGTGGAATCCTCACACAAGACTGAAACGTCAGGAGGTTATGACAAGATTTAGAATTCTTGCACGACTTCTTAACAAACGCTCCAATTTACCTCTCAAAACTAAAAGACTGCTTTACAACACCATCATTAAACCGATTTGGACTTACGGACTGGAAATGTGGGGTTCAGCCAAACATTCCAATATCCACCGCATTCAAACTGCCCAGTATATAATACTACGAAAAATACTAGATGCTCCATTTTATGTATCGAACCAAACTACACATACAGATTTACATATTCCGTTTGTACAAGATGAAATACGTTTCCGTTACCGTAAATTTCACAAAAACCTCCCAACTAACGTAAATCAACGCATCAGAAACCTCGCATCCCGACGAATCCCCTCAAACCCACCTCGCCGACTGAAGAGACAGTGGCCGCGACATCTTCTAGGAAGTTATGGTGATAACAGTGAAAGTGATAATGACACACAAATCGATTGAACACACAATATTGTAACATTGGAGTAATACCAATGGGTGTTTTCTCCACTTTTCGTTTTAATTTTGTTTTGTTTTAATTACCGTCCTCACTGTTACTTATTACCTACTTTAAGGTAGTTGTAATGTAAAACAAATTTTAAAAAATTACATCGAAAGGAACCAGCTCTAGGGGAAGATAAGCTTTATTGTTCTTGGCTTTCAGACGACCATCCTATGTAAAACAAAAGTGCATAATGAATTCGGTGAAGATACGTCCTCGATAATGAGTAAGGAGCAAGTATCCAAACTTGCTGTAGTAAGGCATGAACCGATCTGCTTCAGTGGATATTGTTTATTTGGTTTAATTAAAAAGTGAACGTTCATTTAAATTTTAATTTGTAGTATTCAGTTTTTCATGTTATAAATAAATGGTAAATACGTACTACACGTTCTCATTCACTTAAAATCTTTATTTTTCCTATACACGTTTTTTACAGTAAAAATGTTATTTAATATATATTTTGTCTATCACCAAATGTGACTGCTAAAAAAGTTAAAAAAGTCATATATTTCAAAACTCCATCATACCTTCTCTCTGATTTTTGTTTGCATAGTCGGATCACGTCAAGTAGATCCTGCTCATCTCGTACAAATCCTACTGACCTATATCTTCCTCAATACAAAACACATTTTTACCAAATTTTTCCTCGTCGCAACATGCAAAATACAAAATATTACCCTTAAATGTCTAAAATGCAAAATCTCGATAGATTTATACAAATCTTCTGTTTAAAACAGCTTTAACATGAGGCGAAAGAATTCTTTTTTATTTTATTTGTAAGATAAACTTTATTTAACATTTCTGTCATATACATACATGTATTATAATAAATGGTAATCAAACAATACGTTTATATGGGTTTTATTTTTTTATTTTTTGAACGTTCATGACAATCTGCCAATGCAGCACTGAAAATGGAGTGTTTTCGCCACTCCAGTTGAACTTCATACCGTAGCGAATCGCTGTGATGTTTCCGTTTTAGTCTTCGCTGCTGTCTTGGAGGCAGTATTTGGCAAAAACTAGTCATGTCTAATGATTAATGATTGATCACTCAGAACGTTAGTCATGATAGTAAGTGGCTAATTTAGTCATTAGTCATATATGTGTCATGACTAGTAATTAAATAGGAGGCATGACTAATTTAGTCAAAATATAGTTAGTCATGACTAAATTTCGATAACTCATATACAAATGGGTGCTCAAAAAATGAAAAAAAAAACACAATTTCATCACTTTAAAAAAATTCTGACAAATTTATTTCATCAAAACGAAAATTTTTCAAACGCTTTATTTGCCAAATATTAATCTTCCAATTATAAGTAAAACTACGCCGTTATGAAAAGCCAAAAAATAATGATGATACAATAATAATAAAAAATAAAATAAATAATCTTAACACAAGCTACGCTTTGAAATCTGCTTACATAATCGACTAATGAAAAAAAATTCTTTGGATTAAAATTTATTCCACTTGAAAGGTGAGATTTCAACATTATTTGGAAAAATAAACTATCTAGGGGTCTTCATTGTAATATGTCGAATCATTTTATAACTTTGGCTTTCGTTTGTGATAATATTTTCTGAAGTTATTCAGATATCGTGAGATGCGGTCTGGTGTGATGTAGGTATCAGAAAAAAAATTTCTTTATCGTGCCAAAGTTTTGATCTTTTATTGAGATCATCTTCAGGGCTCAATAAAAGATCGAAACGTTGGCACGATAAAGAAAATGTTTTTCTGATCACACCAGACCGCATCTCAGGATGATCTTCAGGGCCTGAGATTTATAAACATAATTTACATTTAGAAAATACATATAGAATTTGGAAAAGTGAATTTATACAATGCAAAAATTATATTTTATATTCTATCAAAGTATTTCTACTCATTCAAAGTGTTTGTCTTCTATGTAATTGTGCCATGTCGTGTTGAGAGTGCCAGTGAAATTTTACTGTTTCATGTTTATATATGTTTGATTTTGAAGTGGTGGGGAAGGAAGTGGGTATAGAAGAGACAATTTTGTATAGGTCGTCGGCTTCTTTGAGGTGAAAAGACTTTGATAGAATATAAAATATAATTTTTGCATTGTATAAATTCACTTTTCCAAATTCTATATGTATTTCTAAATGTAAATTATGTTTATAAATCCCAAGCCCTGAAGATGATCTCAATAACAGATCGAAACGTTGGCACGATAAAGAAAATGTTTTTCTGATACCTACATCACACCAGACCGCATCTCACGATATCTGAATAATTATCCGTTAACGGTCACTAATCTCTACATATTTTTTGAAGGTTGGCCTTGAGCACAACTCTCATCTCAAAATTTTTATCCTGAGTCTGTAGGATTTTGTTAAGTTGATCATTGCAGACAGAGTTGGACAAAATCTAACTAATTCAATCATGATTAAGAATTTGATTGATGTTTAATTATGAGTGAATTAGCCATGAGTAAATTAATCATTGTATGATTTGGTCATACCTCATGATTGAATTAATCATGACTAAATCATATAATAATTCATTTACTCATGACTAATTCATTCATGATTAAACTTCAATCAAAGTTCTTAATCATTATTAAATTAGTTAGATTTTGCCCAACTCTGCCTGGAGGTGCCATTTTATTGGCTGCTGCTCTTGCGGTCGTGTTTTCATGCGTGCTCATCGAATCGTGGAGTTAGCGTTCTTTTATTATATCAGCAACCATATTTCAAGATACTTGTGCAGTATGGCATTTCTTATATACCAGGGGGCGCCTGTTATTATGCAGAGCACTCGACTTTGAATTGTATCCTTTGGATTTGGGTCCGTCTCACATCCATATGCCCATATTGGGCGTATAGCTACAAGTGATAGTTTTGAATTTTCAGAAATAAGGAACTTTATTTGCTTTATCCAATATATAAGTTTTTTGATTGTTTGATCAATATGCTCGACCTACGTCAGCTTCACATCAAGGGTTATTCCTAATTATTTTTCTATTCATCCAGAAGGGATGCTTTATGCTTTGGCCGTTAATTTCTATTGTGAATCCGTTACCTTTCATTTTAATGTAAACTTAACCAGTCTAGATTTGCTGACATTTAATTTCATTCGCCAGTCCTTGCACCATTTTTCCACAACTATTGCATGCGATTTCATGTTGTCCGCTGTACTTTTCTTTTTGCGATAGATATCTATACAAATAATTTATTACGTTTAAATTTCAGTTTACAATTTTAAGCTGTTTTCTACAATGTTATATTTCCTTACTTTTTTCCCTTAAGAGTTCATTTTTGGGAATTTCACTTGAATAGAAGTTTCTTTTTAATGTTTTTCTCTATTATTTAATATTAATAATATATTGAAATTTCATACTACATAGTAGTTGCTTTTATTTTTTATGTCATTTTATGATAAGCATATACTATTTATTTCTACCGATCGACATATTTAAGTGTATTTGACATGTTCAAGTGGGTCAATCGTATCATTGCGAATGACTTCAAAATATTCAATACATTGTGATGATCGTTCTGAAGGAAGGGATCTGCACTGTGGAAGAGAGGGGACGATCATCGCAAACGGAAAGGAGTGCGCTGGCAGAAAGAATCTTCAATTTTACTGTTTTATGCCATATTGAAAGATTCAAGGTACTTATATTTTTGCGATTCATTTCGGTTAATTTTGTGTTTTGTTTAAAGTTTTTATCTCTGAACATTGCCTGGTAAAAAATAACTTTTGTGCTAGAAAAAAACTCTCCAAAATGTTAATTTGTTTCATTCCAAGAAGAGGGCTTTTGTTTAAATATATTATTAGGTTATGTTATATGTTCTTAGAAGGCGGTTCTCTTATAGGAATCTAACCAGAAGCCTGGTTATGTAGCGGTTGCCATCAAATAAGTCTTGCGGATGCATTTCTATGAATCTCTTCCCATGCCTCATGCCTAGGCTATTGTTCCACCAAGTTTTGGACTCATTAAGGATCCATTTTTGGATGTGAATTTTTCTAGAATATGCAGGCGGCGGAAAGAATTCATATTGGATCCTTACCTGGGCAACATGTCCTTCTCATTTCCTTTGTGTCCTGAATGCCCAGCGCCCATGTAGGGTCTGACCACTGGGGGCTCACTGATTTCTACAGCGGTTCCCTACAGTCACGTATGCTTTGTGTCTGAGGCTCGCATAGCAATAAGGCCAAGATGCTGTCATCTTCCTATGATTTCAGAGTAGAAAACTGTAGCTTATCTTCTTTTACCGATGTTTAGCGTCAGTTAGTCTTCGGCTTCACCACGATGACTCCAGCCCCTCTATCCGTTTCTGGACCGTTAGTATACCAGTAGAAATTGGTATTCAGAGATATTCCATTGGCCCACTTTTCCCTTTCTGGTATAAGGTTATTTGTCAGTAAAGGAGAATATCTCTAATATTTCATTCAATTATTATGTTATTTCATCATCATGGTTATAATATTATCCCTTTGATTAATAATTGGGATGACAGTCTTTATTTATTTAATCTGAATAAATGAAGAGATGGATATACATGTATGCGAGTACAGGTATGTCCAATAAGAGTACTATAAAAACCTGTCCTTCGTGAATATCGGCCTCTCTTCTATTCTTGTGGCCATCAAAAGACTTCTCTTTTAATTTGTCTATTCACTAGAGCACCGAATTATTTCAAGTCTTTTCAAGGCGTAGAGATAAAATGTTTATGTTCTTAGTTCGTGATTTCAATTAAAGCGCATAGAAGGAGACTGGCCCAAAAAAGTAAGATAAAGTTTATACTAATTAATTTCTTATACTCTGGATTCATTTTTCTATCAATTTTTAACTAGTTAATCCATCCTATTTGAAATTGCCGAGGGCTTGAGTGAATTCTATTTCGCCGGTGTCGATTAAACCGATTAAAATTTCATCTCAAAATAAATTTGTAGAGGCGGGTTTTGTTCTTCCTGGTCTGATAGCGGTTCTGAAATATTCACCTGATCAAACCCCTCTCCCTTCCACGTCTCACCAACACCTTGTGGTCAGTGAATATTGATATCAATGATAAATCAGTGGGCTTAATCCAACTTGCACTAGAAAGGTAAATATTTGTACATTTATTAGCTTGATAAATGATGCCGCTTTTACCACTTTAATTTACGCGATTTGTTGAACATTTTTTCTTTTTTTAGTAGTCAACTATAAATTGTTATTATATTGTCCACTTTAAAAAAATACAGTTTTTTATGTATAACCTTTTACAAACTTTTCAGGTTAGTATATTATAAATAGAAAATTCAACAATTTCATTAGTGGGTATCTACGCAATTAATTTTGTTCCAAAATATCAACACCACCTTACAAACTTTACTTCAGCTTTGTTCTTCTTCACTTTTTTTCTACTGGGAATACTGATTTAAAGCTCAAATTTGCACACGCAGTTCAACAACCTTTTCAGATTTTGTATAATTTACAGTAAATTACCGGCAGCCTGGGGTCAGACCTCGGTCTTGTCCGCCCGGCACCCGAGGTTGGACTCGAGGAGCTTGAACCACTTGGTCATTTCTGCCCACCAAATCGGTTCATAAATCCATTTACATTCCCACTCACCCCTAAATACATTTTTACTTATTTACTAATAATCTATCAGCTCGATATCCCTCCGTTACCCTTTAAACATATTAAATAATTAACCTAATTGAGGGTGGATGGAGTACGACATATATCCTACACATGCACGCTACACACTCTCTCAACCCACGCTATGTACACAAAATTACCTTAATTATACACAATAAAACAACACTATTTCCTTCAAAATCCCTAACTTTTCCTTATAAAAATATTTCCAATGGAAGTGGGTTTAGCAGAGTTTCTAGTACAATTGAGGGGGTTGTTTTTATTGCTCCCTGATACATAGATTTACCAGTCCATGCATGCTGCCTAATGTTTGGGTAGCTTAGCATTTCTGAGCTGTGGTACACCGGATTAGTGAGATAAAGAATACTTTGGAATTTATTGGTATCATATACATAGTGTCCTTTTTTGATGGCTAATCTGAATTTCTCTTGAACTACTATTTAAAAAAAAGTGTTTAATATTTTTTAGACGTTTCAAAATTTTATCTTTTTTTTTTCGAGAAATGTTATACAGCATACCTCTTGGTTCACCTTCAAAATTTCAAATACGACCCTATACGTCTGACGTATCATTCTCAAAGATTTCTTACGCCGAAAACAATGGTGTAATTGAATTTTAAATTGGTCAAAAATGGCAAAGTTGTGACAAAAAGTTTTAAATAACCCAAAAAACAAAGAAAGTTGGAAGAGTTTTTCAAAAATTAAAATTATATACCTTCAATTTTGGACATAGCGCTCCCATTTTGATTATGACAGGCGTCTAATGTTCATTGCACAAATGTTCAATTGGGAGGCTGAATAAAACGTTCTTTCATACATCGTATCGCCTTATATCCAAGTTCTCCTCAAGTGGAATACTAAACCGTTTATAGTAGAACTGGGCCTGAGGTACCCTGTATAATTTTTCTCAAAACATAAAGTAAAAATTTGAACCTAGACTAAAAAACCTTAAACATGTATTTTTTTGATAGTGTCATTGGTTCAAAAGAAATTCAACCGGGCCATCTTAAAAAGACACCCTGCATAGCTAATGGCCCATGGATTCGGTTTAGTACCAAAGATTTCCCTACAGTTCTTCTTGTGGTCATTAGAAACTTTTTTTTAACTAATTGGACTTTTTATTTATATTCTTGATTTGAGATGGAAAAGTTAATGTCACGAGAAGGATTCGAACCCATGACCTTCGCCTCTGCTCTAACCGTTTGAGCATTTTGACAGTGACGTGGTTAGATCAGCGAAATATTGAGCCGAAGGTCGTGGATTCCAACTCCGCTAATTGTACAAACGTTTTCATCTTAACCAAGATTTTAGATAAAAAGTACCATTAATTAAAATAATTAATACAGTCAATTATGATTACTAAACATATATTAATTATGTTTTTGTTATGATGAGAGCTCCAGGTTAATATTTTATCAGACATTGTCCTTAGGTATTTAACCTCATTTATTAACTGCATCATTTAATTATAGAAGAGGTTGAAGCCTAAGTCCTGATAAAAGGGATATATTCTTGGACTTGACGAAAAAACTGAATGGTTTTCTTCCTTAGTCTGATTGTTCTATGTACAATTATAATACTCAGGGGCATTTAAATCACGTCAAAAAAATCCAGAATAGGTATTTAATGGCCTAGAGACGTCCTCACCCGTCAACCCAACATATTGTGTGCTGGCTAGTTTCTCTTAACATTCCTCCAAGTGCAATGCAGGCCAAAGTGTCCTTATTGTGACCTTGTGAAAAGATATGTATATATATGAACGGTAGTGTTATGTTCAATCGACAAAGAAGTACAAAACAATAATTTTTACAGTAATTTAAATAAACAATTAAATAAGACGTGTACCAAGTAAACAATGTATCAGCTGGATAATTAAATTTCATGATTTGTTTTTGTTATTTCTTTTCAAGATGGAGTTTTCCCATCATTTAATAAGAGATTATACACAAAGTCAATAATGAATAGTTAAACAGAAATAAGTATACTTTATCGTTATAAAACTTTCTATTTTAAGCCATCATCGCTGTTTAATCAAACCAACTTACAAATCCTGAAACTCTAGGACCGTGTGTTAATTTATTTTACAGCTGCCACCCCCATGGATTAAATGTTTGCCCTGAAACTTTATTCCCTTTTGAGACACCTATCATCACGTTCACATTAGTCGGGTGCCCGCAGTTTGCTCGTTAAGTATCTTCCTCCGCAAGTTCAAACTAAACTAAAACCTAGAGAAATGATAGCTTAGACTTCTATTTACAATTGTATCTCAGAAATTCCCAACACCGTCCAAAAGTAACTAATGCCAAACGAAAACTAACGACAAATGAAGGAGCAGTGTTTAAGTTTAGAAACTTTTCTGTACTGTAACAAGAATAAAGCATTATCATTAAAGACATATATTGATTAATTCTGTAGACAATATTTTAAGGAGAATTATCAAAATTCTCTTGGCAAACCGACCAAATCTTCTTTATATCTCTTACCAAAAGTAAACTATACAAAAGCTTTAAAACCTATCACGTCATTGATTGAGATCTTGATAATGCGTGAAAATCTCTCAAGATTTATAACAAATCTCTTGAGGGATTTGCTAAGATAAGACTTTGAGTTGAGCTCCGCTTTCAACCTCGTCGACTACTCTCTAATGATCAGCCCGTCAATTCATCATTCACTCCAGGCTCCAGAGAAGAGCGATAATGTCTAAGGGGATGCAGGTCGTCAACCTAACGAATCCTACCTACGCACATTTGATATCTGATCTCTTTTAACGCCCCTCCGACGATAAGCCCGGTTGCCACTCAGGATTATAAGCGAGTGAACGGGTATAAAGTAAAGGGTAAGCCCCGTTTTGAGCACGTTAACGTTAACAAATAGCATTCAAATTGATAAATGCAAGATTTGAAAATAAAACAACTATAAAATACACTGACAGGCAAAAAAAAGAAAGAAAGGATTCTGGCATTAACTTTTTATCAATATTTTTTGCTGTGTTTTAAATTGGGAATATCAATTAAAATAAACACACTTAATCCTTAATCCAAAACAAGGATAAAAGATTTTTCAATCTTTACGTTTTACGAAATTGAAAATATTTATTCAGTCTCATTCTTGTTTCTTCATTTCAATTTTCAAACTTAAAATTGCCACTTAGTGCTGAGGATGTTGCGTGAGGTGTGGCACTTATTGACGATGGATGTTTCATCCGGCATGTGTTCCATACGAAACACCGCGATACGCCGTTAGAAATGTTGAAGAAACAGAAATGCCCCGTTCTTGACGCCCTATGACAACAGAACGACAGCATGACCGTTTTTTGACTTCGAGAATTTTGCTTTCTGTTTGTTTCTCAAGCGATACATCAGCTCCAGGAAGTTTGAGGTACCAAAAATTCGGAACGCGCTACTCGATTAAATCAGTATGGACCAATGGCTTTTCGGTATGAGGACCAGAATTGACCAGAACAAATAGATTACAATTAATTAAAGTTTGTAGTTGAAATGAAAAAAAGTTAACGGCACGAGCGGGATTCGAACCCACGATCTTCGGCTAGATACGCCGCTAGGCTACCACTTGAGCTATCGTGATCTCGATCCACTCGGACATCAACTTCCTCACTTTATGAGTTTTCCCTCCTTTTTGCCATTTTTCAATAGGAAGTTAACTTTTTAGCCGCTAACTTTTTTCCATCTCTACTAAAAATATCAATTGGTCAAGCGGACCACAAAATTAGTTAATTTAAAGAACAAATCGAGTTTCACGGCTCGCGTTTGCTCGAGAACACAGCCATCGGTCTTAGGACGATTGGTCTGCTGTACATTTTTTTACAGATTAGCGTAGAATTGCTCAACAATCTCCAGATTGGCGTGAAAGAGTTTGGAGAAGGAAAAATGACAGATTTCGTATCTGTCATTTTCCCCAGAGCCAACCTTTTCAACGTAGCTCAGTGATGGTATGGTAATATCGATGGACAGTCGCGCAGTTAGTTGTAATTCGAGGAAGGTCTTTGACGGCTACGCTCTTTTTGGGATAAAATTTTGAAACATCATGTCTTGCCAATCCTCGATGAAATCTGGGACAATGCTGTTCTAATGCACGACAATGCACATCCAAATGTCGCTTTAATAGGTCTCTATATCAAGGTCTTATGCTGCCAGGGCCAGCCCAGTCTCCCGACCCTTCGAACATTTATGGGATAACTTCACATAACGATTAAGAGCGTGTTCATCATTTCCTGACACAATCGACGATCTTGAAAATATTCTTCGTGAAGAATGGGATAACCTCCAACAAAGAGACATTTCCGGATTCGTAGAAAGTATGCCGATGGCGTCTTCTAGATGTAATTAAGGCGAGAGGAGGAAATACACTATGTTGAAATATTCATTAAAAATCTAAAACAAATTTATCTGCCCGTCTTTTTTCTCATTTTCTTTACAAACTTAGAATTATTTTTTAGACAAAGACTCAATAATTAAACGATAAAAAAGGGGAAACATTAATTAATATAATAACTAATAATAAATTACCATATTGCTTTGTCGTGGCCTTTTTTTTTTGCAATATATATCATGTATTGAGGTCTATAGCTTGACAGTTTCCAACGCTCTTGAAATGTTGAATGTTTTAATCTGCATGAAACATTGTGATTAATAGAATTTCTTTGTATCAACTAGTATTTCTTGACAAACATGTCTGTTAACGTATCATCATTTCATAAGCTTGATGTTGAAGATGGCGCAATGGAAATAAATAGAAGAAGTTTTGTGTTTACTTTTGACAAATAAATAAAATTATAAGAGGAATATTCCCTGAAATAAATGGCACAAGACAAATCACTTCATACCGCGTGTTGAGGAGAGGGGCGGGTCGTTTTGGACCAGCAAACCTCCGATCTCGTTTCTACTATGCCGGTTTTCTTTCTCACTACAATAGGAGTACATAAACCTTCATGGAAAACACATTAAAAATAAAACGATAAAAACAATTAAAATAAATAGATACAAATCAATAAATCTTATTTGATTAAAAAAAACATATAATTTTAAGTTATAAATAAATGACTTTAACTTCCAGTAAATAAATTAAAATAAATTCTTAACCTCAAAAAAATAAACAGTTATACGCTTCAAACGAATGAATAAAAAAATCGTAATCCAAAATAAGTAAAATTAAAACGAACTTAAATTTACGATCAATCGGTATTAAACTATCAAACAGTCCAAATATTTTAATAAAGTGGTACCACTTCCCTCGTAAAACGACGATCCAACGACGAACAGGATGGCGACGATGTTGATAAGTTGATGAGGAAAAATGGTGACGATACGATGAGAAAAAGAAACGAAAATTTACTTCGACGTAACGTACAACGAACGAAAGACGACTGACTCTTAT
>CM077099.1:32859357-32885233 GCA_039619505.1 Cimex hemipterus
AGATGTGTATAAATGAGAGTATATATATATATATATATAACGTCAACCAATGAGGATTGATAATTCTCACAAATATAAAAATTTCTCTCAATCAAAAGAAAACATTAGCGAAATGTAATACTTCGTTTTACTTTCATTTTAAATCACTTTTGATAAAAATACAAATTAAATATGTATATGATATGTGTCATCATGGATTTCTGAACTCTTTTAATTAGATCTACATTAAAGTAAGTACGTTATAATTAATATAAAGATAAAAATGTATGTATTGGATTGGTACAAAATTAATGAAGGTTTTGAAAATTCTTTTTTATTTTCGCAAATGCTTGTCGTGTAAGCAAAGCTAAATTTTCCAATCTTTATGTCAAAGTTAACTTATATTTCTGTTTTAAGCTGGCTTTATTGCTAACAGTGATCAAATATTCGTTTCGCGCGCTAGAAATCTCATGAAGGACGATTCGGTACGCATTAATTTATGATTCTTTTCGTTAAAATTCTGGAGCAATTTTAAACCAGGGCTTTCTTAAAAGTGTAAATTCTTATGAGAATCAACAGTTTGCATGAATTTGTGATTTTTTTTTTAACAGACTGCTTTCCGTATTGCAACTCTAAATTATTAACAAGTATTCAATACAGCTCTAAATCATCGTATTAAACGGGGTACTTGAACGACAGTTCCAGCTTGACCGTTCAACGTTGCCGGTGTAGTCTATGGGCAGCGCCGTGACTTAAAATTTGTTTTTTGTTTGCTTTAGTTTAAACTATAGTACTTTTTTAAGAGACTATTTATCAAATAAACATCAAAATATTTTTACTTATATTTTAACGAAGAGACTATTTAGGCCTTACAGTTCATTTAATAAAACAAAGATTATAGAAATTTAATTTTCGATAGTAAAACCAAAAGGGATAAATGAAACTAAATATTACGTCGAGGAAGTTACAAAACTAACAAAATATATAAATAACATTGTTAATAGTACACGAAATACAATGGCATGGCCAAGAGAAAGATACATTTACATGTTGTTTACTAATGGTGTTTGGAGAATTATTAAAACTGAAATAAATATTGATGCGGTTCGTTAATTCATATGGAAATTGCATGTGCTTTAATCAGAGTTATTTATGCCTTCGAGGACGGCTTCAAACCAGAACTTTGATCTACAGAGATGGCCTGAGTGGATGCTGGGAAGCGGGGTAATCCCTTTAGGAACATTAGAGACAAGTAGCCTACCACTGGCTCCATTGTCCAATGGCAGTAAGCCCCGTACCAATGTACCGTTGCGATGCCGCAAACATATTCGCCGAGAAGGGCAATTAATCCATTCCGTGCAAACGGAATATCGGATAATAATTGGATAAGAGTGAACGCCTGTTAATTTCGTGTGGAATGCGTACATTTTGGTTTCCGGCTGGAGTGATGGCCCGGTCGCATTTCAACTAGCGGCTCCCTCCAGTATAAATGTCCGATGTGAACTCTAGGGCTAAATTAATCTCGACCAGGGTTTCGGTATGTCAACGTTCAATTTTGTCAACAAATTACCCACTTGCTTTCGAGTCGTTTCTAGTAAACAATTTGCAAAATGACCAAATCAATCTTTTACGATGGATTAGGTTGTAGTCTGATATAATTAGTAATCAATAACCGTATTAACTACTTTGAAATGTAATGAAGTCAAAATAGAAATTCGAAACAAGAGAAGTACTGTTTTTGACGCTACATCTATTATGCAGGTGTTTACATTTTAATGGACAAAATTTTTTCCAATTTCTTTAATATTTGAATTTTTTTAGTGTAAACACACACTTTTAATAAGTATTCAATAATCGAATCGAGTCTAAGATGATGGACTCAGTCAATGTTTTTCTTATGAATAAGATTTTTGAACAAATTTGAGCTATATTTTGTCTTTTTTTTAAGAGGGTTTGGAACAGCAAAGTTATATCAACCCTCGGAGTGCCGGTGTTTTTGAAAAAGAGCCTATTTGTAAGTATGTCGGGTTGGAATGCAGGGTCGCTGGATTCGAACCCCGGACCTTTACCTTACAGTGATGAGCGCTGAGTCAACGCCTAAACCGTTGCGCCTAGTGAACCCCCCCTTCGAGATATATTTTCACATCAGTTGCGTATTTCTCATTTCTTACTTCTCACGCTCAACATCGTAAACATATATAAAGGTATTTTTCATTATTTAATTAAAAAATAATCAACTGAAAATATTTAACAGAAACCGATAAAAAAGATAATGGAATCCGTATTCCGTATGGTCCCAAATAGAAACTCAGCCCACGGAGAAAATCTACGTAATCTTTTGCAAATTATCAAAAATCATAAGCGGAAATTCTTATTTGCAGTTGATAGTTTTTCAAAATTTGTTTGGGCCATCCCGACTACAAATCAAAAAACAGAAACCGTGTTGAAAGTTTTACGGGATTGTATTTTCGCCCAGGATGGAATCCCTCGATTTATTATATCAGATAATGCAGCTATTTATTTTTCGTTCCCCCGACTAACGAAATTTTTTGTTCAAATTTGGCGTCACGTGTGTGTTGGGAACGGCTTATCGGCCGCAGGGAAACACGGCGGAAAGATATGTTGCTATTTTGAAAAATGCTGTACGGGTGAACAGCTCGGTAAACCATAATTCTTGGGATGATTATGCAGCCTGGATTACCGCAAATCTAAATAATTGCATCGATGAATCTACCAAAGTATCTCCTGCAGAAATATTTTTGGGACGTAATTTAATTACACCTCTGGAAATAAAATGGGAACAAGTTGAGTCCAGGGATAAAAGTGATAAACAAACTAAAAGAATTTGAGAATGTGCCATAAAAAATTTGAAAACGGCACATAAAAGACATGCATTTTATTACAACAGAAATAGGAAGTTGGGTAAATTTAAAATCGGTGATTGGGATCATGTTAAAAGCATATCATATCTCAAAAAAGGCGCAAAATATTAATTTAAAATTGCAGATGAAATACCAAGGTCCGTTTAGTCAAAAACATAATAAACCAGGTCTGTTTTGTGTTAGACGATACAAATGATTCTTAAAAAATAAGGAAGGCACACATAATGCAACTTAAAGTATATAATCTACCAGGTATAAGTTTTAATCCTTAACTGTTTATTGAAAGTTAGAAAAATTAGTCCCTTTTAAAGTTTCATGTTTTGTTAATATGATTTATAAAATAAGAACAAAATCACTCTCTCAAAAAATCACTTCATTTAGATTGTTAAAAAACGGGATAAATAAGATAGAAACAAGAAAATAATAAATTTGACAATTATAAATTTTAATGATGAAAGCCAATTTTAATTGCTATGAAAACAGCATGTTTTTGTGTAAGTCAATGCCAGATCTGCCCCTCCATGCTCCAAATGTTTGATCAAAACCTACTCACTACAATTAATTAGGGTTTTTAGATGAGATGAAAAAAAGTTAATGGCAAGAGAGGGATTCGAACCCACGACCTTCGGCTAGATACGCTGCTGCTCTACCACTTGAGCTATCGTGACCTCGATGCACTCGGACGTCAACTCCCGATCTCAACCACACCTTACGAGTTTTCCCTCGTTTTGCCATATTTCAAATGTCGTGCAATCTGTTTGGATTCTCGACGACAATTGAAATGGTGACGGAGAGCTTTAGTGAAGTGTATTTCATTTTAAATCAATAATTCACTATTTTCGTGGTCCGCTCGACCAATTAATATATCACAATTAATTACGGTTTTTAGTTGAGATGAACAAGATGGATCGAGGTCACGATAGCTCAGGTGGTAGAGCAGCGGCGTATCTAGCGTAGGTCGTGGGTTCGAATCCCTCTCGTGCCATTAACTTTTTTTTCATCTCAACTAAAAACCCTAATTAATTGTGATATATTAATTGGTCGAGCGGACCACGAAAATAGTGAATTACCTACTCACTACTTTGATGAATAGATCCAAATTTCCAAAGCAAAAATTCAATCATTATGGACTTGGCTACATTTAACTGAAATTGAACTTTATGGCTACATCCTTTGAATAACCAAGAAAGATGCATATCCTCAAGACAGAAAATGCGTCAAGCATTAATCAAGAACGAAGAAAGAAGAACCAGATGCGGAATTTTGGACTTTCCAAATTTATGACGACGTTAATGGTTTTCGGGGCCCCCAACATTATTAGGTCTCATCGTCTGAAAACCACGGATATACACCGACCATCCACACATTGTGCGAGCATACATGATTTTAGAGGAGCCCCCATTTAGCATTTAGATGCAGCGAACAGCAAGACGTCGGTAATCATTAGTTATCCGAAGGGGGTCAAATGTACGGTGGGGAGAATATAGTAAGTAGTTTTAAGTTTGAAAACAAACTGGTTTTTTTCCAGTCCTTTAAGGGTGAGAAATTTTGTCACATTTGTATGTAATTCCAAGCGACAATTTAATGATTTAGATGCCTTGATTAGGCCTAGAGTCAAAAAAGTGTTGTATTCCCTAAAATGGAGGGCTTCGGTCCACTGCCGATTAACTGTAAATAGTGCGTAAAATTTTGTCTAAAATTTAAAAGGAAATTATTGATTTTAATTATTATTTCCTGTTGTTTAAAATTTTAATTAAATTTTATTATAAAACGGCACCTGATTAGCGATATTCAGATTCGCTCAAGACCTCTGGGGCTCTGTTTCTCACAAAAAAGGATTCAGAGTTGGGCCCGTCTTGTGGAATCGAGACCAGTTCGTGACACATGCACGATGTTCTTGGGGTTGCTGCTTTCCTGGGTTTAATATCACAATTTTCAACCTTCCAAAGGAAATTTCACTAAGAAAAGTTCTAAAAAATGTAAAATTGAGTATGTCCTAATATCTCAGGAAAGATTCAAGAAAGAAACCTCGTACTGACGGCAATGATCTACGTTTCATTTAGTGAAGTCAGCATGGCAGCATGAATTCGGTACATTTACTCCTGTAACACCCTGTAGAATAGAATAGAATAGAATATTTTTTTATTGTATTTTAGCATTCTATAAATGCATACACAAGAGATGCACATTTTGTTTTCTCATATAGTTTAACGTAATTACAATACTTTGTCTATGTCAAAAATAAATACATTAGAATATCATATGTACAGTGCAACACAATAATATACATAATTTTCAACTTAAAAATAATTATTATCATCTACTCACTACAACTAAACAATTTTACATTGATATAGATACCTAACATTAACATAGAACATATTATCGATATATAGACCCCTTGGCAGACAGCGTCATTCATCCAATACAAAGGCTCTTAACTTCAATGCACTCAACATAAAATAAAATAAATCATTTATTTTTTCTTTATCACAGATTCCATTTAGCAACCATATTAATTTTTCGTCACTATTATGCAGTTGAGGTGCAATCATTAAATAATTTTGTAAATATTTTATTCTTAAAGACAAATATATTGGGCACTCCCATATTGTGTGTGCCAAAGTTTCGTTGACCTCGAAATTGCAGATTGTGCATAATTGAGTGCAGTCAATGGAGTAAGTAATGCCATTATAAAACAGTCTAATTGCTGCGGTACCCGATAGCCTTAGTTGTACTATAATTCTCTGCTTGGCCATGGAAACATTTTGAAGTAAGTAGTTTTCGCATAAACAAAGAGAGGAAATTCGCTGTATACACACAAAACAATTACATCCGTGAATTCATAAAATGACTGGTTCGAATTTCCCCAAAAATAGGGAAAAGCGTGAAATATTTTCTAATAATTCGTTGTCGTAGCGAGGACGTTTCAGGAATGAGGAATTTTAGAAAACCACCTTTTTCTTTTTTGCCAACGTTACAGCATTTATTCGAATCATGTCGGACCCGGGTGGGTTACAAAACAAATGTCAATAATACAAATTTTGAATCGAGTATATCATACTCACATAAAATGTGGAGATACTCATGTCCGTTTCCTGTGAAATTGTTGTGAAACGTGAATTTGTATTCTGCTCTTTTTATACGATAGCGACAGGAGGGGGAAAGAGGGAAATCTTGAAAATTTGCTTTGACCGAATTCCCTTGAGACGTCGGTAAAAGATGAAAGACGAAAAAGTGTTTTTTTTTTAATATTTCATTCCTGACGGATCCTCACTACTTTAACAAATAATTAACACACTTGTTTGTAAAAAAATTCCAAATATTTCAAATATTATACCAACTAGACAACATGTGTCCACTTTAAGTACAATGGCTTCAAATAATAGTGAAGTTGGGAATATCCAAGAGCAATGAAGGGAGGGACTTGGCCTTTGTCCTTGCCAGGAAGGGCCACAATACCTTCGAGGACCTATTGAGAAACCGTCTTTCCAACAACGGCCCTGCCCTTTCGCCCGGCGTAGAATTCAAAATGTCGAGTGCCCACTCACTCATCCCTCTCATATCTATCACGCCGAATTTTCCATCCCTTCCCTCGAGCAACTTCACCGCTTATCCTTTCAAAAATATGGGGTTTAAACATTTATTTTTAATGTGTAGAGATTAGTGACCGTTAACGGACAATTATTCAGATATCGTGAGATGCGGTCTGGTGTGATGTAGGTATCAGAAAAATATTTTCTTTATTGTGCCAACGTTTCGATCGTTTATTGAGATCATCTTCAGGGCTGAAAGTGTTTGTCTTCTGTGTAATTGTGCCATGTCGTGTTGAGAGTGCTTTTTGTTTTCTGATACCTACATCACACCAGACCGCATCTCACGATATCTGAATAATTATCCGTTAACGGTCACTAATCTCTAAACATTCTTCTAAAATATTGAATTTTTCCTTTCACCGCAAAAACGAAATTACATATTAAGTTTGTTCCATGGTATAAAATTGAACGTAGCATTGTTGTAAGTTAATCGATTTAATACATTTTTATTTTATGTTTTAAAATCTGAAGTTTTTTTTCATTTATTTCGATACTATCAAACAGCCGTCACACGACACGCAAGAATGGCACAATTGCACAGAAAACAAACACTTTTAGCCCTGAAGGTGATCTCAATAAAGATCGAAACGTTGGCACGATAAGGAAAATGTTTTTCTGATACCTACATCACACCGGACCGCATCTCACGATATCTGAATAATTTATTTTTAAGGGAAATCATAATATGGGTAGATATAAACATGTAACAAAATGGGTTTTTTCATAATTAAAATAACTTGACAAAAAGTTATAAACTATGTACTATTTTTTATCAAACAAAGCACTTAATTAGTTTATTTTGTTTTTGGTCTTAGATTCGGCTTTCTTGCGCTCCTCCAATATTGTACTATTGTGCAATCTCTGATATGGCTCTCACAGCGGTAGGAATCTTAGCCTGTACAGGAATTGGCACCATCAAGGACATATTCCGCAGTTTCTTCTATTAGCAATATCTTGAGTCTTATCTCTGCTAGACCGAGTATGTATGCTTCCCTAGCCTGCAGTGTCCACTCAGCACTAGCATTATAATGTTGATCCCCTAGATTTAGACTTCCTGCAGTCTGCGATGATTCGTATCACAAGTAAAGAGGCTTTGCATTCGTGAGTTAGTGATTCAGGGGTAAAACTTTAATTAATGTGTGATATACTCATTAATTTAGTATATGCAAATGCAATAAACAACTTCCCATGTTGAGAAATACCGCACGCAGGTTTTGATCAAAATTACTTGACTCAAACAAGAAACTTTGTTAATTTAAATTTGGTTAAAACAACAAGTTACAAATTTAATTTAATCAAGATATTTTTCGTTTCTTTATAGAAGTCCTGCTTAAACTAGCATAAAATAAAACTTCATTTTTGTTTAGCTTCATCCAGTTTTGTCTTTCAGATCAGAATCCGAATGACATTACACACGTAGCTTAAATGATTGAGAAAGCAATAACTGAACAGCCGTCGACACAATATTAATCACCATTCTAATGAGAACGTGTAATTACCTTTTGTGACCGATGGTTTTTAATAAATGAACGGAGACCTACGACGGGCAGATATTTCAAGTCTTTTGCCCCTGAATAATGAACCCGCGAGAGTATGCAAGGGACGTGACTTAACTAATTATGTATATCGATTTTGAGAACTCGGCCCACACTTGTTTCGTTTTTCACCTGTCCTTACAACAATTTGCATAATAGTAAAGAATCAACATCGAAAATTATCCAGTGGCAAAAATAAACCATTCAGCATTTCTTTATGTAGTACAAATATATTTTTAACTCTCACTAGACCAACAATCCTCCTTTCCATGGACAACTATTTCAAAGCCGATACAGCCGGTTATGTGGCCTCTTAAACAAACAAAATTAATTAGAAATTAATCAAGTTATCTGTATGTCTATACCAATGGTTTCAAACTCCCGGTTTCTACGTAGTGCCTATTCTCCTTTGGTTCTCTCGAGTAATTGAGTGCCAAGGTTCAATTATTAAATCTCGTTGAATACACAAGCTTTGCAAGACGAGAGTATTCTGTAATCCCGTGATAGTTACCTAAACGAGTTCCTCAAGTCCCTGAGATATATAGTTTATACTAAAAAAAATTGCATGTGGTTATGGAATTTTTAGATGCAATGCCAAACTATTAATGGACGGCAGGTATGATGAAAAAGTTTCAGTAAACCGATTAGTCCCAAAACAAACAGCGAATAATCGCCGCAATAGTTCCCAATAGGTTCATTAAATGAGCATAATGTGGAATATAATCTTGAACGAATTAATTTACTATTTTAGTGGTCCGCTCGACCAATTAATATATCACAATTAATTACGGTTTTCAGTTGAGATGAAAAAAAGTTTATGGCACGAGAGGGATTCGAACCCACGACCTTCGGCTAGATACGCCGCTGCTCTACCACCAGAGCTATAGTGACCTCGATCCACTCGGACATCAACCCCCCCCCCATCTCAATCTCACCTTACGAGTTTTCCCTCCTTTTACCATATTTCAACTGAACTATTTTCATCTCAACTGAAAACCGTATTTAATTGTAATACATTAATTGGTCAAGCGGACCACGAAAATAGTGAATTAATGATTTAAAATGTAGTACACTCCACTAAAGCTCTCCGTCGCCGTTTCAATTGTCGTTGACAGATTACACGATATTTGAAATATGGCAAAAGGAGGGAAAACTCGTAAGGTGAGGTTGAGATGGGGAGTTGATGTCCGAGTGGATTGAAGGCTAGGGCCACACTGGCGGGATTTCACGCAGTTTTTTTTTCACGCTAGCGTGAGCTCCCACAGAGTGGGTCACACAAGCAAATTTTCACGCGCGTGAAATCCAGCTTGAACCTGGCCAAACACGCTGGTTTTCAGTCCATCGTGTACCGATAGCTCAGGTGGTAGAGCAGCGGCGTATCTAGCCGAAGGTCGTGGGTTCGAATCCCTCTCGTGCCAAGAACTTTTTTTCAACTCAACTGTAAACCGTAATTACTAGAAATAATTCTTGAGATTTTGAATGGTCATCGCCGATTAACAAGGGAAATAATTTGTAACCAGATTGAGGACTAGACATTATAAAAACCCAAATGTCAGCTACACTTACACTGCTTCCCATAAAATCTTCCAAATTTTGACTATACTTTTTTCATTACCACCAAAACAGTCAAGCGCAGACTTTTAAAGTATTTTGACAACAGAGATCATCACAATTGTGTAATTAAATGGTAAAACCTCAAAATCAATTACAATTCAGTTGAATTAATCATGAACGTAGCGGTTAATTGTTTGTGGGAAAACCTTTTTCTACATCGGCATGCTTTATTGATTCTGGTCTACTTTATCTCGTATTTTGTTATGTCGAAAAGCGTCTGACAGCCAAATCAGCAAAAGTAGTCAGATCAAAATGATTGACGATCAAAATACTGAGCCTTCACCTAGCAGACCTCAAAAAATCGCAAACTATTTTTTCAGTACCTTTCCCTTCTTGTTGTTTTGTACTGCCAAGAAGTGTCTTACAACTTAATTAGCGACAATATGACATCCATTGTTAAGGGACAAGACCGAGTTTAGTCAGCACTTCGCAAAACTGCAAAAAGTTCCGTACTTCTACTGTATGGTCTCTATCTGTGGAGGACTCAGATTATATTTTTCATCCATTCTTCGATATTTCTGTCGGTCGGGAGGCGTCGAACAACTATAGGATAAGTAGATAAATGAAAGACCAAATTTCGCGCCATCACTCGCATAACTTCGCGGTCCTCACGAGAAAATCATCTAACTACTATTTTTGTCCTGTGATCCCTTTAATTTATTGACAGCCGCGGTAGCCAGGTGATTAAAACGTCCGACGCTCCGCTAGTTGATCTCACCGACTTGGTTTCGATTCCACCGTCGCCAATGGAGTAGTTTATCTGACGCCTAAGGGACCAGCGGCCGCAATGAAAATTGACATGCCACTTATCAATTGAAGGTTTTGGGCGGGATCTGATCTCAGAGACCCCTTTGAAGATGAGTTTCTGTGATAGAACACATGAGTTGCAAGCCCT
Source organism: Cimex hemipterus (assembly GCA_039619505.1). Classification (NCBI taxonomy): domain Eukaryota; kingdom Metazoa; phylum Arthropoda; class Insecta; order Hemiptera; family Cimicidae; genus Cimex; species Cimex hemipterus. The sequence continues at coordinate 32,869,859 of CM077099.1, forward strand.
CAAAAATACGAGCTAGGAAGGTGTTCAATAAGCATTATTGAGCTGCTCCACCACAGTAAAAAGATATATTTCTTGTTGATTTCTTCACCAACATATTGACAATAAACAAATAAGGTGTTATTTCCTTTTCCTTCTAAACGAATAAACTAAATTTCATCCATCACCTGGCTGACCACAAGAGAAAATCTCCCAACTACTAAAAATGTTTTGCCTTTATAATCCTTGCTATTATAGTCTGACAACCAAATGTGCCGACCAAGTTAATCCAAAACGACTAAACGATGGGGCTACCAGTTAGCTCGCCTCAAAAACATATCCTAACTACTCTATTTATCTTTTAGCTGTCTGTGATTATCTTGTTCGTCCATGCTTGCTAGTTTGATCTGTCGAAAAGCAAAATAATGAGGTAAACCATTTCATTAAAAAATTAGAATTCTGATTCATTGTTTTGAAGACGTTTTTCTCTTCTGGCATCGCGTTTCAAATGTGCAAATAAGAGATGGAAAAGAATCCAACGGTGAAAATTGATTTAATTGGTCCGAGTTAAAACATTTTTGTTTTAAAGGTATGTATTGAAACCTTTGTATTAATGCTCTAACGACTAATTTTAGTTTATTCCATGTATATATTTTCAATTTACTGTTGTAATAATTATCTTGTAAAATTGCTATAGTATTAGTGAACAAGACGATAGTGTAGTTTTGATCGTTGTCCTCACATGGCCCCTTTCGTATTTTACAAGGACTCTTCTTATAGCGGCACGTTTGTTGCAACAGCCAAAAACAACAAGGATTGTTTGGCCAAAATGATTAAAAACAATAAAAAACAGCCACCTCCTCGTATACCTTAACAGAAAATTTCACTTTATTTTTATATTAAGAGAAAGCATGTGTTTTTAAAAAAGAATAATCACGAATTCAATTTTTTTTATTTAAACATAAATAATTACGCATAATAATTTAAGTTTGACTTCTTTTTGGCTTGCACTTCCAAAATGGCATCCATAAAGTCTTCGTGGGTGACTATAGTTCCGTTCCTTCGAAGTGCTATCATCCCCGCTTCGACACAGACGGCTTTACATTGAGCACCGTTGAAATCGTCCGTGGACCTGGCGAGCTCCTCGATATTGACATCAGGACTGACGTGCATTTTCCTCGAATGTATTTGCATGATTCTAGCCCGGGCCGTCTCGTTCGGATGGGGAAATTCTATTTTCCTGTCCAACCGGCCTGACCGGAGCAAAGCCTGGTCGAGAATATCGACTCGGTTCGTCGCAGCGATCACTTTTATGTTCGAAGTGGAACTAAACCCGTCCAACTGATTGAGCAATTCTAACATGGTCCTTTGGACCTCGCGATCTCCGGCCTTTTCGGAATCGAACCGTTTCGTGCCGATTGCGTCGAGTTCGTCTATGAATATCACGGTAGGCGCTTTTTCTTTCGCGAGGGCGAACGCGTCCCTCACCAACTTGGCACCGTCGCCTATGAACATCTGCACCAACTGGGGTCCGGCCAGTTTTAAAAACGTCGATTTCGTTTGGGCAGCGCAAGCCCGTGCCAGGAGGGTTTTTCCCGTTCCAGGAGGGCCGTAAAGCAAAACACCCTTCGGCGGTTGGATCCCGAGGGCTTCGAACTTCTCCTTGTGGGTCATAGGAAGAACTACCGCCTCGATCAGTTCCTGTATTTGTTTATCCAACCCGCCGATATCCGAATACTGTTCCGTCGGCCTTTCGTCCACTTCCATCGCTTTCACCCTCGCGTCGTACTCCGCAGGCAAACTCTCTAAAATCAAATAAGAATCTTTATTGACGCCTACGAGATCGCCTGGCTTCAGTTTGTCGGAATCGACCAGGCCTATAACCGGTAAAAAGTACGTCTGCCTCGTCGAAGTTTTAACTACTACACATCTCCCTTGTCTTTTCGCATCTACGTCTACGGCTGCACCTTCTTCCTCCGTGTCTTCCGGCTTCAGCTCCAGCAATTCAACCACGTTCGCGACTAAATAGGGCAACGTCTTGTTCACTTTAATTTTCTCTGTGTTTTCTTTAATCTTGTCTTTTTGCGACTGGAGCTCGTGTGAAACGCTCATTACCTCGCTCTTCATTATCCTTATTTCTGTATCTAACAAGCGCATTCTTCGATTCAAATCGTTTACCGACAACTTTTCGATATCGACGTTTTCTCCTTCAACATCGACCACCGAGAGAATTTCTGGTGATGCTGGATCCCACATCTTTATACGAAACTATTGAAATTAGCAGTTATCACGTGATGTAAAACACCGAAAACGGACAGTTCTTTTGCAACATATGACACAATGCTAATAATTTTCTAAATAAACTATCAAAAGCTTAATACCATGTGTTAACGTTTTTCTATTAAAACATCTGTAGGTGTGTTGTATTGCCATAAGGGGATGGACATTTTTTTACAAATACACTATCCGTTTTATTATTTTATACAAGTAAGATAAGCGGTATTACTAGAAACGATAGCTTTAAAGATTTAAAGCTGTCTTACAGGTAAGTTTTTTTTAGCCAACGATTACCACCTGTTGGCGCTTGAAGAAAAGTAACAGTCGTCGGTGAATGGTTAGCTTTTCTTCGGCCATCGTAATATAAATGCGAGTTAAATAAGATGTTTCGGTTATTAAGAGCTTGGTTGAAAACCAGTTTCAACTCTTTCTGTTGCTCTTCGGTTTTCTTTTTTTATTTTTAATCATAGATACTTCACCGACAACCAGTGGGACTGCGCTTTAGAGTTTAATAAGGAAACCTAGCTTTCAATTACAAAGCAGACGATTTTCGACTTAAAACAGTGACGCGATGCCAACAAAAATTTTAAGCATTATGTAACTAATACAACTTTACTTGCAAGTTCAGTAGCATGAAAAAATCTATCGCTGATAGAAATGGGCATGTTTAATAAAAATAAACTATTGACACTTTTTTTGAAGTTTTGATGATCAATATCTAGTTTATGTTCAAATAATTTAATTTTTACTTTTTTATAATTATCCGGGGACCTGTAAGAAGGTCTGAGGTTTAATGAGTAATGACAATAATCGATTGCTAAAATGTTTTTATCAGAAATGTTTTAACAATCGATTATTGTCATTATTCATGAAACCTTATTCTAAACATTTCTGATAAAAATATTTTTTTTATACCTCAATTAAATCTTAATATTTAGCTGTTATTTTTTCTGTTAATACATATATTTTTAGTGCTACCATAGAAATTCGATTATAATTATATAAACTTACTTATAGTTTATTAAACCGATATATTAAAATTTTAAACTTTTTTATTTGTTTAATAATTTAGAAAAGTTAAAATTCCCTTGCTTGCTATAAAGGATTTTTTTCTTCTTCCTCTTACACCAAATAGAACAAGGATGAATAAATGGATGGACTGGATCATGGGACCAACTGTCTATTCTGTTGGGAACCACTGAAACAAATTGCAATCTGCTGAAAGCGTACAATATCTGACGGTAAAACAACGTTGGTAGATAGGCCTTGCTTTTTTAAGATTAAGACAACACTAAGACGGTGACGAAAGCAATAAAATGAATTAAGCTTGAAGTTTAGCTTGTAAGCAAAGCTTGGCATTCGTTTCAGCTATGTGTCTTAAGTATTGTTTATAACGGCCATTTGAATACTGCTTTAAGACAGTTTTGACTTTTAATTTTGAAAAAAAAATCATTGTTATCCACTCATCATCATAAAATGGGTTATTCAATGACCCCATTTTTTCACCCAAATCATTTTAAAACTTCAGCGTTTTTGTTAAAATACTGCCACAGGATATACAAGACTTTTCAAAACAACTAAATATATAGTACATTGTAAAAGTAACTTTATTTCTGAGAACGACAGTAAGAACAGCGAGTAGAAATATTGAAATTTACTTGTTGATCAAAAGTTAAAGACAAATTTAGAAAATGTCATGGACTTTTGTCAATTTGGTGAAATTCAACTGATAATTCGTCTAAACATTATTTTAATGTTCTGTTTATTTTATTACCTTTTTGACAAACTGGGATCCATAGCAGGAGAGACAAAAATGCTTTGGAGATCCATTTTTCATTTCCAGTCGCTTATTATGAAGTAAAAGATTAATTGAAACTTGTTTCATATTTTTAATATTGAAAAAAAGTTGCTAGAGAAAATATACTAGCAGTGGTTAAAGCAGCACAATTTGCAGTAATAGGAGCACAAGGAAAAGTAGAACATTAGATAGAGGTTATGTCAAAACTATAAAAAGGAATGCTTCAAGGAGTTTTAGCAGTTGTAAACTAGAGGTAATTGCGATAGAAGAAGGTGGAGACATTTTTATTGACGTCGTGTCAGTAGAAGGTATAGTTTCAAATGGAGATTTTAAAGTTTAGGTACAAAGCGTACTAGCAGTATAAGCTTATAGTGGAGGTGAAAAATGCGAGTGATATGCAGCATCACTAATATCAGTGGAAGAAATGACGGTAGAAAGATTAGTATCCCGAATAAAAGTTGTAGCCGAAGTAGACGTTTAGGCGTACAAGTAGTAAGAGTAGTATAATGGAGGTACCAGTTGTAGTAGAACGATTATTGGCAGTAGAAAATGTAATAACTTTAACAAGCGTGTGATTAGTAACTTTACAAATAGTACTGACAGTATAAACATGGAAGCAGTTATCGATGTAGCATTAGTGGCAGTAGAAGATGTTCTTGTAGTGGGAGTTGCAGCGGCTCAGCATTCAAACCCGGCATACTTATAAATGGGCCTTCTTTTTTTTTCTTTTTTTTTCAAAAACACAGGAACTCCGAGGGTTGATAAAACCTCTGCTGTTGCAAACCCTCCTAAAAATAAATAAATAAATAAAAAATAGATATCCTACAGCGACAAGTCCCTATTTGAAATTTTTGAGAAAATTTTAGCGTTCATTTGATAACCAAGTACAGTTTTTGTTCCAATCATACAGGTTAATTAAAACCCAAATAAACGATTAACGACTGATAGCTTATCATAAACATTAATTGAAAACAACTTATAAACAGTAATTAAGCCGGAAAAAAGGAAATATCTAAATTAATGGATTGACCTCCGCAAGCCACTAGTTTGCAATTGAAATTTTTCACGATTCGTTTGTTTGATTGAGCAATATTGATAGAAGAAACAATTAAAAAATAGTGAATGTAAAAATGAAATACAACTCATCCTGAAAATCTTTCTGAAAGAATGAAACCAAAAACTCATTAATTTCTGATAGTAACAGCATTTCATGGTTCAGCTGTTCGATACAAAAAGAAAAAAACAAAAGAAGCTCAATAGAAATGGACAACCACTGGCTCTCGTGAAGAATAATCGTTCTAGATTAAGTTCTCTGCTTTATATTTGACAGGATTTAGATTATGGCTTGCCTGGTTTCTTTCTTAATGTTACGGTTTACCTTAGAAAAACACAATCTGAATACTGTTGAATTATTTATTTATAAGGTTTTATACGAACCATATAAGCCGGCCTTCGGATTGAATTGAAGGGCTCATACAATACAAATAGGGCTTCGTGCAAGACAAAAAGAATGTACGATTCGGGAGGCTTGCTTCTAATTTTGATCATTTTATGCTGCGTTGGGAGTAAATCGTAAACTTTGTTCTCGTGGTTTTTGGTCAAAAGTGGCCGTTTGGAGTTGTCAGGGAAGTCGTAAATTTCCTTTTGTTTGTGATGAAAAGACTTGATTTAGATGGATTCAGTTTGATACAACTACCGGGGTTCGGATGAAGTTACAGAACTTCCTTTTATCTACTCCAGCGGTATCCTGTTAGAACAAATAGACTTTTCGACAGCTAATCGAATTAGGGATAAACCATCTAGGAGGAAATGGACTTCATAAAACCCTAGTAACTAAACCGTTGGTGATAATATCAGCAAATAAATATGACAAAACCGAAAGTTTTTATCGATAAATCCATGTTGATCTTAAAATTTGAAAAAGTCACCTACGGTTTTAGCTCATCTAATAATATTGTTATTCAACAATTGTTATTCAGAGATTACTCCGCTTTAGTAAATCTAAAGGTTTCTCTCAAAAACAGGTTTAAGTGTTAAAAAATAATAATTTAATAGAAATCCTTGTTGTGTTTTTTTAATTGAAATAATAATTCATTATTTTGATGAAAAAACATATATGTTGTTATGTGCTTAACTATTTTTTATCATACAAATTGTGCTTTTCCGTTGAAAGGAAAATAAATCTGCTATGAGATAAGGGTGGAATGCGTCCATGAGTTTTAATATCATGCCACTTCCCCTTAAATAAATTGTTACCATACCCGATTTTTCATTACATTTTAAGTTCGAAATAAGTTAAATTGTTGTCGTAATTTTATTATTGAAGCATTTTCAAAATTACACCGGCTCACAAAAGTGTAAAAAGTTGCTGTAGGTTGTTAAAGTTAAATTAAATTACCTTCCACTGAGCCAGTTTCTGAGTGATCGGGTAGCAGCTTGATAATGCCTTATAACCTAAACACTCCAGCTTTTATTATTAACAATTCGATTATTATTTTCAACCGAACAATCCTTATGTCACATGAAATGTCCGTCATTATAATTATAAAAAATTCGTGGACGAATAGTAATTTCCCGTATCCTATACCAGCATGTTTACAATTAATAATGAGTTATTCAGGGCTTGCCGTTAGGTACACATCTCCGGGTCTTCTTGGGTATCCGTGAATCTTCCTCCTTTGAGGGCACTGGAAGAAAACTGGGTTATGGCACTCCCACGGTAGTACAGGCACTCGAACCGGAAAAGTCACCTGGGCGGTCTTACCACCACATGTATAATGTCGGACCTAGTCCTAGCGACTGGATGGTTACCGTGCTGGGCATCGCGGCGGTCCCCTCTTTTTAACAACATTAAAAAAACAATTACGAATATACATATGTTATTATTAGAAGTAAGATCAAATAAATTAGAATATACAGATTAATAGATTACACGGCATTTGAAAAATGGCAAAAAGGAGGGAAAATTCGAAAGGTGGGTTGAGAATCAAATTGGTGTCCGAGTGGATCGAAGTCATGATAGCTCAAGTGATAGAGCAGCGGCGTATTTAGCTGAATGTCTTGGGTTCGAATCTCGCTCGTGACTTTTTTTTATCTCAACCAATACCTTACATAAAGATTAATTAATTGAAAAAAGAAAATAGGTCAATCGTACTACGAACTCTAATGGTTTAATAAGTAAAGTGAAGTACACCTTCACTAAAGCTCTCCGTGGCCATTTCATTTGTCGCAGTGAATGAAATAGATAGAAAAAGGAGGGAAAATTCATTAAGATGGGAAGCTGGCGTCTGAGTGGATCGAAGACACGATATCTCATGTGGTAGGCAGCGGCGTATCTAGCCGAAGGTCTTGGGTTTGAACTCGTGACGCTGACTTTTTTATCTTAACTAATATATTACTTTAATATATTAATATATTAATTAATTGAAAAGCAATAAAAATAAAGTTATGAAAAACGCTACTATATTTTTAAGACAAATGTTTTTAAAGAGTTCTGCTATTTTATAAACAAACAAATACATAACACTTTTTTAAAAAACTATTAATGAGTAAATTTATTAATGATTAAACTTATATTTAGCTCTTTCTTTAGATATGCATTTTATCCAATTTTTATCCTTTTAGTTGATGAAGTAGAGAAATGTTTAAATATTAATAACGACAAGGGTAAAACTGATTCCTCCTACCTGCCGTTGAAAATAAAATAAACGTCCCTTCCAACTCTTCGGAGAGAAACCGTACATAAAGGATGGTGAGAAAGGGGGATGAACACACTCAATAATAAAATACCTCATGTTTAAGAAAGATATGTTAGCCAAGATGTACGTGGTCACAATCACCAAACGGCTAGTCTAACGGTCCCGAGACGTAAATGCATTCCTTTCCCGTGACCATACACCACATATTGATTGGATTTTGAATGATATACAGCAATAACCTACCGATAAAATTGTTATTAGCAATGTAAGAGGAATTGTTGGTTATCTTGAAATAGCAACTATCATTTCAAACATTGTACGCAGGTGAATGTTGAATAATAATTATTTAATGGATTTTACTTGAGTTTGCACTTAATTTGCTTTAGAGGATCTTTCCAGGCTTACAAATAAAAATAAAGAACTCTGCATTCCAGGGGTTAAATGCAATTTTGTGTTGATAAATAATATACAGTTTATTGTAGATTACAAGCTTAATAAATTTTAAATATAGCATTGAATGTATAAAACGTCCAGTAAAAATTAAAAATAATTAGGTTGTTTAAGGAAATTATTTTATGCCGATCTTTTTTAATTGTAATTAAATTATTGTCATCAGGGCTTGGCAGAATTTAATTAATCCTACAAATTCATATAGTGATATCTAGAGCCCGGATTCGTATGCAATTATTATTTTTGTTTACACTTACGACCGTGGTGCAGTGGTTCAAATTTTATTCGGCGCATTTTTGCGTATTTCAAGAATACGGCAAATTTTAAAAAGTTTTGATTACATACTTGGAAAAATAAAAATATTCTAGGCAACTAAGAACAATGATAAGAAAAGGACGAGAACATAAAATTTTATTTAGATATCAACTGATGTTCTCTGAACAAAAACAAATAAACAGACCCAATAGAATTCTATAGAAATAATCGGTATCTTATTTGAAGCCTCTATTTCAAAAACTTCTAGGAGCGGTTTTTTGTCTTTCCTGAAAAATCAATTATTCTGAATTGGTCGTGTTGTGGAAAGAAATAGGAGCCCAATTTGAAATACCTACTAAAATAGTCAAGTCTGACATCCATATTTCAAACCTAGTAAACCTAAAAAATACCAAAAGTGGGAACTTCAACTTCCAAAATAGCAGGCTGAATTTGTCAACACAAAATTGAAATACCGAGCGATTCCGTAATTAATTATATATTACAAAATAAATTTAAGAAAAAAACGACCTTGGCCAAAATACCGGCTTGATTGAATCGGTGTAAATTAATGAAATCTGAAATGAAAGCAATTAAGTTTTTATACGATCCAACTTTTCAACTTCCTGTACACTGTGGATGTTGAAAAAAAATTCTTTTGGAGGTGCAAATGGTTTTTGATGGATGAATGCTGTAATTTTACAGAAATTTCTTTGGATTATACATCACGGCCAGGTTTAATTCACATCAAGAACTTAATTAAACCTAATTATTTATTTTACAAAAGTTTAAATTATATGATTTTTGCGTGAAATAATTGATCGATTCTATTTTTCCCTCCTACATATTTTAATATTTTTAATCCAAATTGTATGGCATCTTTGAAGTGGGTTGTATTATATGACATATTTGGTGATTTTTAATACATATAAAATAGGGTTTCCATCTCAATTATTTCAATATACCAGCCAATCTTTAAAAAAAATTAAAATCCTGTACAAGTTTAATAAATTGTGAAATTCCTCTCTGTAGTCTTAAAGAGTGATAAATTGTAATTTGATAATTACCGCTTCTTTTTTTTTTTTTTTTGCCAATCCCGTACCCCGCCCTATATGAGGGAGACCTCGGCCTCTAAACTGACCTATTTTCTTGTATGGGAGAAAATGGAAGTTTCCCCTCCCATATGCCACGCTCTAAACGAGGGGCACGAAGAAGGTTACGGATATATATATATATATATATATATATATCTTCTCTCTGTATTAATTATACTAATCTAATAGGCCTGTCAGACGCGTTTCGGCATTTCGCCATCTCCTTTGTGCCTATGTAATTTTTATTGAACCGAGTCTCTCTTATTGGATAGCGTGTGTCAGTATAATCTTCGGTTATTCGGGTCTTCGTCAGATTGTCTGAGTTTTTAGGTTGTTTAGATTCTTGCTCAAGTAATCGTCCATCTTCTTTTTTATAAATTGTGTATGTGTGTACTGTAACTGTAGTTAGTTTGTGTGTTTATGCGTTTTTAAAGATAAATGCGTCATGTTTGTATAGTTCGGTATGTTCATTTTTGTCTTTTTTGTATTCAAAATAATGGATGCTTCTGCCAGGTACGTTCTCTTTTTATTGACTTTCCCGCCTATTGCCAGATATTTCGAGTACCAGGGTGACGGAAGCTTCTGGTGTCCTACTCTAAAGAGAGAAAGAGAAGAAGAAGAAGAAAATAAACATCAATAAAACAGCATTATTCTACTTCTTCTAAATTGGCATCTTTTGAAGTTATCGATCGATTTTGGTTTGACGTAAATGTAGAATTGTATTTAGTTTCCCGTTTTGCCGTTGTTACGTCTATGGTTCTATTTTTTAAATTCTACAGTGAATTGTTTGTTGTTTCTATAAGTTGTACCGTTCTATTGTATGTTATTGTTGTTATTTTTGACATATATATCAATCAGCATCCCAGTATATGTGTGATACTGTATTTTACCATAATTCTAAGAAAGTATATCTCTTTAAAATTTTGTAAAAATTCTTCTAAAACCTCATAAGCACACATTAAAAACAGTTCACATACATCTATACTTTTTTTAACTTCCGAAGGATTTATGAAGCGTAATCCCTAAATGATTTAAATTTTTAAAACCGGATTTGAAAATTGGTGTGAAATGTTGTTCAATTATCCGTAATCTACATCAACCTGACAGAACTATTTTCTTCTAAGCCCTTTCTTTTAAAAATGTCGAGTCTGACCTTGAACCTAATAATTAAGTTATGCAAAAAAAAGACATTTCAAATTGCATTACGAAAATTGCCCGTCTTCCGTTTTTCATTTTTTCGATTTTACTTATATTTTCCTTTCATTTTCTGGCCAACATATTTGTTTAACACGGTTTGGGTTATTTTCCCTTTTCTCACAACATTTGCCTTATTATACGAGATGGCATAGTAAGATATGAAACACTTATTTGAAAATAAAACAATAACAGCCGAATTACCAAGGGGAGAAAATGAAAATAAATTTCAAATATAAGAAGATTAGAACACCTCGTGCTTCATAGCCAATGTTAGTCCATGAAATTAAATTGTAAAAAAAGTTCTTCCGGTTTTGTGCGTTGTGTTTATTGGAGCACTGTGCAGTATTTGATTTAATCCAGAGAGAACATTTTAATTTAATAATTTCAATTAATAATTCGGAATATGTTTATGGGCAGTTTGTTTTCACAAAGTTTGTGAAAAATTTGTATTTAAATTATCGGTTGAGATAAAAAAGTGAGTGTCATAAGCGGTATTCGAATCCACGACCTTCGGCTAAATACGCCGCTACTCTACCACTTATTACCGATCCGATCGTACACTAACTTTCCGTCTCAACCCACCTTTCGAATTTTCCCTCCTTTTTGCCAAGATATTATTTGGTCAAGCCGGCCACGAAAACTAGTGAATTTAATAAGTTAATTGAAGTACATCTTCACTAAAGCTCTCCATGTCCATTTCATTTGACGCCGAGAATCAAATAGATTATACGACATTTGAAAAATGGCAAAAATTGGTTATGGCACTCCCACGGTAGTACAGGCACTGGAACCGGAAAAGTCACCTGGGCGGTCTTACCACCACATGTATAATGTCGGACCTAGTCCTAGCGACTGGATGGTTACCGTGCTGGGCATCGCGGCGGTCCCCTCTTTTTAACAACATTAAAAAAACAATTACGAATATACATATGTTATTATTAGAAGTAAGATCAAATAAATTAGAATATACAGATTAATAGATTACACGGCATTTGAAAAATGGCAAAAAGGAGAGAAAAAAAGAGAAAAAGTTGGTGTCCGAGTGGATCAGAGTCACGATAGCTCAAGTGGTAGAGCAGCAGCATATTTAGCCGACGGTCATGGGTTGTCCCCTTGTGACACTCACTTTTTATCTCAACCAATACCTTAAATATAGATTAATTGATTAAAAGGTATTATTTGGGCAAGGATACCACGAAAATTAGTGAATTTGTGAAAAATGTTAATTTAATACAATATTTTGGAGAAATAAATGAAATCGGTATCACTAGTCACGCTTTCATAATAATAAACGGACCTACGGTGATGATCGCAGGCTGTAAGATAATAATAATTATTAATATTCTTTTTACCTAAAGCCTTGGTTGAGATGAAAAAATTATAATTATTACCGCTAAATATATTTAGGTAAAAAGAATAATAATAATTATTATTATCTTACAGCCTGTGATCATCAATATATATACAGTAATAATAATTAATATTAGTAACAATAATTTTTTATTAAACATCATCATTTTGATGAGAAGTTAAGCTGGTTTGCTCATAACACAAAATAAACCTGGGAAAGTATTCCTAATTAACACAGACCGTCAATGCTGACAGTCATTGTTTCAGCATGCAAGGAATCGGTTTTATAAGCTCACCCCCCCCCCCGTCGTGAATATGTAAATAATTTCCTTTAATCGTATATTTGGCCGACATGGGAATTAATCTTCGCACAAATCAAACTTTTCCGTTACGATTGACAAGCCGAAATCGATGAAGTGCACAGAAAATTGAAATCAGGGTTGGCGGGTCGGAAAACCCACTTTTACACGTCCGCGCACTACCGATCCTGTCACAAATGACTGAAAACGCTGTTTCACCATCTGAAATTCGAAACTCTGACTCATCCGGGTCATCCAGGCCTGTCACCGACAGATATCTACCATTAAAACACTCGAGATAACTCCATGCAGCATAAATATTTCAATAATCATGAATCAGTTGAAAAGACCTTTTAATTCCATCCGCAGGTTATGAATTCAACGAAAAACTAATACTGAATTTTCTATCTAGTAGCTTTGTACTTATTTTTATTGATAACATTTTCGTCTTTCACACAAGCCTCACATTTTCACACCACAAATCTTTCTTTTTATCTTTCTAATACGAACGTTTAAACTGATCCAATGAATTCTTTTTTTTTCCATAATTTTCCAATGACATTCTAAATGTTACTGTCCGTTGGGCATGATGATTGAGGTTCCCTTGACATTCTAGACCGTGCGTTGTGAGCTATGGAACCGACCCCATTTATATTCCTCGCTTTTCCCAGATGGCCGCTGCATTGTCGGCCGAGTTGGGAATTAGATAGAATTGACGTTTCGTCCGCAGGAAACAAGACATAGCAAAGGATTCCCATTTAAGTCCCATCAACTCAGTGATGATCGCTGAGGGAAGACAGCACTTAGAATTTGATAATGAAGGTACATTTCGCTTCAGCCCTTAATCTTGTTCTGTCGAACTATCGCGCCCCTTTAAACTCGTTAGTACAGTAAGAAACAAAATTTATATATGTGTTCACTAGTTCAATTAACTATAAATTTAATATTAATCCGTTTATGTTTTAGGGTCAATTGACCAAATTACTTCTTTCAATTATTCTTTTAAAGTAAGGTCTTGGTTGAGATAAAAAGTCAGTGTCGCGAGCGGGATTCGAACCCTCGACCTTCCACTAAATACCACTTCAGCTATCGTGACTTCGATCCATAGCTCAAGTGCAAGACTAGCGGCGTATTTAGCCGAAAGTCTTGGGTTCGAATCCCACTCATGACACTGACTTTTATCTCAACCAAGACCTTACTTTAAAAGAATAATTAATTGAAGGATATAAATTTATTATGTGGTATCAATGATTATGAGATGTTGTCTGATGTATATAAATTTAATGCTAGAAAACTTGATATTATGCAATTAACCACATGACTTTTCTTTTTACGTCAAATTGTTCGGTTTTGTATTTTAAGGATGATTTTCACGTGTTTCCAGTATTAATAATTGCCGTCCTTGTGTATTTTTGAGGTTTTTGTATTCTACGGATGTTTTACATTTTTACGATATTTACATCTTTTTTTTTACCGTATCCTACTTTTTGTTTATTTTTACAGTACTATTATTTGTTACATGAGAGACATAGGGAATTAATAATATAGTTAGCGTCTTCAAATCGGATTTGGAATAGACGCGGGAGACGGTAGTTGTACCGGAAGCTGATCACTGCCTGTCTGGATCTGTTCATGCCCCCATGAAAAGAAAACAAATGAATTTCGAACTGTTCAAGTTTACGACTTGAGGTGCAAATTTTATTCTATTTATTGGAAGAATATTGAATTTTCAACTCTGTTGATAATTAAAAACATATATTCATTAAAATAAAATTAAGTTAATTGATTCCACAGTGAAAGTATGGAATAAGACTTTAATTAAGAATTTAAACATGTTCTTGAAATAGAAGATTAATCTTGACACTCCATGAGTTAAACAAGCAGAACCTCGTAAAGTTTTAACCGATCTTCTTTATTTCTTTATTTTTTTAATTATTTATTACTATCACATCTAGATACATAAACTCGCAAGAAAATAGGGGTGTTATTTCAAATTAAAGAGTTCGATTAATTCCCAATATAGAAAACTACAGATTGGATAACCTATTTTCTGCAACAAAAAGTAAGGGAGTTACCCGTGAAAAGTTTGTTTGTGCTACGCTTGATTTTGGGAAAAAGTTTTAAATAATTCATTATGTTTTAGACTACCAACAGTTTTATTTCAAAAAAGAAAAGAAAATCTCTATATCAATAAATATTGTTTTCTGATTGAGATGACAACTAGGAGAAACGACGTTGGTTGCCAGCGTGCCATACGTGCCACACCGTGTCTCGTCCGAATATCGAAGGTAATCATCATCGGGTGTGGTTAGTCGCATCAGTGGGTGGGTCGCCTGGGAATATAGTGCTGTTGCCATAGTTTTGTTCCCCATCCCATAGATTGGGGAATTTTCTTAATAGTAATTAGTAATTAACATAACTATAAAAAATACGTGTAGTTTGAAATAAACGACGAAATCCTTGTGTATGGTTTTATTTTGTCTTTGAATTTGTAAAATAAAAATCCTTTGAGGACTGCAATACTCGGCGCTTAAATCAGTCTCCTTACACCAATTGGTGTGGGCAGGTCAGGCCAAATTAACTCATTTTTTATGTGACCGTCCCACACAGCCATCATCTAAAGGCATCAGACCCAGAGGCGGAAGAACATCAAACCAGCAGCAGCTTTAAATGAAAAGGGTCGACTCGGTGTTTGAATTTCTGTTCCTGACGGCTGTTTGATAGTATCGAAATAAATGAAAAAAAAACTTTAGATTTCAAAACATAAAATAAAAATGTATTAAATTAATTAACTTACAACAATGCTACGTTCAATTTTATACCATGGAACAAACCTAATATGTAATTTCGTTTTTGCGGTGAAAGGAAAAATTCAATGCTATCTATTTTAGAAGAAGTTGAACTTCCTTAAAACTGTCAGCACTATTTTAAGTTTATAAAGTTTACATGAAGAAGTTGAAATTCCTTTAAAAAAACTTCCTTAA
>CM077099.1:32888346-32908860 GCA_039619505.1 Cimex hemipterus
TTTTTTCACTTTTCCAATCGCCTTGAGGTGGTCAGCGACGGTCGTTTTACTGACTTTGAGTTGCTCTGCAAGTTCTCGAACAGTTGTTTTGGGGTTTTCTTCCACCACTGATCGCAGAACATCATCATTAAGAGAGGAAGGCCTTCCACGACCTTCTTCATCTTCAAGGCTGAAATCTCCCTCCCGAAATTTTTTAAACCACCTTTGCACAGTGCACTCATTAACACAACCCTCGCCCCAGACTTGGTTAATGTTTCTAGCCGTTTGGGCTCCGCTTCGGCCGAGTTTAAACTCGTAAAAGAAAATCGTACGAAATTCTCGCTTTGACATTATAAGGATGACTGAATTATTTCCAAGTAGCGGAATGCTACAGAGGTAAACAAACAATATCATTTGGAAGAGGATTAATAAGTGTTGACATTCATACAAATGAGTAATCCTGTAAACGTAAACAGAATATTTTATATAGATTTTTTTTAATGAAAACTTAAAATCCTGCATTATTTTCCGGACAACCCAATAGTTAGATTTTGCCCAACTCTGCTTATAACTCACTGATGTAAATAGTTGAAAAAAATTTTTTAAAGCCCATTTGTAAGTAAGTAGGATTTGAATGCAGGGCCGCTGGATTCGAACCCGGGACCTTTAACTTAATGTGATGTTCGCCTTGTCAACGCCTAAACCGTTGCTGCCGCCTACGACCACCCATTTATTTTTGTTAGTCTAACTTTTTTAAACTTCGCAGACGACTGACATGTCCGTCGTTTATTTCATACTTATTGTATTTACAAATTATGACTAACTACACGCCGTTAAATTTTGCATTTAATTAAAATAAAACCAGCATGAACCCAAAATAAATTCCGCCTCATTCATAACTAAAATTATGAATTTCTATTGTTGTATAAAATTAGAAAATACCATTGAGGCATTTTTCTTCGCTCTTGGAAGGAGGACAGCATTAGGAAAGAAAAGGGAGTGAAAATGGTCGTAATTTAGTTAGCTTTGTTTCACGTTTACCCGGCGAAAAGGGTCCTATTTCCAGACAGGTCAAACAAATAGAAAGAATATGACTAATGTGGCTTCATGTTGTTTGCGACTTGAGCAATGAAGAAACGAGTTTTGTTATAAAAGAAGGCCAACGTTTATCCTCGGGATCATTATCATTTGAGAAGCCTTTTAGTGTCGCCGTTTTCACGAACCATTTGTCTCAGAATAAAAAGGAGTCGGACACCAAGGATTGCAGTTAATGCATCTATTTGTCCATTACTTCCGATGTGGTTAGAAAACGCTTCAATATTGAAAAAAAGTTCATACCATTATAGACTATTTATCGCGTTTCAAATTCTGTTTCGGTTTAGTTGTCATTTTATTGGGTACAGAGGCAGGTAAGAATCTTTGACTATTTAATTGATGTTTGATTAATTAAGTAGATCATTTAATATAAGAAAATCTCGATGCTTAAACATCCCATTAAAGATTTTATTTTTAATTGCTTTGATTATACAAGAAAAGTTGTGACATTTCTCAAATTTGAAAACAAAAGGCGAAGATAAACAGATAAAAATGTTCCGTAAAGACATAGTATTGTAAATATAGTATGCAGTACTAATTAGAAAGTTCTTTTAATCTCGAATATTTTTTAAATAGTTTTATTTGTATTTAAACGTGTTCTGATGCACGTGTTTTTTGTATTTTCTTTTGTTGTGTTTCGTATTAGTCAGTTGGAAGAGGCATATGATACATCAATAACCACGATATCGTCCCATACAGTCGGGAAAATTGAAAACCGGGAAGGCCGAAATGGTAAATCTTTTGTACGGAATGTAATGACACGCTGTATCGACGCGCTTTACAGTATAAAGCCACGAACATATATTGACATGTTATTTATATTAACAAAAATAAACCTGTAGGAGATAATTTTCCAGGTTATCAGTTTTCTTTAGTAAAATATCTTCGTAATAAAATTGTCTCCATGGAAGAAACGACATGTCATTTGCTCTCGCTTTGGTTTTGTTTCGTTTATACAAAAACATATAAAGACGTAAATTTTTTTTACTGCATATTTGAATGAAAACATTCCATTTGATTGTCAAATTTATAACAGGACCTCTTACACAGCAATTCCAGCTTTTTCAAATGAACATTAACGTTTAAGTACCTAGATGAACAACCATACTCTGTAAACAGTTTGGCGCCGACAATCGAGTCTAAATTCTGCAGGCAGCAATAACAATCAAAAAGACTATTTTTAAAGTTTAAACTTATGGGAAAAGTGTTTTGACCAATTGTCACAGCCGTCTTTCAGACGCCGGCAAATGGTCGATATTTCGTTAAACAGGAGGGAAATAATAAAACAAAACTCTTAAAAGACAGTCAAAAATAGATTACAGTCAGAATCAATTTAAGCATGGATAAAATAATAATTTATCTCCTCATTTCACCCTAATTGTAGATATTAGTTATACATTAATCCCTTCACACTAGCGGTTTTGTCATTAGCGGTTTTCGCTATTGACGTATGAAAAAATTAGGAAAGTAGACATTCGAGGAAATCTTTATTCGCCGGAGAAAAACCAGTTGCGTATACAATTTTATTGTCTCATTCAAAATTACTGTCAAAATTATTGTACTTAATTATTACTGTCTAATAATTCTTTAAAAAATGGATTGGGAGGCTGAAATTTACAGAAATACCAAAGATGGAGTGTGTGCGGTGTTCAATCCTTTTTATTAAAAAAAAAAGATAGATCCAACTCACAGTAAACTTTTTAGAAAATTAATTAATTAAGAATGAAGAATCATATCATCTAATGTGCCCGACCATATGCATAAAACATCGTCTACATAGCGTTTTCACAAATGAACAGATGTAATTAATTTATTCTTTGATTTGAAAAAAAAAAATTTCCGAAATTATCCATGAATATTTCGGCACAAAGTGGGGATAATGGAGACCCCCATTGGTAACCCTTTCATTTCGTAAAATTTATTATTAAATTTACAATAATTAGGTAGTAGTATTTAAGAGGTCTATTATACCATTTTTAACAAATTCGTTAATAGAATTCTCCGGCAAGTTTTTGTTTTATGAGTTCAGTACATTCTTCAACGGGGATATTTGTGAATCAATTACTAACGTCGAATGACACAAAAACACAGTCGTTGGGTTCAAAAGAATTGTTAATACCGAATTTAGGTTTGATGTGATTTTTAATTATTTTGTCGATTGTACTTGCAGGTTTATGGCATGGGGAATTATAAAAGGACCTGTAGTGACTGGTCTTATAGGTTTGTTTTCCTTGTGAATTCTGACTGTCCCGTATAACATTGGGGTTTTTGGGTTTATTAGTATTAGTTTTTAGTTTTTTACTACATATTGGTCATCTGTGAATAAAAAATCACTATTTTTTATGGCTGTTTGAATTCTAGTTTTTAATTTTAATGTTGGATCTTTTTGTATAGGAAATCCTCAACTTTAGGAACGTAATTTTGATGTTCAGTGATAACTATACTGTTTCCTTTGTCGGCTTTTAAAATAACATTGTTGTTACTTACTGTGAGTAGGAACTATCTTTTTTTTAAAGGCTCTAATTTACTCTCAGAAAGCTTTTGTTCTCAACTTTCATCTTTCTTCTCAGTTTGTTTTATTCTCTCGTGGAAGTTGTGTCGCAAAATGACTCCTCTTCCAAAATGGAACTACCTCCTGACCCTTGGTGAAAGAATTTTGGACTTGTTAAATTTTTTACAGTTTTATCTACGTCAAAGCTTTTCTTCAAAACAGTTCAGGGAAATTTTAACCTTGAAGCGCCTATTTAAGTTTGAACCGCAATGGATTTCGACCCGTCTTTAAATCGAAGTTTTAAGTTTGAAAGGGACGTCTAGACCGTTTCAAATCTTTATGTAGAAATTTTTAAAGAAACGGTTTTATTTTAAATTAGAAACTGCAAACAATTAATAGTTTTTTCCTTGTACATAAAAAATAGATGAACAATGTTATGTGTTCTATTACGTTTATTTTGAAAACACTTTATTTTTAGTCCTGAATTTTATTTCAATTTTTATCGTCTTGAACGTAACCCTTCATAAGAAAATAGACTCAACATTCGCGGATTTAACATTCACGGCAATTTTCTGGAACAACACATCCGTTGTTGTTAAGGGATTACTGTATTTTATTATTTACCCAGTGATTAAAAATAAAGTAGAAAAAACAAATAAATTTAATCTAAGAAATTAAATTGCATGAGACCTGATGTTTTCCTTAGTCCTTAGCAAAGTTGGAACAGTCTTCAAAGAAATTTGAAACCATCAATATAAACTTAATTATGCCCATTTGCAGACAAATTTAAGGTTGTTTCGCCCTGATGATGACCTTAAAGCAAGTCAAAAGCTTGGCAGTAACAATTGAAATTGTTGATTTCATTCAGATTATTCGTGATAAGAAAAAGCGGCCGATTCATCTACTACTCTACAAAAAATTTAAAAATTAATTTATTTTTTGTTTTTATTTAATCCAATTTGTCCTTGTATTACAGTATTACAAGAACTAGTTAAAATGACACCAAGCGTACAGTCAGGCTTTTCTACTCATAATTTAGAACATTATTTTCATTTATTAACATTATTTTATTATTTAATTTAGAACATTATTCTATCACTTTTAAATCCTGATTAAGATCAATTTTTCCATTTCTTGGACCTAATATTGATTTTTTTTGTGTGTAATATAACTGCCAAAAAATACGATAAATTTGAGTACAGAACATTGACACAATTTTGGTATCTCAAGAGCGAGTGAACTTATTATGTAACTGAAAATGGATGGCCCAATTTTTTGTGATTTAAAAAATTTTAAGGTGTTTCGTGAAACTGTTGAAAAGCTCATTTTTAGGTATGTTGGATTGGAATATAGGGCCACTGGATTCGAACCTGGGGTCCTATATTTCAGAGTGATGAACACTAGGTAAGCGCCTAAACTACTTACCAATGGAATTGGGAAGGGCCATTTTTATAATTCCAACTTTGAAAAAATCTGCTTATAACCAAATCACCAAAATCTATCATTATCATTATCCTCATTATAATTGCTTGTTTTTATGTGTTAATAATCAAAAATGTATTGGGCATTTTTGTTTTTTTAAGATTTATTATTATGTAAAGGATAGATGGTAATAGATCGTAATGGTTAAAGATACACCTCAAATAAATAGTGGAGGAAAGAGAAAGAGAGGGCGAGAGAGAGAGAGAGAGAGAGAATAATAGAAAGAGTGAAAAAGAGAAACAAAATTATCTTATTAAAGTAGATTTGCATACTGAATGCATAAACTGAAAGTAGCATGAAACAAAAGGTCAAGAAAAAATTATTTTAATATGTCATCCAAATTTTTAATACAACATAGATCAGCGGTTGCCCAGCATAATAGTAAGGTCACCACAAACCTTGGAAAAAGATTGAAAATCATGGCAATAGGGGAAAACTGAATTGATTAGTCTATATCAGTTGACGCGTCAACATTCAGGCTATATTTATAAATTTGCAAATCATGGAAGAAGAAACAGATTTGATGACTGTTAAAATAAAGGTCCTAATAGAATGCATTCATAAATCCTTTGCAGGATATAAAAACAGATAAAAACAGTCTATCTGATGAAGCAAAAACAAAATTTCAATTTTAACAGTAACTATTGCCTCAGTGAGAAATTATTAGAAAAATAAAAGTAAAGAATAACGAAATGTTGTTCTAACGGTACCAACCGAACAGGTTGGAACAATGAATGGGAGTTAAAAGGGTTAAATTTCTCTACACCAAGACCTTTAGAGACCAATCATCCAAATTAAGGTACATGCAATCAAACTTTGTACAGGAAAATTTAAAAAATTCTATAAAGTGCTTGTTTTGTTCTGCTGATTTTATCTAAAAGGCCTAAAGTATAGTACAAAATCAGCCAATTAGATCACAGTGGACGAGAGCACTGTAAAACCACTCGGGGACATTATTTTAAAAAATCATTACGTGTCTGCCTATATTTGTTTAAAATCCTGTCATCAAATGGCACAACTGTGCAACATATCATTATAAGATTGATAACGTATTGTTTGAGTAAACGAGATAATTGACTAATGTGTTTGTGACTGGCGGACTATTAGCAATATACAAATGCGAAAGGAAATTATAATAGGATACAGTTAACCAATAAATACAGTTTGATAATGGCAGTCGGATAATGTGACATACATTACATTATACGCACAATAAACCTAATCACTCACCAAATCATAGAGAAAGGCTTATTGGAATTCACAATTGGTTTAACACATTCAAATTCCTAATGATAATTACAACATTAGCCATAAATATGAGTGATCAAGTTAGTTATTTTTCGAATATTTTTTCATTTGAAAGACTACCCTTCCAGAAATAAATTTGCAAGGAACTATTTTGTTTTACAATTTTTTTAACTGCACATTAATAAATAATAATTACATAATTTTATCAACATTTTAAGAATTTGAAGTATATTATTAAAGGTTAAAAGGGGTCAGCCGATTGTGTGCAAAACATATACTCTTATGTTACAATGATTACAGTACACAAAAGCCTTGTAATAAAAATAAATATTTTAATATAAAAGAAAAGTGACTTTTAAAAAGTTATGAAAAAATGTCAATGATAAAGAATAAAATTTTTCTATTAATTACACTAAATATTTCATAAATAATCTTTGGTTTAATTCTCTCGGTTACTAATTCAATCTTTAACTAATTAATAAAAGTAATTTATAACAAATGACCATAATCATTTAATAATGTAGTAGGAAACAAATTTCTTAACATTGTACATATCAGAATATATTAATTTTAATTAACTTATTTGTTATTTGATATTTTATTGATATTTTCTTTGTTAAACTGGATCAATGAACAATGCAACAACAAAAATCAAATCATTTTTAACAGTAGTTGGTGACGTTAGGAAATTTTCTAGTTATTTTATTTTCATTTTACATCTTTTTAATGATCAAATACTAAAATTTATTTTTTAAGTTGAACAAATTGTTTAAGTTCTAGCAAACCTAGTTGTCAAAGAATATAGTGTTCCCTTTTAATAATAAGAATTGATTGAAGATATTTATTTCTTACTTATGGGAGATATTTATGCTGACAAATTAGAACACGTGGATATAATTAAATTTATGGGCTTAAGCACAATCAGAAGCATCTGAGAAATTATTTTTTCAATGATTTTCTTGTAATCACTTCTTGTGGATATACATTTATAATTATCCTACAGTCCAGGGCTCTTTATAAATATTTTACATATGCTATATTACACAATAAATAATCTCAGAATCTGGTTCAAATATATAGGCCAAATAGATGATGACAGTCTGTACTCCTTCCTTTTTGATGATTTGATTAAGCAGTGAGGCCAGTTTTCCAATTGTTACCGAGTACAAGATCCAAATTAAGCTCTTCGTTCTCTGGAAGTCTTCCAATTCTGTAACTTTCCATCAGCGATAACGATACATCGGCGTGGCCAGCTTCTTGGAATGCAATGGTCGCATCTCTCCCTCCGTGCTCCACCAACACTTCCAGCCCACCTGGATGCTAAAAAAGTTACTTTAGTTTTTAGTAACTGATTAACTCAAACTTGGATAAGCTTGAATACATGATTCCACGATTCGATGATGTTTATAACTTTAAATAGATATACTTGATACACAATCTGAAATCATTTTATTTATTAAAAATATTTAAATTCCATACCCAAAATTTAAATTTTATGTTATAGGCTAAATTAATTAAAAAATTTCAAAAATTAAAAAAAAATTTGACAGGATGTAAAAATTCTAGGTTGTTGTAAAAAAGGAAAAATCAATGACAGAGAGATATTCCAGATTATATTTCTTTTTTAAATAACAGACCAGCTTTAAAATGTTTAAACAATTTACAATAATAAATAAATTAGTTGTTTGGGAATGGTAATTTATGGGCATCTGCCAAACCTGACAGATCAAAATAATTAGGAAAACAATCAAATGTAGGTTTATCTCTTTGCAGACGCCAAGAGGGAATTTCACGTCAATAAATTCTATAATTATTTAAACAGGGTAATTGTGCAGTATTGTAAAAAGACATATACATCTCTGGCCGTTTGAATGATTATCGTCTGGTGAACAAGTAAATTATAACAAATACGTACCAGTGTCAAGAAGTGAGTTATGTCGTATACGACATTGAACAAGACGATCCAACAGTCATTCATAGAATCATGGAGAGACACTTCACTCATGGTTATTAGTCTATTGTTGTGGTGTTGTTCCAAATTTGTCCATTTGTGAGCGAATAGATTTCTTAGTGACCACATTTCTAAAAATAATTTCAAATTGTATTTTATTGATTTTTTTCTTTTTGAATAAATAAAATGGGAATTTATTTCACAGTTTTATTTTTTCCTATTGTTTCAGGCTGTTTTGAAGCCCATCATCAGGGACTCTAGCAATTCTCACTTTTTTTATAACGTAAAGGAGCCTCAAATCGTCGAACCTCAAAAAGGGCATATACAAGATGAATGTGCAAATGGTTAGTTGAGATGGAGGCAATTAATTTACAAATAAATAATTTATTTTCATTTTTTGCTTTTAAGCCTTTGTGATGCACTCGTTAAATGAAATGACAGGAAATATAGAAATACAAAACGTAAGCTTTTATAATGAAATCTTAGAGTTAAATTTATTTTTAAGTAACTTAACTATGTAATAATACTTTGAGCCTAGACGGATGCTCATGAATTCTATGAATAATAATCTAGCAATATTTTTGGCTACTACTAAGGAGGATTAGTTCTAAATTACTATTTTTCTCCCTAAAGCCTTATAACTTTCTTAGAGATTGAATCAAGTGATAATAAAAGACATGTTATTTACATTTTTTCATCACCAGCTCAGCCACAATATCTGGGTTTGAAGAGATGAAATCAAAAAAATAAATTTTCAACAATTTTACACATTTATATTCTCTCTCGTTTACAAATTTCTCCAGTTTCAGGGGCAAAGACTTTTCAAGTTCAAGGCCCCTCCGTATCCGACGTTATCTTTCATTATCCTGTTATTTAAATAAGAATATTTTCTTGTTATCGCAGTGTGGTCAGATTACGTTTATGGGCATCGTGTGTCAACAAGTTGTAAGTTATGACCACCCAATTTGCTCATCCAGTCATGCCACAAGACCCACTGGGCAAGAAATAAAGTAAACAATTTTTTTTTTTTTTATAAATGTGTCAATTGTCAATGTAATTACTATGAAGTCTGAAATGTGTTTTTTCTCATTCGTGTCTATAACCATGTCACAATTTTTTTTTTTTTTTTTTTTTTTTTGCAATCATGATGAGCATAGATGTACCATGACACAGTTGAATTATGCAATATTATGCCCAATTTAAATGCGCCCCAAATTTCAGTGTAAATGGCGTAGGTGTTTCATTTGATTTATGTTGTAAATGTTTTAAAATAATATAAATAAGATTACTGAAAAAATTATATTTAATGTTCCTGTACCAAAGAAAGGTAAATTGCTATTTTATTCACCGAAATGCATATTTTTACTGAGTTACTTGGGGATGGAGGGAGAGTGAGTGAGTGAGAGAGAGATTATTTTTTAATTATCATATAGAATTTATAACTCAAAAATTTAGTTAAAGTGGGAAACATGAGGCAACTAAAAATCAAACAGAAACCTTTGACTGTAATAGGTATTTAATGGAAGTCCAATTGAATTCTCAACCCTTATTCAAAAGTACTTAGGTGAGTAACGACTTTATAAAAGCAACTTAAATTTGAGATAAAGTTAAGAAGTGATAAATGATCAAAATTTATCTGATAAGATTGAAAATTCACTAAAATATTTATTATATTTGTCACATGAATAAATCATACACATATAAAGAAAAAATAAGGTTTCATAAAATTTGACACAAACCAAATCATGTTGAATTGTATATTATATATTGGCCAAGCTATGGAAATATTTAATATGTAATGGACCACGTGAAATAAAGAAAATAAAATTTTTAAAAAAGAATATATAAATTTATAAAATAAATATTAAATTTTTATTGAATTGATGTCTGGTAAAGGTTTTCGTAAAAAAATTGACTATTTTATATAAAGAAATTATACTTCGTGCTTTTTCAACTAACACCAACAAAAGTGGTTCATCAAAGATTAACTAGTCAATATATTTAACATAATCCAAAACGTATAAATATTTAAATTAATCATTTAGGAAAATTTTCTTTTCAAATGGAACAACATGACAAATAGGATTTTTAAAATCCGCGTAATTACATGGGATAAAAATCCCGTGGAAACTTTAAGGTGTTCTAATCCTATTTCATGTCTAAAAGTACGCTCGTTTTCGATACTCTTTTGAAATATATTTCTATGTATATATAAGGAGAGAGAGAGAGAGAGAGATTTATATATAATACGTTGTGATTTGATATTTAACCTTTTTTTAGAAATTTAATTTAGCCGACTCGCTGACATTAGAACGGTGAAAAAGATCGGAAACATTAAACCATTTAAATTGGTCCTTCCAAAAATTTAAAATTAACCAAATTTAAACTTTAAAATTAAATGAAAAAAATGAATGACTAGGTAACTGCATTTCACAAAAAACTTTCTCGAAAGGAAACATTTATGATATAGTTGATGAAAATTGTTACCCAAACCATTGTTGCGTTCAAAAAATTAATTATGTTACAACGTAAAATTGGCTCAATGTAAAGAAAAAGCTTTAAAATTAACTTACTATTATTTTTATTGTAAACAAAGGCAAATGATCTGATTTTAGAGAGCAGTCGGCTGACTTGCAGTCGGGGTGGAGGTCGGCAGAGTACTGAGACAACATTAAAAGCATTGACTGATGGTATTTCTTCTTCCCCACTCTTTAGGAAACGGGGTTATTTAATGCCCAGAAAAGTAATAGTTGTTTTCTTTCTTCCATCTCTATCTGTCAAAATCTGTCCAATGGCAATTTCACTTTTGCTCAGTTGTCTATTTATTTAATTTTTTAAAGATTGACCGCGCACAATATCTTTTCATTTCTTCTTTTCCATTAAAAAAAAAATTAACTTGCGATGTATCTAAAATTTTGCACTTTTCGAAATAAAATTGATTGTTGAATATTTAGTACCGTAATTAGATTTCTCAACGTCAGGGAATTAAATAGGGTGAGGCAAAACGTTTCTTTCTATTTTATCCGTGCATTAGATGCAAACCATCTAACCACCAGAGAAGTGTTCTGGTGTTAATAAACTCTTCAGCTTTTTAATTTCACCTCCTGGTACATTTCAACACGTTCAAACTTTACGCAGATGTCACGCCGTTATTGGTCAAGCAGGGTGAACACAGGCAACATGCTGGTGTTTTACAATACTGCATTTGTTTTGTTTTTTCGTGTATGTTTTTTTCTAAAGAAGCGTTGCATTGTTAATAAAGCTTCACAGTTGTAATTTTACCAACTCGTAGTTTCTAAACTTTCTTTAAAAAATGAACAATTTACCCGAAAAGACAGCAGTCAAATTTCGTGACGTCAGGTAAATAAACAGGGTGAGAAAAAAAGTTGACTTTTCAGCCTATTTTATCCATGTCATAGTGCAAATCAAGTGCAGAAGAGTATTTGTGTTAATTAACTATCAACTTTTAATTTCACCTTCTGGTCCTGAAGCTTTTCAAAACGCACGTAGGCAAATAAGCAGAGGGCGGCAACATGCTGATATTTTGTAATGCTGCAATTTTTTTAAGAAGCATTGAATAGTTATTAAAGTTCCGAATCGTAATTTTACCTGTTTGCGTTGTTTTTGTATTTTTAAGACTTCAAAAAATTTGAACAATTTACCGGATAAAACAGGGAGGCAGATTTCTATACAAGGAATTAGCAGACTGAGGCAACCCACTAAAGTCTTGCATTTATAACATATGTAATATACATAATGGAGAGTTTGGAAAAGGGCGCCAGCCTGAAATAAGTCTGTGATGTACGACTTATTAGGGATATAAGCACGGATTAGAAAGACTATTAGGTCTTGCAT
Source organism: Cimex hemipterus (assembly GCA_039619505.1). Taxonomy (NCBI): domain Eukaryota; kingdom Metazoa; phylum Arthropoda; class Insecta; order Hemiptera; family Cimicidae; genus Cimex; species Cimex hemipterus. The sequence goes on from CM077099.1 coordinate 32,900,448, forward strand.
CTGAAAACTTAGCCTGAATGTAAAAGCAATTTCGTCGTTCATTTTACCTCCTCTGTGGTTTCAGTTTACCTTCTTAGTAGTTTTCAAAGTATTCCCTTAAAAAATGTATAATTGGCTCGAAAAAAAACCGTAGTCAAATTTACTCATAATTGTGGAGTACTCGATATTCCTCCATCAGCTTTTACGACGATTATATATCTAACTTTATTGAGGGTCAATTGGGAAAGTATTCTTTCATCGGCTCTCACACCAATAAATACATTCACTCTCAACACTATCACTATCAGTAGTATATGCAATGAAACAACCCTCTTTCCTCCAAGATCGGAACAGGGCCTCCGAATACTCGCTGCTTGCTCAAACACAATTCGGATGACATTTCTACATGCCAAAGAGTGGCATCCTTCAATTTTATGTACACATCGAGCAACTGTCCTCTACACGCCGGACTCACACGCAGGCTTTGGCACAAAAGTACATACGTTTCCTTGCAGTCTACCTGGTATGGCCTACTCTTAATCGAGTGTGAGTCCCTTCTTCTACGATTTAGACCCCCCGAGGGCCATCCATTTATAGTGATATTGATATCTGATAGTTTCTCTACCGATCCGGTCTACAGACAATGATGCTTTCTTTTAATCATGTTTTTTATTGTATTTTCACCGTCAGAGGGCCGGATCCCGATAGTTAAGTCCGGAGATTGACGTCCACCCTTCTTTAAATGTTGTCTTTACAAAAGATTAAATTAAATGTACACCTCAATTTGAATTTTAAATTTCATTCAATCTTACAAAATTATTAGTACTCGATTACTTTATTTGATGAAATATTGTCGTACACTTTGAAGTAATCTGATTAATAAATTAAGGTTTCTAATGAGGACTGCATAGAATGTGGAAAACTCCAGCAATTGGAAATAATAGTGTGTTTTTCCATAAGAAAAGGACCTCAACATTGATTTTAATAAATCAAAAAAATGAGTGATCGAAGGTTGAAATGAAATAATGACAATTAAGCATTTTCAACGATGTCATCAGTTACATAATAGACTTATTCGCCAGATATTTTTATAGATGAGAGGTGGAGTAGAAAATCCTTCTATCTACAATGATATAACCAGATTGACCCTACTTTATGGCCATATCTTGGAAAGTGCACTGTCCTAGGAGTTCACTATTTACTTCAGGCGTTTTTATTGCCGGTATTCACGATGACATGCATCAACCGATAAAGGCTACTTCTTCCTTTTATTATCCTAATCAGATGGTTTCATTAACATACCAGTTCTACATTTATCTAAGTAAATGACCTAGTTGAATTGCAAACAATAAAAAAAAAAGTTGAACACATTGTGCTGATTTTCTCTAGTTTATTCCGGTTCTATAGGCGGCTTTCGGGAACAAATCTCGCATTAGAAATAAACCAATTAAACCAGTTCTACCTTATTACCTAATTGAAAAATTCAAATGAGACGTAAAAACTTCATGTTTTCGTATTTTTTCGTGTATGAATAAAAATCGTAAATATTTATCATTATCTCCTGATTTTGCTTTCACACGCAAAAAAAAATTGTTTATTTCGGTTGAAAGTGGAACATGGTCTGTTATATACGACAGTTTAAAATCATAATTCGATGGCCGCGAGAGGCAATCTGGTCCAGGAGACGAGACCAAAATGCCAATCTCAACGAGGTAGTAGGCCAGGGAAAGTGTGCAAATATTTACAATAAGAATGTTCTTCGTGTTTTCTACTTGTAAACAGGGCAAACCTCTTATCTATTAAAGTCAATTGTTTAATCGTTTTAATTCATGACGCGTGTTGTATACAGAAGTCGTCACAAGGGAAGAACAGTTCCAATTTGTTCCTCAATTACATTTAATTTTGTCACGTAATTGGGCTTAATTTTGAAAGGGGATTTGCTAAGCATTAACATTTCGCTAATTCATGGCGATTTGTTTTGAGATCAAATTTTATTTTCAGAGTTTATATAGGATTTTTTGAGCTTAACGAGGTTGCATAAAACTTGTTATATATCATTGTGAGAAGTTTTATTATTTATTTTAATTTTTTTAAATTAAATAAGACTTTATTTTTAATTCTGCCTGTTATTTCAGTGTCTATAGTTTGTTTTTTTACCGGGGCTTCCGACATCTAGGTCATTTCAGCCCCCAACTAAGTTTATAATCTATTTACTCTTTCAAACACTACATTCGTACAAATAAATACATCCGTACAGTACGCTCATTCCGTTTGGTCGGTGGAGTATTTGATATTCCTCCACCGACCTATACATAAACTAAACTAGATTGAGGTCGATGGGGTACTTTTGTAAATATTCCGCCATCTACCCTGAAATACACTCACTCGCTTTCATCGTTCGAGGGGCGATGATGACGTTACATTTCGCCCTCACCCCTCGCCATTCACGCTAATAAATATATGCACTCAGACAAAACATATAGACATATAGACACACAACACATAAGACATACTATATACAATTTAAAAAAATAAACAATTTCCTCTAAAAAGCGGAAAGGGGATTCTTAAAATCGCTACCGTACCCGAGAACTCTTCTTAAATCTGGCGGCATGCCTACACACTCTCTGTATGGAGCCAAGGCATGACACGCCTCTATTATGTGGGACACATCAAGCATCCTTTCTATGCACAAGGGGCACCTGCGCGGGCTTTGGCCCATCAGCAGGTGCCCATGTGTAATAGTACTAGTTATTCATAATAAAATCTATGTAATTAAAATAAATAAACTTAAATTAATGAACTGGGTCGTCTCGGTGGCTGTATAGGGCACAGGTCTTGCACTAAAGTGAATTGTGCTTTGAGCAAGGCAGCAAGTATTTGAGTCCCCTGTTTGAATTCATGTACCAATAATGCTATCGCAAAAACAAAAATACGTGTTTTATATGTTTTAGTCTAGTTTCAAATTTTTACCTTTTTTTTTAAGTATATAGGGTATTGAAGGCCCAATTCAACTTCAAAATTTCAAATACGACCCTATTCATCCTGACAAATCATTTTAAAGAATGTTTTACGCTGAAAACATTGGTGCAATGCATTACGATCATTTCCTTGTTAATTCTAAATAATAATTTGCTTTTCACTGAAGTAAACATTAATTGCCTTTATTGTTCACATTCTGTCCTTGTTTGTCAAACTCTAGTTATTTTAAGTTATTTTATTCGTAGAAGAAGCAAATCTTGTTTCCTGGAAGTAAATAGATTTTAAAATAGTTCCAATTCGTTACATTCAGTATTCAATTTAAAATAAACAGAAGAGCATAATTTTCCGATCAACAGCGAATTGATGTGTCCTACTGCTTTATTGAATTACTCCCTGAAATTTCCGGAACGCCCCAGAATAAACCATAACAGCGGGCGTCGGTTTAGTCTTTGACACGGCGCTCATCTCTGTAAGGTAAAGGTCAAGGGTTCGAATCCAGCGGCCCTGCATTCGAACCCAACATACTTACAAATGGGCTTTTTTTTCAAAAACACCGGCACCCTGAGGGTTTATATGCCCTGAGATTTGGATCAGTTGCTGTTCGTTTGGTGTGTACCTCTCGGAAATAAACTCATTGGGCCTTATTTCTTTTTTTGAGGGAGGTTTTACCAACACTATTAAATTATGTTTACGAGGCCCGGTGTAAGAAGGTTCTTAGGTTGAAGATCTGCGGCAAAATACAAAATCAAACTTGCCCATCCTTCTCCCCGGACTCTATCGCTCTGAGCACGGTGAAAAGTGGTCAGAAAGAGCAAATCTTTGCACTTTACGCATGGCAGGCAATTCGAACATGAAGTGTGATTAATTAGTAGCTAACCAAGTGAGTTTTTTTTGTTTTTTTTTTACTTTTTGCCATAACTTTGTCATTTTTTGACCAATATAAAATCCGATTGTACCATTGTTTCCAACGTAGAAAATCCTTGAAGTGTTGTATAAGGATGTATTTTTTACAAAAAAAAAAAGGTAACAATTAAAAGTAAGTAAAAGTAAGTAAATAAAAACGTAACTGGACAACAAATATTAAACACGTATTTTTCGTTTCATTCATAGCGTCATTGGTTCAAGAGAAATTCAGCTGTGCCATATAAAAAGAACCTGCATACCATTGTGAGTTTTGAGAGTGAATGTATAGCTCGAGAGGGCCTATGGCAGAATATTTTGCCCCATAGACCCTCAATTAGGTTAGTTATATAGTTGTAAAGGTTGACCTCCACCACCCTAATTGAGTGAATAGTATATAAATAAGAAAGAATGTACTTAGGAGTGAATGAAGGTGGGTAAGGGTTTGCCTATAGGAACTGATTGAACTGGGGCTTAAAATGATTTATCTGTTGATAGCCACTGGATCCCAACCTAGACGGCTGGACGGATAAGAATGAGATATAACCCCGGACTCCCAACCCGGTGTGTGATTCTCGAGGCATGCCGGTAATTTATTGAAAATTTTGCCGGTGAATTACGAAAAGTACGAAAAGCTCAAATCCGTACGCGTGCATATGTGTGTACGTGCATTTGCACATTTGAGCTTATATAAATCAGTAAGTAACATTCAAATTTTGCAGATTTTATAATAGAAATGATAAAACTATAAAAATAATACATTGAAAGGTAATTAAAAATACTACTCTTTACAATTTTCTATCTGGCTCTTCTCTCTAGTTAAGAGTAAAAGTTTCTGATGAAGACCACAATGTGTGAAAAGCTTGAGCAAGAGGAAATTATAGCTTAATTTTCTCTGACAAAGGACCCTGAGAGAAAATGATATTGCATTTTTTATCACTTGGACATTTTACAGTATCCATTGATTAAAAATGAATAGTTACTTCTAAATATTTATATGTCTGTGGTATGATCAAGATCCACTACCTCGGATGATATCAGAACGTCTCACAATTTTTCAAATTCCAAGAGCCATGAATATTAGGAGAATAGAAGAATATGAATGATTAAAAACGGTCAAATCACATAATAATGTAAATGTATGTAAAACATGTAATGCAATAGCGGTTCATGTCGAAAATAAATGAATAAACAAAATAGACTAATAGAAATGAAAAAAATAAAAACGGTGTCAATATGATTATGTTCTTAGTTTACAACAGGCTCTTTGAAAATAAGATATTTTATATGCAAACATTCAACAAAAAACAGCCTTTTATTGTTTTATAAAATTCCTAATGTGTTGTTTTTATTGTTATTTTATTTGATCAAATATTTTTAATATTAATTAGCGAAAAACAAATCATTAAGCCCGCTTACTCTATACTATAATAAATATATAATAAAAACTAAAACAGTCTTCTCCATTACGGAACGGATTTAAATAAAACAAAAGGAGAAGAGGAAAACTCTAGTGGCGTCCGACACAGTAAACATATGCTAAAACAACCTTCACCAAGACTGGCAAATTCACTGCTGCATTTGGAGAGGGCCAGAATCAGAGAAGTGAAACAACTATTAACCGGTCACTGTCATCTGAGTGAACATATTGATAACCTGGGCATATGTAAACATGATCCCATTTGCAGATTATGTAATGAGGAGGAAGAAACAGCCACCCATATCATCTCCAAATGCTAAGCGACGCTCCATGGAAAGACAACTTGGCATACAGAAAAAAACATAGGGAATACAATTGTAACAGCAACGACCTAACATTTCCGAGAAGAAGGATGGCGTTGAACTATGGAATTAGGTAGGTACAATAAGCCAGAAGGCTGCACTCCCTGAGGAGCATAAACGCTATTTCCTAGTATTCTCTTCATCATCATCCTTCAAATCTCGTTAGTACTATTACGAAATCGGTATTCATTGAAGTATAAAGGGCACAGAGGAATTTTGGGTAACGAAATCCTGGCCTAGAATTCTCTATCGCAGAATGGATTCAAACAAAGCAAAAGGAGAAGTGGATAAACTCTAGCGGCACACACAGTAAACTCATAACGAAGCAGTCCTCACCAAAATTGGCAAACATTACTGCAAGTGGAAAGGGACTCAGGACACTCAGAGGAGTGACACAATTTTTAACTGTCATCTAAGTAAACATATTGATAAGATGGGCCACCCATATATTTTCGGATGCGAAGCGACAAATCAATGGAGACATAGCTGGCATACAGCAAAAACCTAGGGAATACAATTGTAATAGACAATGACCTAACACTTCTTAGAAGTATTGAGTCTATTGCACTGAAATAGGGAACTAGGAATTACATAAGCTAGAAGATTGCAGGGGTTGAAGAGCACAAACCCAGCTTTCTACTATCCTCATTACCATCAGGCTCATTGATTCAACCTCAGTCTATTTGGGAAAAACTACAATCCTAGCAACAACAAAAAAATGAAAAAATATATTTTTAAAAAACGGATTTCATGAACTTTACGCTATATTGCCTCTTAAAGTTACAATAAACTTATAATTAACCTGGTAAAATTGTGAATAGAATCAAATTTGAAGTATATAGATGAGTGGAAGTGCAATATCTCCATACAGACAATTGTTCATTGAAGAATAATTCATTATTACACTATATAATTTGTTTATTGTCTTGAGAAACTGTCCAGGAAGAACTTTCTTTTCCAGGAAAAATGTGAAAATTGAAACGTTTGAATCGAGTCCCTACGAGGTGGCGATATCTGTCCGAGTCATGCGCCCTACCGCCCCCGGCCGCCCCCCTCACCCCCATAGTCGAAAGGGGGGCTGGCGGCCGAGACACAGTTGCCATCTTGGAGTCCGGGCGGTGAGAGGCAGCCCAAATCAAAATCGGCTCCCTCAGCGGGGGGGGAGATCAGAGGAAGCCCAAGTGAGAATCGTCTCTCTCAAGGGGGGGGAGGTCAGAAGATCAGATGGACGAGCCCGCGACCGGGGCTACGGGGACGGCGACTTCGTCCAAGCTCAACGGAGGACGGTTCGACTTCGACGACGGCGGGACTTTCCTCGGCGGCTGGGAGGACGGCAAAGCACACGGCCATGGGGTCTGCACCGGCCCCAAGGGACAAGGCGCTTATTCCGGCAGTTGGCATTACGGCTTCGAAGTTTCGGGAGTCTACATTTGGCCAAGGTAATCCAACACCTTCAACGTCGGCACCTACTTTACATTTATCATCGATGACACGCTTCTATACAACCCCTGACCTATTTTTCTAACCTAGACTTAGCCTACTGCCACAGTGAATCTTTATTGCCCGTGTCGTTGAAAATCCTCCTTTTCATACACACTTCGACACTTCATTTGACACCGGACTCTTTAAATAATAACTTCTCATTGTTCCTGTTAACAGATATTTGTTAAATGGAAAACTTACAATTCAGAAAACATTGAATTAGAAAAGCGCGTGGCTCTCAACTGCTTGGACAAGGTGAAAGGTTACAGTGTCAACCTCGTATGTTGACAGCAGCAAATATTTTATAAACAGCCAACAAACATTTTTTTACACCTTTTCTAAATCGTTTTTAAAATGTACTTAAACATTCAAATTTTATTTTATTTCGGTCGGACTTTTGTGTATATCATTTAATCTGTAACACAATGTATTAGTTACCTCGCATAAATAGTTACACCCTCTTCTAACAAAATTATCAAAAATATTATCATACATTTGATAAAATCTGACAAAATTATAAAATATTGTAACGTTTTCCTGTGCCAGTCATTTATCTGCTGGACGTACGATGATTATTATAGAATTTCGATGAGCTGAGATTATTTGACCTCCTTTTATCCCAAGCAATAATAAACCAAATTATAGGTAGACAGTTTACTTGTTTTTAAGACGTGGCCGTGTAACTAAGAGAGTGACATGTTACCAAATGAAATAAAATTAATATACACATCTTCAAATTAAAGAAGCAATCGAAATCACATAAAACTAAAGTGAAGAAAATATATCGTGGACGTGTTTATCTCATTGGTCGGAAATCATAATTAAACTCCTTATATTTGATGTATCAACAAACTGAAAAACAGGCTCGATTATTTACGTTTTTAAGGCTTGGTCTTGCAACAAGAGCCTGGCTACCTTATTCTCACCAATCTTTACAATTATCAAAAATGAACGGTTATAACGTTTTTCCAAAACCAGTCAACCAACAGTGTATCAACAGCATTTACACTACGTTAAACTCCAATGAAACTAAAAGGCAAAACAAAATATTGTACATGTTTGATCCCATTGATTGATTATCATGATGACGTTATGTACGTACTACTGGCCTACATATATCTGGTGTGTCAACAAAGCATATATAAGTGGATGTTTTGCTTGTTTTAAGGCATGGTCGTGCATTAAAGAGGTTGACATGTTTACAAATCGGAATACACAAAAATGATAATTCTGACTTTTTTTTTGCAAATCTCCAACCTGTATATATATATATATATATATATATATA
>CM077099.1:32913860-32938536 GCA_039619505.1 Cimex hemipterus
ATAAACATAAATAATATTTATTAAAAACTAAATTTATTTTGAAATTATTAAAAATTAAAATAATATTTATAAATGTTTTGTACATGTTTTCTTCTTTTCAAATGAGATTGTTGACAAAGGTAAATATTTTTTTAGCCGGACGTTTTCCCCAGAGCAACACTGTCATTTCTACACTTAGTGTGCTATTAATCATTACAAACATTAAATGATCCTAATTCGGATTTATTACTCCGGCCGAACGTGAGAAAACGGAGAATAAGAGAAAATGAGCATTGTCTATATTTTCGGAAAAGTTGGATCGTATTGAAAATCCAATTGTATCATCTTCAAACCCTTAAAAGCGCGCACTTTTGAAAATAATCTTCAATAAACTATACTTCCAATCGTTACAATTAATTAAAGTAATTTCACAAAAATGTATCTCTAAAAATACACTGTTATACTAATGAGTCAGCAGAAAGTCAATCAATTTCAAAATTTTCATAAGCATTTCTTCAAAGAAGTGATTATTTTTGATTCCATGAACGTACACACATAGTTTCTATTGTAATTGTAACATTAATATGTACATTAATTAGCAATATTTTTTAATTGATTTTAAGTTTTTTTTCCATCTGTACTTATGAAATCCTCCTTCCTATACATTTATTTTTCGCTATCATTAATTACTTAGTAAGTTCATCATTCTTCAGTGTGTGTTTTTCTATTTCTTTCTTTTGGTTTTGCTTTTTACATAGTGAAAGCCGTTTAAGCGTTGGATTTCATCAATCCTTTTCAAATATGTCCTTCAACATAAAAAGATACAAAGGCACTTGGATATGCCTCTAAAGAAAAACTTTGTCAATCGACAAGGATTATTCGATGAGTATGTCAGATCTGTAAAACCAATGGCTGCTGTATTTATACACAATTCAACGTTCGGATAAGCCTCGTATGTAATTTACATGGCTAAATATCGATTGCAGCTTTAATTGCTGGTGCCCTCGTTGGTTTTTCTTCGGCATCAAAATAGAAGGATTACAAGTAACCGACCCGTTGATAATACCAGGTAACTAGAAAAGTTCGTGCGGGTTTTCATTTGTTATCGTTTTAACACCGTTAATCAGCATTTTTATTTACATAGAAAGATTAGATGTTTACTTCACGTAAAACCTAGCGGATAACGCTCAAAAAGTTCATAAAGAAAAAGTGTCTTGAACAGTATACAGTAAATTATAAAATAATTTCTTTGTCATGGTTCAAAGCCCATAATTTATGAGTACTTATTGTATGAATTTTAGTTCGATACTCGAGCGGCAGTAGTAGCTCGTTCAGTTTGCACGGAATTCGTTGATGAAACAATAAGTGAGCATAGAGCGCAAAGTTTGCTTCTGAGAATGAGGGGACCGAAGATGAACTGGTCTAATATGCCTCCTGTTATTGTCAACGAATTTAGGGAAGCTACCATTGAGTCAAACATAAGGGGAGCTTGCCAGTGTTCAACGGAAACGATGAAACCGTTCGCTTTAGTTTGCATCGACTTGGGAAACGTGGAAGCAGAGCAAGAGGGTTCTTCATAAATTGATCGGCGGTAACCTGCTTGTGTTTAAACATTTGCTTTTCATTACTTCCAAGGCACAAAGTAGAGACGTTTTTTACCGAATTGTCACGCGATGAAAATTGGTCCTGTACCGAAACAGCAGAATCTGGTATCATTAACTGCCGCCGTGACGCCAAATCAAACATTTATAAACAAAAGGTGATGCTTTGTGTTTGGAGTACGGCAGCCATTGACTACTACGAACTCCTGACGAATTCGTTAACGTACGAGCATTACCTCGGAAATCTACTTAAGCCAATTGCAACGATTACCTCTTATCATGGCCCTAAAACAACTGCTATGTTGAGCAGAAAAGCTGTAATTTTTCATTAGGAAAACGTAAGACCTCATAAACGAATCACATGCCTAATCGTAAGTTCTATAATGGGCCGAATTTATCTTTTAAGTCTCCGGGCCCCAAGCCTTTATAAGAAAAAAAAATACCCTGGTTTATCCTCGAATAAAATATCTATAAATTCACTAACTTCGTGGTCCGCTTGAATAATGCCAAAAAGGAGGGAAAATTCAAAAGGCGGGGTTGAGATGGGAAGTTGGTGTCCGAGTCGATAGAGGTCACGAAAGCTCAAGTGGTATAGCAGCGGCGTATCTAGCCTAAGATCGTGGGTTCGAATCCCGCTCGTGCCATTGACTTTTTATCTCAACTAAAAACCTTAATTAATTGTAATATCTATTAACTAATTTTAATTGTGTGCATTTTGAAACCCACTCAAACTTTTCTGGTTGTCTGGTAGTTTATCCACTTACGAAGAACGGAGAGTCTTGAGCCGATAAAATTAAAAATTGCCGAACTCTAATACTCAATTAGACGGTTTATTAGAAAAAGAGGATAATAGGTGGATTTACATTAATTACAATGGATTTGCCCTCGTGGACAGGAGCATTATAGAATTATCTGAAGATATAGTATTTTATCCTTACTCTAATACCTCGCGGTTAAAACCCTCCAGAGAAAGGTATTGCATGATATATACAAGCTCGATATATTATAATGGCTATAAATCTTGTCTAGATTTCAGAAAAGCACGGACAAACTTTAGGCTCTAAAAGCTGAAAATAGTCGCCGGATGTCTGTACGAAATATTTCAAAATGTGAATTTTCAGTTCGATGTGAAAGACAAGATGAAAAGTTTAATGTGCAGAAAACAAGGCGAAAACAAAATCATTTAATGAGCTGAGCTTAAAGTATTAAAGGATTTTTTTTATATTGGCTACCCTTTTGTGTAAAATATGTCAAAATGGTTCATTTTTATTAAAGGAAAAATGATTTAATGGTTCAATAAGGAAGAGGATCTTTTTCAATTTACTTTACTAAAGTAATAAATTATTATAGACATACATGTGTAATAAAAACCGTGTTAAATGTGACAAATACTCTACGTTTGATGTAGAAAGTTTAACTAGTCCAGTTTAAAAATTTAAATATTACACTTTACTGTTTAAAAAATAAAGTTTGTTGAACACAATTAAAGATCAAATATTTTTAAAAAAAACTATGAGTTTTATTACCATAGGGTTCGCCTTTACTTTTTTATTTGCTCTGGGCTTGGGATGAAGTTCAGCTTCGCGCGACCATAATGAATCCCATCTTTGCTGCAAGGTTTCTGGAGTAAGTTTGCACTCATGTATAAACTCTAATTCGCACGTTTCTTTTCCACCTGGAATCTCTTAAACAAACAAAGGTTGTTATTTTCCACCCTTTGACTCAGCGAACAAAGAAAAATGGCCTGAAACCATGATAAGGCAAGAGAGACTAAAACGACAAAGGCAAACAAAATATTTCATCCACTAGTTCTAATAAATGTTTTTATTCAATATCAAAATAATATTATTCTCGTGACTTTAAAAAAGCATTATGTTACGATTAATCGTAGTTTATCCAATAGGAGTGTTTGTGAAAAGTTGGCCAGTAATTTTTACAGAAATTCAACCGCCCTCTAATAATAAACTTAACCATCAAGTCGGAATGTCACGGCCTTAATAAGGTCTTGGAAGAAAGTACTCTCTCCTTTGAATAAACTTGCAGTTTCAACCCATTGCGTCAATAGACCGAAATAGATCGTGACAGTTGTTTGAGCTGCTGCTACTCTCCAAGACCCGCTTTTTACCGTCCGGAAAACGGTTTTTCAAAACCCATTCATGAACTCGAACGTATTTTATTTAGCCACGTGGATTCCGTTGCGATTGTTTCCAGACTTCCAAAAACGGTCAATTAACGTATTAAACTCCGTGCGTGTTGGTGATGTCGTGTAGCGCCGGTTTTACAATTCGACTAAGCGACTTTTTTTTAAATAATTTGTTGTATATCTTCTGCGTGACCGCATGATCCGATACGATTGAAAAAAATAATTCAAAAACAAACCATTACCTCATAACGTAAGAAATTATTCCAGACAAATTCATCGTTCAATTTGTAAAAGGCTATAGGATTCCAGTCCAATCCGTGACACACATTTTCATCTCAAGTCTCATTGTTCATCTAACACTAAATAAAAATATTATACGAGATTGGCCTGGATTAGAAACAAAAATTGTGAAGATCAGGGTGAGATCATCAACAGGACTTACCTTTAAAAATGTACAAAAAAAGGACTTGTCAACTTAAGTCATACTTAAGACCAAATCCAAAACATTTATACTAATAAATATAATAATAAGATAATTAAGGTTGAACTAATTGAAAAAAATGAAATATGCAAAAACTAATTCGTTCTTTAGTATCAAATAATCGCCTTATCAGGAGAAGTTGCGATCTAACAATCAAAATCTCAAAAATAAAATATTAACAAGTATATATATTTCCAGATGAAACTAAAAAAAAAAAAATTTAACGTAAATACAAAGAAAGTTCGTTGTGCACGGATATGTAATAGATGTTCGAAGGAGTATTATAAAGTATATGCTTAAACAAAATGTTTATTGCCATCGTGATTTTTTTTTATGTATTATTCTTATTATTATTAACTTTTAAGGGCGTTTTAACGGCTAAGGTCTCTATGTACTATTCTTATCAATTATGATTTACAACAGCTTATTAATAATGCATATTTAAAAATATAGAATACAATATACATATATAAAAATGAACTTTCTATGTTATCGAGTTGGGTTTAGAATGCCCGTCTTTCCTAAGTGCTACAAATTTTTCTATCGCACTCAACGTCAAGCCATTAGGACATAAAGAAATTTTCACTTAGCGTAATCTGAAAAACAAGATGTCAGTTTTTCCTAACAAAAATATTGAAACATCACAAATATCTTTTTAAAATTACATTCCCGTGAATTAAAAAAATTAACAGGAGCGAAGATAATAAATAAAAATTATAACATTTCTTTAAAATTTTGCTTGTCAAATAAGCAACATAAGAGCGTCTTTAGTAAAAATAATCAAAAATTATTAATAATTTTTTAATAAACGTTTTATGCCTAATTTAACATTCTGACATTTATACAAAACCGAAAATAAGAAACCTGAAAACTTCAAAAGTAAACCATTATTTTAAATATTTGATAATCAAAATGAGCAATGACAGTTGGACATTGTTTTACAACTTAAATGAATTGAAATGATTAATAAGCCTTTCTTTTCATTTGGTTTGCATGGTTGGATGGCCTATCTTTGCTAATTACTATAAGTTTGTCCATAACGAAATTTTGTCAATATATCATTGTGGACATGTACTCTGCAATTTTGACTTATCATTTGCAAAACAAAACGTACGAAAATATTTTTAAGACGATCCAAAGTTAAAAAAACCCTGAAAACTTCAAAACTGAGCCATATATATTCATATTGTAACCAAAAGGAAATGACTGATTTTCCTAGACCAAATCAAACCATGAATTTTTTTTAAATGACATTTGTGTAAAAATATTTATAACAGGACGGAAGATAATAAACACAATTATTTTTGCTGAAAATTAACAATGAAAGCTTGAGTTACAGCGTAAATTGAAATAATTAAAAACCTATGAACGTCACGTTCGTTAGTTTTAGATTTAAATGGCTATGTTTGGTACTTACTATCAATTTATCGAACAGTCATGCCCTAGCCAGAAGAATATATGGATTCTAAAGGTAAAAAATTCATGAAAAACCACTGAAAAACACGTAATTTAAAGACATTCTTTCATCAAAATATATTCTACCAGCTGTCTTCAATATCAGTGATTTACGATTAGTAATCAAACCTATAAACTCCCTACGGCTCTGGTTTGTCTGCCTTTACTAATTACCGAGGGTATCAGGAACTGTCTAATTTAGCCAAAAGAACAACAACAAGTACGGAAGAAAAACAAGGACATTGGTCTATCTGCCCCGGAAAACACACACCTTATTTTGATGTAATTTGAACTAAAAAAATCGTTCTTTCATCCAATTTCATTGAACCTTTAAACATTTGATACAATACAAAAAAAAAATTTTTTAACTCCAAGAATATACTTTTATTTTATATGACATCTAAATTTGTTGTTTCTGTCAAAAAAAAGATTTGTTATTTCCACTTAATTATGTATCCAATTTTTGTATAAAAATATGTTTAATGGGAGTGAAGGTTTAAATTGCAGCTTTTTTTATTAAATTAAATACAATGCTTTAATTATACTGGCGGAAAAGAAAACATTAAATTTTGCTTGTTCATCTTGTTTGCTCTAGAAACTTAAAACATTATTTATAAATGTATTGTATATTATAATTAATTTTTTTAATTAAGCCAACATTTTCAAGTAATTTTATAAGCTTTTATTAACGATATCAATCTTAATCCGATGAGCGTAGGGCAATCCTATTATATCGTAAAAATATATTATTAACAACGATTTCTAACAATATTCTATTGCTGCCTGAAACAGCTTACCAGATCCGTATCTGGGCTGGGCTCACCTGGTTCTGTGGCCGAAAGCCAAAGTTACTTCCACCGTCTCTCTATTTTAATTCTATTTATTACGCTAGATGCTAGACTGTGTCGGAGTTTTGAGATTCGGCCGGCCCATGGTGGGAAGGGGGGGAGCCCCTTTGTCGTAAAATAGACGATGGGGGCGTCGATTAAAACGGAAAAAGATAAAACTGGATGAAGGATCGGAAAGTGTGCAAAAAAGAAACCCGGCTCCGCGTTTTCTCCCTGGCCCTGTGGTTCGTCGAAAAAATGAAATCCGAACCTGGATAGGTTTCAGGCCTTTGTTTTACTGACCCCTGTGCGGGAAAATAAAAAGAATTATTCAAAGAGACCTAGCTGTAAAAATAAACCGAGGACCCTTGGTTGGTAGATTGGCAGTGGAAAGTGGAAGTGTATAATCAATTAATATTTTTAAATCAAAGCATGTAAAATAAAAATTTAAATTTTACTACCTTAATTAAAGATGAAAATAAAAAACATGGCTTAGAAAGGGGATAAATATTATCCAATAAATTCTCTAAAACATTGTGAAATTATAAATGATTAATTTTATATATATATATATATATATAAATTACTAAATATCTACATAGTTCATTTTTAACATTTATAAACATTGATAAATTAAATAAAACTATTGCTATTATTTTAACTTGATAATAAATTATAAACGTACAATTAAAAAGTTTATTTGTCAATAAATGTTATTTACCTAAGGAAAATGTTTTCTATGTGTACTTTATATAATTAGTAGGTTATTCGTATACAATCGTACAAAAAATATTGGTTTAGTTGTTGTTAATTATACTAATAGCGTTTAGTCTTTTAAAAGTCCCCCAGGAGCCGAACAGAGTTTCTGTTTCATATTTCACTATGAAACTCATTAAATAGTTTAGAGCAAATAATTTTTAAAGTGCTCGCTATAATAAGAAGGCAACGGCCATTGCCAGAAAATGTCTCAGACTTATTTATGGAATAAAACAGGGAATTTCAAGTTCGACAAATCTCAAATGTGAATCTTTTGGATCATTTTAGTCTTGTCTATGAAAGAAAATGGATAGGCAATGATTTTTTTTATTTATTATACCGTTCTTAAACATTCAATATGACCTAGGATGGAGTTAAGTGGGGATCTTTTGAACTAAAAATGCTGTCATTGATCTCCAACATTACCACATTTTAAATTTTAGATTTTTCATTCTTTTAAGTAGTTGTTGGCATTGATAGGGATGTCAAATACTATCCTAGTTTATTTTAATCTTTAATTTGAAAGTTTATGGATGAACCATAATTTTATGGTGATATAAAATGTCTCATCCAAAATCTGAACTAAACTATTAACATTTCCTATTACTATATTATCCTCTACAAAGATTAGAAGTGCAAGTATAGCTAAAATAGCTACAAAGACTTCATTCCTTTATTGAAAAATAAGGGATCTTTTTAAGATTGTATAAATTTTATTACCTAAATAGTAACATCGATTTTTGTCGTTTTCTTGCTTTTCGTTAGTAGCCTTATCTAATTGATCCAAAATTTAATTAACAATAGATTGAGTTTAGTTTGTACCTGAATAACGACATAATAAAAATAATTTGGACGAAAAAGGGATAATTTTGTCAACAATTTTTTTTTATTCAATTTTTTAGTTATGAAGCAGCAGCATTCGACAAATCTCAAATAGACTGTTATTTAAAAAAATATTTACTGAAATGTATAATTAGTGTATAGTGACATACAATATATTATATTATATATTGACCAATTTTAATTATAAATATTTTTTGTTTCAGGTTAGTTGAATTTAATCTCGTCTGTTAAGCATGCTATGATTATTTGGAATTTGTCAAATAAGGAGACCCTGAAAGGATTCGCATTTTCCAAGCAGATTATGGCAAATGGATAAAAAAAAAGGCGTCGAATATTGTGGAAAGTGATTTGTGTGATAAGTGATAGTGACAGTGAGTGAAGAAGGAGAGAAGAGGCTGCAGGCGAGGGGAAACCCGAGAGGACACCACCATGTTCCATAAGCATACGATACCGTAATGGTAATGTGAGTTAAATGATTTTTCCTGATAAAAAATTGATATACGAGTGGGGAGAGATGTGAGGCAGCGACCAGGGCCACTGGCAAGGGAGCCGGAGTTCAGGAATAGACACAGCTATGGCCCACTTATAGAGTCCCCTTCTACAAACAATTTTCCCACCATCACCCCACTTTCAAAATTTCCTCGGCAATGTTTCACCCCTGAATCATTCTTCATCGCATCGTCTTATATACCATTGTCGTTGAAATCGAATCGTTGTGCTTAAAAACTCCTCAATTTCTACTCACCTGCTATAAATACATACTTCCAAAAAAAATCTTAAACAGATATAAATGTAAAGTCTAAATATACATTGGAATTTTCAGCTCTTGATATACATTAGTAGTACGCTGGCATATCTTAATTTACGTACTTGTCTGATATTAAAAACGTTAATCCAACACGTTTTGTCTTTGTTAAAACTGACTTGACCTGTAAAAGAAACGAAGAAAATACTTTAAACTGGTAGGTCAAGAGAAATATAAATGCTTATTAAATGAGAAATATATAAGTGCCAGATATCCATTGAATTTTTCCACTCATCACACCAACTTGAATTTCTTTAGTATAACTTTTAAAAACTTAACATTTTATCTCACCAAATGTACTACATTATAATACCGAATGTACACTATTAAATTACATCATGACATATATACACATTAGACAAAATTTTTTGCAAATTAACGAATAAAGTAGGCGTTATAGCTAAAGGAAGAGATTTATTTTAAGGCTACCTGCCTCAATTTTTTTCAACATGAACAAAATACATCACATTTCAGAAACTACTAGATTAATTGTGAACTATGTCTTGTTATGTTTTCGAGGGCAAATGGGATTTCAAGTTTAGTGTGGATAGTAAGGTTGGATATGAAGTAATACTGGAGGGACGAGGTTCTTCTGAAGACTTCATTCGTTTGTTGAACACC
This sequence comes from Cimex hemipterus, assembly GCA_039619505.1. Lineage (NCBI taxonomy): Eukaryota > Metazoa > Arthropoda > Insecta > Hemiptera > Cimicidae > Cimex > Cimex hemipterus. The sequence continues at coordinate 32,923,372 of CM077099.1, forward strand.
AAAGTTAAATTTTGTACGACCTTCAAATAATAGTAGCAGAAGAATTAGATTTGCACACGTGCAAGACAAGAGTTGTGATGAGGGTCTAGGGTTTTATAGAGGCGTCTAATGATTTCTTCCTGCTTGAGAGCAAATTCGATTTGGAGATCTTTGTGTATAGTAAGGAAGGATAAAAGTATCTTAGCCAATGATTCGAACGATTTTGGATTGGAGTGACTAGATTCTCTGGAGGTCCCAAAGAATGGTTATCGTAATTATGTGTAGTTGAGGCAGTTATTTCGTAGTGAGAGTTTCGGTTTATCTGCAGAAAGGGATGAGAGTTGTAGTACATCGGTGAAGAATGCGGCTGAGGTTGAGTCGTTGAGTCTGTTCCTCCGTTCCTTGAACCATTCTTAAGTCTTGAAAGGATGGAGTCGTCAGCACTAGTGAATCTGAATTAAGAGGAATATGTGGAGTGTATACTTATTAAAGAATGGGACCAAGGCTGCTTCCTTGCAAAACATCCGATTCAGCATAATGGATGGGAAAAAAGTACGTTTCGATTCGTACTTTAAAAAGCTTATCGGACAGTTAGGATTTATGATGAGGTAATAAGTGAATTTCCAGAGCATGCCCGAGTGACACACTCGATCCAGGTTTAAGAAGGTTAGCTTCCCTTCCGCTCGGGGAAGTATAAAATAACGTCTATCACGTTCTGCCATTGTTGAATGGTGGAGTGATATCGCCTGAACACGAATTATGGGATGGAATAGCATGGGATCTTTCTAAGATCTTTCTGAAAGTGTTTTCAAGAATTTTGCCAAGTAATGGCAGCAAACCGATAGCACAATATGGCGTAGGGAGATGCTTTGGTTTTTGAGATGGGTTTTATGGTGGAAAAACCCCCTCGTCTTGAGAAGTAATTTAGACTTAAGGACTGAGCATTAAATAATGATAAGAAAAATTATATCGTTTTTAGCTCAATTTCCGATTATATATACTTTACCATGCTGTCAACAATAGTATGAATAAAAATATAAATATAATTATTTATCCCTTGATTTCAATTTGAATTGTTTTAAAAATTATTGTTAGTTATCATTGATATAGTCAGATGGCTCTACATTTCTCTTATTTGAAAACTGTACATTTTACAGCGCGTTACTAAGTTTTTATAACTTGATTAGCACAGAATTTTAGCATAGTTTCAAAAAAAAATAGAGAAACTTTACTCATAAAATTAAGATTAGTTTAATTCAACAAGTCAAGCATGTCTGCGGTGGGAGGTGGGGCTGGTAGGGCTCCGTGAGCAAGTTCGGCTCCGGGGGTTTGGGAGATGTGGACTTTTCCACTTATCTCGAAGTAAGGTTTTTATCAACAATTTCAAAACGTACCCTCTTAATGGATTTAAAATTAGACCTTTAAGATTGAGAATATGAGAGGAGAGTCCTGTCATTCCCTGTGCGTTCGCTGCGGCCGGGTCGGTGGCGTCTGGCTACTGGTAGATAGACACACGGCCCCTTCGTTGGCTAATGTATAACAACGAGGCAAAAAAATCATTTCATTATTTTTAACAATGTATATCTTACAGACAGTTTTTTGAAGAATGTGCACTTACTAGCGTGTAACCAAGTTATGTGGGATATTTCTAACTTTTTGTGTGTTTTGGCAGTTTGATAAAAATAGAATAACTTGACTCATAAAAAGAAAAGAAACAAAGCGGATAATTTAAATCAACAAATCAAGAGTGAAATATACTTAATCTTTTTTCAAGGGAATGGAAACAAGGAAATAAGCACAAATTGTATCTCTTAATCTAAAAAAAAAGGCTTCTGAACTATTGCCAGTGTGTTTAGACGAATAACATCCATCTTATTAACAACGAAACATTATTGGGTTTATTTCTGTAACGTTCCCGAGGCCAAAATGCTACTAACAATATTTTTTAAAAATACCACTTTTAAACAATTTCCATTGTGTTTTTTTGCGAGGATCTTTGGGGTAGCTGGTCTGTTTCTGGTTTTAACACTTACTGGCAATTACATGAATATTAAAGGAAAAAGTTTTAACTTGACTTCAAATATCTTTTTTACGGAATTAAAAACTATAGAACTTTCAACTTTTTCTCTTTAGTTAAGATAAAAAAAGGATTTGAAAAATGGCAAAAAGGAGGAAAATTCAAAAGGTGTGGTTGAGATTGGAAGTTAGTGTCCGAGTGGATCGAAGTCAATATAGCCCAAGTGGTAGAGCCGCTATCTAGCCGAAGGTCGTGAGTTCTAATCCCCTCGTGACGCTGACATTTTTATCTCAACTAAAAACCTTAATTAATTGAAAAAAAATTATTATTAATAACTAAAATTATTACAACTAAATACTACACATTATTACAACAATTAATTAAGCACAGCTTCACCATCATGGACAATCGTAATGACAGCCTGGTTTTAAAATCAAAACTATGCATTTACGAAAGAAACAACTAGGGCGTTGATTGTCTTAGAAAGCAGATTTTTAGTAAGAAAAGAGTTGAAAAAAGGAAAACCTATTAATTCTTAGCAAACAAAATATTACTAAGGTAAGAGTAGGGGAAACAACTGATAGTTTATTGCTTCTGCAATCAATCTTTTGGACAACGACAGAACAAAACTACTTTAACCTGATGCATTACTCGCTATAGTAAAAGTCTTCAACAACGTAAACCATATACATACCTTAACTCCTTATACAAAAATATACAACTCATGAGAGAAATGCAAAACAATAACAGTATATATTTTTTAAATTACAGCCCTAACAATGACTAATACCTAAATTCAACCTATACAAAATAATGACATCATATAAGCCCGAACTAGCCACCCTCGTCAATCAAAAATATCAGCACTAAAATATTTGTAAGGTACACAAACGAACCAGAAAAACCACAGCACACAATAACCGCTGACACATATGTACGATTAACAAAATAATAAACAAAACACACACAAACAATACGACACCCCTAATGTAGACAGTAAATAGGAAAAGAGACGTATAGACTAATAAATTGATTAAACAAATTAGGAAACTAAGACAAAACTAACTAAAATATGTCAGAAATGGCCAATACAAATACATCTGATAGGTAGGTAAAGGTAAAAAATAAAGGTAGCTGAAAAGAATCATAAGTTAGTTTAGGAACAATACCGGAGCATGAAACTACGCGACTCACCTCACAGAAAAACACCACGAACTACCAAAAGCACGGAGAAGCATAACTAAACGAAAAAAGGCCCAGAAATGAACATACTTGAAACCTTGGAAATATAAAAACAAAGCAGTTAAAAAATCATAAACACGCAAATTAACAACAGTTCAATTACATCGTTTACACCATTCAAAACATTACCCCAATTTAAAAAACAAATGGGCCGACGATCACAAAGACCGACCAGAACAATAAAAAACAAGACTTAATCTACAAATAGCACAACGGTAGCGCCGAAACACGCACCCCCAACCCTTCACGGCCTTGTACAAGAGAATTATCTTCACAGTACCTACACACCAAAAATGGTCAACTTTTAGGGTATCAATGACTTCTCGACCTTAAAAATTTTTACAAAACAAGGATTCAAATAAAAAGACAAAATTAAATATATTTTGTTGTTTATATTTATCCTAAATGGTAAGCTGTACTTTCGAACGTTGAAATAACTGCAGGGATTTGATAGTTCAATTAATTTAAAAAGTAAAAAATGATGTTTTATCAAAACATGAGCGTTTACGATTTTTGAAATGGTAACCTATATTTTTGTTTACAGATTCAAAAAGTCCGTGGGGCTTAATGACAACTAGAGAACGCCATTTCAAAGTTGTTTTAAAAAGGAGTTGGATATTGCAAAAACCAAATGTCACATCAAGAAAACTACAAACGAAAGTTCGCCATTATTTTTAATTTAAAAAGGAATTTTGGCTTAGTTTTTATTGTTTGGCGCAACACTTTGACAAACGTTTATTTGAACTTTAATAATAATTATAAAACAATCGAAAAAATGAATTAGCTTTATTTTTAAATTCGTTCGATATTCTAGCCTTCGAGTACTTTGTAATAACCTAATCTTTTAGGAAATTTGTCCTTTGTTGATCGCAGAATATTCTGAAGATCTATATGAGATCCTCTGTCCAATGGTATTTCCTCCAAGTTTTATGTAGGCGTACTATTTTCTTTAACTTTTATTTTAACCCGCTGAGCTTTTTTAGTAGCAATATAAAACAAACACCAACAGTTAACAAAAATTCATTTTTGCCAGTATATAACGTTTTTCTGAACGGATTATTAATTAGTTTTCACCATTTATAAAAAATGAATTAACTTGATGAACTATTTCGTCTGCCTTTTATTTATGTGTCCAGTTAACAAATGAAATAAGGAAGGACTATCTGACTGCGTTCCTCGTTACTATTTACTCCAGTAATGGACTTGAGAAGTCTGAAGAAACGAAAATGTTGGGATGACCATTTTTTGACTTTTTTAAGAAACTGAAAACACTATAATTATGGCTATGTTCGAAAGTAGAACTGTGGATAAAATAAGGCTTAGTTTTTATTTGTTTTGTTTTTTAATTGAGTATTTTTTGAGAAAACAAAGTACAACAACAAGAGTAACTAGAGGTTTCCCACCTTTATATACTGAATATTAATTTAGTATAAACGCATACATTTACTTAAGTGTGCGTAAACATTTTATTTAACGACTCCATTTGTTTAGTTATTGAAATAAACACTCTGCCACTGATTTTTGAAATAATTCCAAAGATCTTTCCACCGGTGCATTTATCACGAAAGAATGTAATTAAATTACACCTTTCCTACTATAATAGTTTATAATTTGTCAATGTTTTTTGTATTTTTTAGTTGTAATTAAAGCCTACAAGAATCATCTTTTTTATATTTGTAGTACAGTTGAATTAACCAATAATGAACAATTTTGTGAGAATTGTAAAAGCCGTACGGTGAAAAAAATGGTGACTTGTGTATTTATAATGGTCATTTAATAGTAGAAAACTATAAAATATACATTCGTACGATAGAAAATAATTTTTAAAGTCTATAATACTGCATTTTTAATCTAATCGATAAATCAAAAGAAATATTAAAAACAAAGCATTTGCGTTTTATTACTTAATTGATCATTAACGAACGGGTAGATACCGTTGGAACCGCTGTGATGATCAGTAAAGATTATTCATTTTTTATTTATTTCCATTATTGATTTTAAACGCATAAATGAAATAGCAATATATAGCCGTTTGTATTCGGAAAACATTTTTATACATACCTCCATATCAACAGTTCACAATCTCCACTAATTGCTGAATTCCAATAGAACTGTGGGGCGAATAGAATCTTCATATGTGATTATACACTAAGAATTGATGGTATAATTGTATGTTTTAGAATATTCTGCTTCGAACAGAAAATAATCAACCGTTTCTTTGTTTCTTTGAAGAAAAACGCAAAAAAAAATAATTTTACCCTGTGGTATGGTGTCATAGAAATTATATCTCAACCACAACGGATTTATTGTCTTTTATAGGTTTGGAGGAAATGTGTGTAAAATGTATACATCGATTTAGTACAGAGTTGAAGACTTGGTTGCCGGAAGTGAGTAATGCCAGGTGGGCAGGAGTGTTCTATAATTTACCGAGCCCTTTACGATGTTGCAAGTTTATGCTGTAGCCGGGGGGGGGGAGGTCCTACTGTACTTTTAATGCCGCTCTGCTTGCGTGTCATTCTTGTTAACCATCTAGAAGCCCCTCGTCCTGCTTGCAATATATCAAGTCGTTTAATATCGGCCTATACGGAAGTCTTAACCATCCTTTAGAAAAAGAAAATAGAAGTCTATCACCGTTTTGATTACTATCTTGACAACGAAACATAGATTTTTCCTGAGTACTACGTGGCTACGATTGATCATTTCAAATCATCCTGGTCTTATTAACACTTCCTGGCTAACATTTCCATTTTTGGCGAATGAAAAATAAAAAATAGTTATAGAAAAGTAAAAATGACTTTAAAGAGTAACTATATTTAATCAAGAGCTCAAAGTGCCTACTTATTTCCAAAAATACCCACTTTTTTTAACGTTAGGGTGGTGGATCAATTCACGAATGCCTGACTACTGACTGATACAGAAATAATTTCTGTTGGCATTATAAGGACCAGAAATCTTGACTCATTAAAGCATTCGAAAAATCAGAAGGTCGTACACTTACATAATTTATTATATTAGACGACAAAGCGCCTTCTCATCTTTAGTGGGAAATGCTACAGTGCGCAGATTCCGAAGTCCATGATGACTTCATAGTTCATCATATTTATACAACATTTACCCTCAAAGGGAATTGTTGCTTTAACTAGTTGGCCCTTTTCGATCAACCTGGTCCGCCCATCCTCGCTGGCCAACTTGCAGGTTCTATTTTCAGCGGATAGTGGGTGAGATAGCACGTCACAACTCGAGCGCAACAATTTTTGCCGCTCCGCCCACGAAATATCCTTCCTGGATTAGAAGAGGAAATCTATTGACTAATGATATACAATTTCCTCGATAGGTTCGAGGATTTATTGGAAGTTATAGTTTACAACTGAAAAACGTTCCAATAAATGTGGTTATATTATCGTAAGATCTACTTTGGGTATATTATCTGTTGGGTTGAGATTACCACGATCGCTACATTATTGCAGCTAATCTTTAAATAAACGTATTTTTATGACAAACAAGCTTTTATTTTCCTTTATGAATATGCTATGCAACTAAATGAAATCAAATGTCCATCAATGAAAAAGACTAATTGGCGAAATATCTCTAGATTTAGATTATTGTAAAACATTCTAACAGTTTACCTCAAAGATTTGGTAAAATAACCACGGCAAAAGTAAAATTTAAATATCGAAAAAAGTTTGTCTCGTTAAGATTCATGTCTAATGTATGATGATGAAGGAAAATTAAGATGCAAGGGGTAGACCCCAAGCACTTTGGGTTATTGTGCTTTTCTAGCTCTTTAGTTCAGTTCAATTGACTCAATCTTCCTCGTAAGAAGTAGTAGGTCATTCAATATGCCTGCTGCAATTATTTTTCCTGGGTCTGTATATCCTAGGTTTTGTCTCTATTGAGCGGTTGTTTTACATTGAAAGTTGATATAAGTAAAATACCAGTTAATCGGAATTGGAAGTTTCTTCCTTCTCTTTGCAAAATCAACAAATTGGGTCTTCCTTGAATATACATCCAAGTTGTCTTCGACCCGGCCATATGCCAGTGACTAGTAGATAGTCTTATCACTTATGCAATGAGTTTGCAAGTTTTAGTTAAGGTTCGTTCATCATAAGTTTGCTGTGTCTGACACTACTGGACTTCATCCATTCCCTTTTTGTTTTGAATGGCCTCATACAGAGACGTATGATTCAGTATTTGTTCTTAGTCCTACATATAGTCTTGCAGATCCTCCTCTGGCCAGTTTGTCTGCTTTGTCATCACTCATTATTCCTTTGTGGCCTGGCACCCAAATATAGTAAGGTTGTTGTGCTTTCCACTGGTTTGGAGATTTTTAGATTTATTCACTGACTATTTTGGATGTGAATCTAAAGCAATAAGTATTACACTTTGAAATACCGACGTATGACTTTGCTCATATTTTGGCCTTGCACTAATCCTGTTCCATCATTTGATTTGGAGCCATCTGTATACCATACGATTGTATTTGATTTTCTCTGCTCCTTCTATTGAGACTTAAAATTATGTCTCCGAGATCATAATCAATCCTCATTTCTAGGAGTACTGGTCTGATTCTGCCGATTGTTGTTTACGCCCGAAATGTTTTGTACACGTCCAATTTGAATGTTTTTAGAGAGTGGATGAGCTTTTCCTTGCTTCTACTTGTATAAATGTTTTCAGTGAAAGTAGGTTGGTGGGGTTGGTTTCACTACTACTGTGATACCTAGATTTGTCAATTGTATAACTAGCTAACCTTATAGCTAAAGTGTTTAATACCACAGTCACATTTCACAAGCTAGTTGCATGTTGGTAATTAATTAACTACACAATAAGAAAAAATAATTGAGCCTAGTTGTAAGTAAACATCTAGTACTTTTTGATTAATGGTGGAGTGCATGGTAGTAACGATTGAATTTGCTTTTCGCCAAGAACATACAGTGATCTAGACTATTCTTGTGCTACCCTTAATAGCGGTGCAAAGAGGTTTATAACACGGCGCGAGGCTTAATATTTTAGTTGTTTGGTTATCTGAATAGTTTATTGTAAATTTTGTAATGTTATACAATGTATCAGTGATTAGAGTCATATAGTGTGTACCAACCCACAAATAATAATCCTTGACTTGTAATATATTTTGATCAAGTCTGTGTAGTGGATGAGCTTTTAGTGTAGAAATCAATGTTTAGTCGTCCAGTAATTAAAGATTATAATTTACAATCTTTCGAAACAGGAAAAAAGACAGAGAAAGCGGTTTTATTACTAAATTGATGGAGAACTATTTTAGGTGTTTACTGTGCATTGGTCCTTCAACAAAATAGTACTTAAAATTTGTGAGTTATTCCATTGAATCTTAGTCCTTATGAACCGTAGTTCACCAGTTGTTCTCGTTTGTTTGTTCTGACAGACTTCTTTCGAAATTGTTCCATGTTCAATTTTACTGAAAAAATGTCAGATCGAACCAGCGAGGATACTCGGATCTGGAAGACGTTCGGAGACGACCACGCTGTATCTTTTTTGTAAATGTATTATTCCGCTAGTTCAATTATAATATAATAACTTAAATATTAACGTCAGAAAGATTTATAGATTTAAAATTTCCAAATCAATAACAGTGCGCTAGACGCTGACTAAGCCTGGCTTCGGCCGACTGATTGCAGATTGTAAATTGTCCTGCTGGACGTTTTTCCCTTTCTGTTTGTGCAGCAGGTATAATTAAACACGAAAAAAACTTCATTTCTGTTTGTAATTGTTAATAAAGTCCAAAATCATAATAACAGTCAGTCGTCAGTCTTCGGTTTATTTCAAGTGAGTGCGTGTGTACATCGTTCTTTTTAAAGATTGAAAAAAAAAACAGTTTTTCCGATCAAACTATCCAAGTCTTTGATAGAACATAACCAAACATAAAATATGAAATTAAATATCTATTATTATGGCAGAGGGCAATTTATTTAATCTAAGCAAATTTCCTCCAATCAAATTCTATTCTTTTATAAAATATACATAATATATAGATGTGAGTACCTGGTTAAAAACGTTGATTAACTGTAAACAGATTGTTATGTTAACTTAGACTGTACTAATGTCTATATAGTTAAAATATATAGCAGAAAAAGAAACAAGAAAATCCTTAAAACTAGTTAGCATAATTACAGTTTTTATTGCAGGTTTGACTGTAGTTTTGCAAAATTGAAATTGCTATTATTTCCATGTTTTTAATTAACGTTTTTTAAGTTCAATAAGGTGCGCCAAATTGATAGATACTACCCTACTTTATATATTTCTACAGTTGTATAATTCGGAATTTACTTATACAAATAATAACGAACGCTTTTTCTATTGTGTTGCCAATATGTTTTATTTATTATCATTATCATCTGTGAACATTTAGACCTTGCTCTTACTGTACATAAAAAAATAAATCCATTATATTTGTATTGTAACTTATGAATTTATCTTACGGATCTTTTCATTGGGGTCGCGTGGATGCGATGGAAAAAAATACCGGATCAGTATATACATATATGTACCAGTGCTGTCAGTGCTGAGGCTCCATGAACATATTAAATCTATAGTGATAATACATAAATATACACACATTTATATATCGCCTTAACAATTATATCTATTTTTTATTATATATTTTGCTGATACAAAATGCACTATTAAACCTTTGTGCGGTTCAGTTTTAGCGAAGAAACATGACTGACCTAATATCATACAGATCAACCTCTGAAAACAGGAAAATAACAAATGAAGTAGCGAGAATAAACAGACCAGGTTGAACGGAAAAGTAATTGTACGATTACCTGCTGAAATACGATATTTTATAATTGTATTTGACATTATATTGATTGATTGCTTTGTGGGTTATTTGATACTGCGACATTTAATATGAAACAGTACATACAAGAAAAAAGATTTTTTCGTGAACAAATTTTGTTATTAACAATAAATCAATAAAATATAAATACATATGTTTACAATTAAAACGAAAAATAAAATACTAGGTCTACTATACGGGATTTGTACTAAGTCTTCTGCCGACCAAAAGGAAGTGAAGTTCTTTAGTCTGTCAGCAAATCAGTTGAGATTTCTTCTGCCTGAGGAGAAACGAGGTACACTTTGCTGAAAGACGCCAATCCTTCTCAGATCCCTATTGAGTCTGCAGTGCGTCAAGAAACTTGTTAAACTTCTTAGACCTTTCCTGGTTCATTATTCTATAATTAGTTGCCGTCTATCAGTCCGTCTTTTTAATTTGGTTATAAATCTGTCTTGTACGATAGAATTTTTAAGGCCAGTGTTTTCAACGTTTTATAAGTAATATAGATTCGATCTTACAGTGTCAATTTAATTTGAATAGACCAAAATGTTGTAGTAGCATGTCCCCAAACAAATTTACTTGTTTATTGTGAATGAGTACTTGAACTTAATAAACAGCTAAGCAGGTTAAGCCCTCCTTTAAAACATGAATTACATTTTTTTAATACTTACTTTGCAGTCAAATAACTAAGATCCGATCTGATTACTGATTATTTATTTTATAATCACAAATTTCCACACTCAAGTACTAAATTACGTGTATGCCTAGTTGAGTCTTCTCACCGTCTACCCGGGGTGTTGGCAGTCCGAGGTCGAACCTCGGTTTTGTCCGTCCAGCAACAGAGGTTGGGCTCCAGAGGGTAACAACAGCTAGGTCACATGGAGTCTCCACGTAATCAGTTCCTAACTCCATTTACATTCTCACTCATCCTTAAATACATTATTTATTATGTAACCATACACCCTTAAGACCTCAGATACTCTCTCATTCGGATTCTCATGTCGGGTGGCATTCTTACGCGCCCTCTGTATGGAGCCAAGGAACATCGAGCAACCTTTCTCCGCATACCTGACCAATACACGACCGAGTGTAAAGCTCGCATAACCTATTCTTAATCGGGTGAGAATGAGTCTTCTCCGAATCTGGTCCTCCGAGATAAGTGTTCTGGATATGCGAGAGCGATCGGCCCACCGACGTTGCCATTTTCTTTTAATCATGTTTTTAGTTGTATTTTTATAATCTGGGTCCGGCCGTTATTGCATTGCCCTTTTGCCGTCAAATTGCTGACAACCTTGATAGGACTTGTATAAAAGAGATTAGGTGCAAAGGGGGAGGAACCGTTGTGGTGGGAAAGTTGTTGGGGAAGGTTCGAATACGGCTAAGATCGATCGTAGGGTCGATTGACATTGAATTGGGAGTAAATCCATAACGTGACGTTAGACACGCAATCCACTCTGGAGTAGTCGTTCAATCGTCAAAATAACACTTGCCGAGTAAGAGGGGTAAGTCTTTTACGGTGCAACAATTTATACCCTTTGCAAAAAGCATGCCAAAAATCCATATCCGCCGGTAAAAGGCGTTACGGTGTTACATATAAATGAATCCATTACGAGAGATCCTCCTTAATAGAATTTCCTGATAACAATAATGACATTTATTCATAATAGCTAGACCTTTGTCCTCGTTCTTTATAAAGACATGCCCCTCAAGGCTTTTCAGACTCTTCTAGGAGGGCCGATAATGTCTTCTTTCGTTAAAGCTTATGTACACACCTATATAACCCCATCACACGCTTCATAGATCACAAGGTCCATTTCTGCCCGCTTTCGCTCAACAAACAACTTTTCCACTGTTTACCTGTTGTCAAAATTGACATCCCAAAAATAAAACACGGTGATTAGTTATTTTATCATGAAAAATTTCAGTCAAATACGGGACAATACCATTTTTTATATCTCACCGATAGGCCGGCTTTATCAGTCGAATGTATTTACTCTCACGTAATCATAAGAATAACTCAAACAAAGTTTTGTTTGAGTTACTGTATATTAAGTTATTCCATTTCTAAAATGGATTTTGGAGGTATAATAATAAAAAACTTGTAACTGATGATTCGATGTAAAAAGCTCCTATTTTGTAACATAATTTAGAAGACTCTATTCAAATAGAAAAATTAGTAATAAAAAACTTTTCAAAATACCACACCAGGCAGTATTTTAATTTTTAAGAAAGACATCTCGCGTCGTATATTTTGCATCTCAACCTCGCAATTTTGAAGCGTCAAGGAAATGTGGCATTGACCGAAAAACAGAATTGAAAGATATGGCGTGACTTCAAGCTGTGACAGGCAAAACGTCGACCTTTTGTAAATATTGGCAAAAGAATTCCAGAAAGTATAAACACTGATGCGGGCTTTTAACTGTCGACGGTCAACTTTATTTAAAAATTTTAAATGAAGTTTTAAAGAGCGTTTAAAATTTAAATATTTTATAATGTTTGCATTAACAATCCTTGTCGTTTTAAGTTTCAGTTTAAAAGTTTTTGAAAAAATTCTTTCAACCCCAAAATCCCAATTTAATTTTAACGAAAAATTAATACTAGTCCTCTTCTAAAGCAACTCAACCGTTGATCAAATTATTAAAGTAAACCGTATAAAACTTATTTATTTAAAACCTTCTTGTAAATGATGGAATTATGATAATAAAATAATTTTAAAAATACTGTTTTTTATAAACAAAGCTCAGGAGGGCTCATTAAGCAGGAGAAGAATTAGAGGATTTCAGGAAGGGATGAAACATGCTGGACTAGCGTTTTGTATCTACTTCTTACGGCTTTAGGGGGATTTGGATGTCAGTGTGGTTGTATACAAAATCGGCATTTTAAACGATGGTTCGAAGGAGTTTTACTGAACTGATTCGAATTTTTGGTGGTTCGAAACACCAGATTGGCTGTTGCAATGATGAGATTTGCAGATGCATTTGTTATGTAGTGAGAGTTTTGATATTTTCCTATTAATCTTTTGAGTAGTTTATATCGTCTGTTCAGTTCTATTGTTTTGAGTCGAGTATTCCAATAAGTCTGTCGTCGATGAAAAGTCCAAAATATCGGATGAAGAACAAGAACTAAGTAGCAACTTGAGAACATAATAAATACTATTTTATGAGATTTTGTTGGATATCATCTTCCCTTTGTACTGCGTCTAGCCACGCTGAAAAGATGCGTTGTCATCTGCATTGTGAGGAGTAATGAATCGGGATTGATAGGAATTGCATATTGAATAGAGAATGGGACCAAGGATGCTCCCTTTCCGTACGCCAGTTTCGTTATTGTGTGAAAGTACTTACTTACCTTGATGTAATAAGTGTATCTAAAGATGACCTTGAATTTCCAGAGCATGCCAGGGTGACAAGCTTGGGCGAAAGCTTGCCTGACGTCTAAGAAAGAACCCCAGCACCACTCCTTCCGCCGGAAATAATTAAAAAAAACGTTCATTACAGGAACCTAAAACAAGTTCAAACTTAAAAACAATATTACAAATCTTATTTATATAAAACTACTTTTGAAAAGATTGTGCGTTGCATTGGGTAGGTTAGGGTTAGGGTTAGGGTTAGGGTGGCAAAGGAACTAGGAGGTGGGGTTTGTGTGCCCCTGGCACTGCAGCCTTCTGGCTTATTGTACCTTCCTAGTTCTTTAGTTTAGTCAATAGACTCGATCGTTTTTTTCAGGATTATCAAGTCATTGACTGTTATTGCTTCAATGTGGTTCTCTGAGTCATTTTTGTGCGTCAGATTGAATCTCTATTGAGCCGTTGCTCCGCATTCGAAAATGATATGAGTGGCTGTTTCCTCCTCCTCATTACACAGTCTGCAAATGGGATCACTATTATATATGCCCATGTTTTGTAGATGTTTTCTCCGGTGCCAGTGGCCGGTTAGTAGTCCTACTACTCCTCTGAGATTTGCCCTCTCCAGCTGTAGCAGTGTTTTTGCCAGTTTTGGTGAGGGTTGGTTTATCATGAGTTTACTGTGTCTAGCACTGCTAGAGTTTATCCATTTTTCTCTTTGTTTTATTTGGATCCATTCTGCGATGGAGGATTCTATGTTTGTTTTGGATATCCCAAGGATAGGCTCGGGGCCTATGTATGGTCTTGTGGATCCTCCTCTGGCCAGTCTGTCTGCTTCTTCATTACCCAAAATTCCCCTGTGCCCTGGCACCCAGGATATCGTTACCTTGTTGTGTTTTCCCAGGTTTTGGAGATTTTGGATGCATTCACTGACTAATTTTGATGTGATTCTTGTACATGCCAGTGCTTTGATAGCTGCTTGGCTGTCTGATCTTATGAGGATTTTTTGTCAGTGTAACCTCTTTTAAGATTTTCCAGAGCACAAGCATTGATAGCATGTATTTCTTCTTGAAAGACCGAGGTGTACTTCCCTAGTGAGTTTGATTGCTCATATTTTGGGCTTGTACAGAAAACACCTGATCCGGTTCCTTCAGTTGTTTTGGAGCCATCCGTATACCATATCATTGTGTCCGATGTTCTCCTGTGTTCTTCCTCTCCTTTGTAGTCTGTATTGCATTGGGTAGGATGATGGGCATACAATTTTAAAGAACGTGATTTTCAACTTATTTAATCACATACGTTTTTCTATCTGGATGCAAAGCATTGTTTAATGTTTTTCACAATTTTCTTTTGTGATTCAAAGATCACTTGTTAATTAACAAGTAACTTTTTAAAGCTAATTTACTGAAATGACAATAAAAAGGTAATTTTTATATTAATGTGAGGTTATACGGCTCGATGTGAGTATGCCATATTGCTTTTGAACTTTCGACAATTGTGTTCCGTTATTACCGATTTTCCTGTTTCTGTAAAGATATAGAAAGCTATAAGGTGTGGTATCTAGTTGTTTTGTAAAATACGGCTGTCTTCTTGGCATAATTAGCATTGGTCATCTGTTAATTGTTCCCACTTTTAAATGGTATTTTATTGGACATGCCGATGTATATATATATACGTATAAAGTATATAAAGTAATAAACACTCAACAGAAAGGAATAAAAAACCCTAATATTATATATATATATATATATATATATATATATATATAAT
>CM077099.1:32982802-33016535 GCA_039619505.1 Cimex hemipterus
TCTCTCTCTCTCTCTCTCTCTCTCTCTCTCTCTCTCTCTCTCTCACACACACACACACACACACATTCTTTCTCATTCACTCTTTCTTTGTCTATCCTTTTGTCTGTTTCTCTCTATATTTCTCTCACCCTTCAACATTCAATCATTTCGCCCTTACCTTCTTTTCTCTCACTTTCTTCTGCAATGACTCTCTCTCTCTCTCTCTCTCTCTCTCTCTCGCTCTCATTCCCTCCATTCCCTCTATCTATCTCTTTATCTAGCATTTTCCCTCAACCTCTCTGATTCCCTCTCATCCACACTCTGTCTATCTGTCTGTCTCTCTCTCCCTCCCCCACTTTCTCACTTTCTCTCTCCCTCCCCCACTCTCTCACCCACTCTCCCCCCTCTCCACCCCCTCTCTCTCTGCACTGTTTATTTCAGCAATTCCAGTTAATCTGGGGTCTATATAACTATTTATCTATACAAAAATACATATATGTATATATTTTTAGGGCAATATCATGTACCATCATACAGCACTCTTATTTTTCTTTCAATTTTTTATTAGTTAATTTGTCCACTGTAACATAGTAGATGGGGTTGTTAAGGGAGAAGAGCTAGTTTGATCTGCATAATCAATGTACATGCTTGGAAATCGCGGATATAGTGAATCTGTTGAAAAGTATTTTTGTTCTGTTATGAATGAATCTTTTCATTGTGGTCCCACGTCTTGACATTTTTCCAATATTGTGTCCAATCCTTCACAAACCGCCACCGGGCCAGTACTAATTTCCCTGAAACCTTTACGAGAGATCGATGGGTCATTTCGTATTTACGCGTGAGCGAGATGTCTCTCAGATGTAACTAAAGCTTTTTGGGGGCGCGCGTTCGCCTTCCGCTGACATTTTCAAACGGCTAATGCCACCATAGCCTTTTAGCCTCGAAATTAAGTTCGACCGATAAATTTACAATATAGTCTCCTGCCCTTTTGTACAAACGTCCGAGTTTTTTTTGTTGTTGTTTCTTTTCTCTACATTCGCAATTACGGTCTTGCACGGCCGCTCTCAACTTTTATTTGCAAAGGAGAACGATGACATTTGGAAATCACGCCTGGTTCTTTTTACATTAAAAACAATCCAACAACGAGTCAGTTCGACAGACAGTATTGAAAACTATCATTACATTTTAGTTGCACCGGCAGTTAATTTCGTTTTCCTTTAGACAATAAGGCTTTTCCCCCTGAGTCATATGAGTCACACAAAGTTCGTTCTTTACGCTATCTTCAATCGATTGGCAGACGATCCGGTGTTCACAACATTACTATCAGTTGAAAACAGTTTTTTCTTGATTCCCCGTTGTAAAGGTCGTGTGAATTAACTAAAACTTTCTAGGTGTGAAAATGTAAACATGATAGGTATTCCAAATCTATTCCACTTTTAGACCATATATAACTGCATTTAGTAATTAGAAGTATTACTTTAAAACGAATCTTCCAAAATAGACTTGGCTTGGGTAAATGTGCAAAAATCAACGCATTATATCGGCATTATCAGTAAATAATGGATTATTTCTTTCTATTATTAAACGTTTACCAGAAAAATTGTAAATAATGTAATAGAAAAGTTCGTTCTTTTTGCCTCTGGATTTAAACCCGACACCTTTACCTTACAGTAATGAACATCAAAAAAATAAAATTAAAAGTAAAAATTATTTTCACTGACAAGCCGTACTTTGTGTACATTATGAACACGGAACATAAGTAACTAGTATTACTTATGTAATACTACCGGACCAGGAGTCCTTTGTTTAAATGATTTTCCGAAGCAAGAAGAACAAATTGACAAAACACTGACCGCAGAACATAACAAACTAGAGAACATTCTATTAAACAATACGTAAAAATTTAGAGGAATACAGTGTAACAAAGAAATAATAGAAATTATAAAGATGGGAAGTGGCTCCCCGTTACGAAAAATATTTCATATTACTGCATGCATCAAAATGCACAGAATTTTTTCGATTTATTTAAGTAAGTTGCCGAGTAGTTCGTATTATCAAGAAATTCGAATTATCCAGTTTATAAACAAGATTTATAACCAATTTTTTTATGAAAGATTTGTGTGACAGACGGGATTCGAACCCCGTATAAATTAAATAAAACGCAACTTTGTCGGATTTTACACTCTCTCCTCGCACTTCAGACCGCATGTCCGATTAGACCAAGGAAGTACTCCCTAAATTCAAATGGCCTACTGACAGTGAACCTCCGATTCAATCATGAATAAATTTTGGATATCGTGATAGGGCCATACGGGGTACAGTTTGGAAGTTTCCTAGTCAGCCTATCCTCGCTCGTTTGGTCTGTCAGATGAGTCTAATGATTTCCAATATTTATTTAATTCTGTCAAATTACGAAAAAAAAGAAAACTACAAAAAAAATTCAAAACCGTGGATAAAGTTAATCGTACAATATTTTTATGTGAGGTGTATCGGTAATGAAACTAGGGAAGAAGCGGAATCGCGTGAAAAGAATGCTTTAAAAAAACTTTCAGTCACGCGATATCCTTGTTAATGTTTGCAGTTTTTCATTCGAATCCAAATTTTTATTATGACATTTATTTCAAGAACAATAAATCGTACAACCGGATTTCTCATCTTCGGCTGTACAAGATTGCAACACATTAAGTCGAAATGTCTTGAATGATTGAGATTAGCTCAGAAAAGAAGCCTGCACGAGAAATAAGCTCACCATGATAAATTAATAGGTAAAAAGTGTCTTAGGTTCGTGAAAAATATGCAACATACAACTGTATGTTAACCTTGATATTTTAGTATTTTTAGCAAGATTCAACCCAACATACAATCCAAAGCTTAAAAAACCGAACTTAAATCTTTCTTCACGAGTTTGTATTTTCTAAGTTTCGTCTAAAATGGTCAAAAATGATAAGTATTGCAGGTTTGTTAACAAACACAAAAAATATCGTGTTTTAATCTCTTTGCAGTTAGCTTGAGATTTCTACGGTGATGGTCTAGCGCGTGGTAGAAGTTCGGAGTGCATAATGCCTGCCTACTTCAAACACAAAACATCACCTTTGATCGGTAAATGAATCGTTTGGTGACAGCCTATGGTACGACCTCCTGGTGTTACAGTACAGTATCCATTTTTCGTCCCATTTGACAATTCTGTCAAAAAAAAGTCTCTACCTCATGTGAAAGCAATGAAGACAAATGGTTAGACACAGAAAAGTGTTACCGTCGTTTATTTAAGCTTAAGTCGAACAATGATAAGCTCCGGCGGCAATTTTTTACTCTAATCAAGTTCAATCAAGCGTTTAAGTTGTATTCGTTCAAGTCAGGCCTACCAGATCTGGTGGTTCATCTTTAATCTCCCTTTCCCAGAAAGAAACTTTTTGAACTATTTTAGGAGGCAGTGAATTCATCTACGTACGCAGAGCGAATTTTATGAGCTGCCAAGTACCGAACATAAATTAATACAATAAGCACGCACGAATTATGGGTTTTGAAGACACGAGAAGGAAAATTTACAGTGAATTGTTCAAGATACTTTTTTCCTTTTGAACGGACACATTATCCTTTTGGTACTAGGGGAAATGAACTTCTAATCCTCCTATCTAAATAGAAATGTCGATTAACGGTAATAAACAAATAAAAACCGTACAAACATCTTTTTTTTTTATTTACCAGGCAGACCAAACAGAAAGCTCACGATTAATTATTTCTATAATATTTAATAAAACGTTGTAGTTAATTTTATACTTTTTATAACGTATAAATTTGTAACATATAGCTAATATGCGTATTAGCTACAGACTAATAATAATAATAATAGCCCTTAAAAATTAATAATAATAATAATAAAATAAATATATCCACTTTGTGTTGTAATTTTTTGCCATCATAACCAATCTACGCTATTCCATACTTTTATTAAAAGTTACTGTTTTGTCTATTTTGATTATTTAACAATTACAACAAGTGTAAACCATATGAGACAATATTCGCTAATTGTATTTTAATTTGCCTCCATTGACTTTTAAGTCTCATAATATCTATCTAATTAATATAATGCCATTATTTCATAATTATATGATGATAATCTATTAAGGCAATGACTTCCCTAGTTGGCACGTTTCCCGTCCGCCGGTAATGATATGACCACAAAACGACCTTTCCAAAAACCAAGGTTTGACAACAGAATCACGAATGAAAAGACTTTGTTTACATACAATTTCCTATCGGGCAAATAAGGAGTTGGGGCGTTAAATTGTTATAAAGCCTTCAATATTTGTAAAGTTACTGATAAAAAATCCAAAAGTTTCCTAAACCAAATTCAAGATAATGAAGAAGAGTAAAAGTCAAAGACAGATTAATGAAACATAAGTAAATTCGCTAGATTAACATAGCAAGTAAGTTTATGTAAAAGTTATTATAGTACACTCAAAGACAAAAACCTAATACATTAATTAGTTTGTTTATTTTCGTAGTAACTTGGTATAAAAATTGATAGATGGCCTATAACGTAAACAGCATTAATAACCTTTATAGTCTGTACCAAACCTTTTACACCCCTTTCAGATTAAAAATAAAGAAAACCATTTCTCCTTTCCAGAGCCATTTGTCGAGTGATAGGATAGGGTAAGGATTATGATAAAAGAGGCGGTCACAAGGCCTTCTGCATCCCGACCTGAGTAGATCTATTGTGCTCCCCAGTTAATCAACCTCCATAGCTTTGTCAGTGGTTCCTTAGTACAGTGGCTTTTCCCGTCCTAATCACAAGAATCTGCACCTGCCAATCAGGTGAGTTAATGGGTATTTTAAATTGTTTTCTTTGATGAAACAATAAATTTGAGTTTTTTTTTTCTTTTCTTAAAAATATATTTTTAAGTCGAGAACATCTCGTCCGGGCGATGCACGGCCCCTTGTGTAACAGAATCCGACTCTTCAGCAAGAGCAATTTGAAGGTGTTCGGAACTTGTTGGAAGAAGCGAATTATGTATGCATAACTCGTCTCTTTATAATTAACCGTAAGTGTTCTAAGAGATTCTTGTCAGGAGAACCTGCTGGCAAAGGCATCACCAAGTAATCAGTAACAGCTGGAGCTCACGCGGTCGAACAGGAAGTTGTGCCCGATAAATGGAGGGAATGAGACCACAGCTTCCAGAACATCTTTAATGTACCTTAGTGCAATCAAAATGCACGTGATCTGTGTGATAATCATGGACGTTGATTCCACCTCACAATCTAACTGACACTCTTTGAAAAGGCTGTGACATTCATAGCACATGAAGCAAGAACGCTTTGCTTCACTCTTTCCTCATACAGTCCCGTTCATTTGATTTGCCATATACAAGCCGGCACTCATCTGAAAGAAAGAACGACCCAAGCGAGGTCTGATTTGCGAATAGCCGCCTTCATACTCGATGCCTCTCCAGTAGTAGAGGCGTGATGCGGTACTTCTGGAGAATGGATTATTCTCATGAAGCCTTTTGATGACTGTTTTAAAATTCAGTCTTACATTAAGGCCGTTTCGATTTTACTACTTATCAAGTAGTGTCAAATGACGTTTCAGTAGTGCTGTGAAAGCAATAAAAAAAGGATCGTTTCTAGTCGTCTGGGGGTCGACCTCCTTTTCGATCGAGACGTGGCCCACAACCGTTGTAGACCATCGAGGATGGTAGAACGCGGCACATCCAGGCTCTGTAATGGATACTTCGCTCGTCATTGGCCAAAGCATCTTCAGGGCGCCATCTTTACTCAAAATCGCCCTTTTAAGAAAAAATTAATAATCAATTTTTTTACTCAAATTTATTGTTTTATTAAAAAAAAAACAATATAAAAACCAAATTAACTCAATCAAAAGTTGGATCAGGAAAGGATAAAATTGAACTGATTTTCATTTTTTCTAAAAAGTTTAAAAGGGTTAGTAGCTTTATAAATGTAAACAACATGTTATTAATGCAGTGTTAAGATTATAAGTCAACTATTGATATTTATACCTAGTTATTATAGAAAATAAACTAATAAATACAAGTGCCCGGGTTTTTATGTCTTGTGTATTAATTATTACCACGGTTTGATCGTTGCAACTCTGGGCGTTGCGTTTTGTAAAACATATAGACACTGTGTTTTAATTAACAATTATTAAATATTAATATATGTAAAGAGTATCCAGAGAGACCATATCTCCGTAGTGGAATATTCAAAGGTTAAAAATGAATATGTATAAAGTGTCAGGTATGTCATGTCGTCAACAAACATTAAAACATGGTGCGTATCTAATACTGAAGAGTGTAAAAGTGAAAATGATAGCGATAGTTCAACAAATTTTGCACTTGTTGTGATACTACCGTCTACATTTTTTACATCAATAATATTAGATTAAGTTGAAATCATTCATTATGTCAGCAATATTTTACAAAAAAAGCGTTTAAGAATAAACAATAAATTGGTCAACCGGGCCACGAAATTAGTGAAGTTTACGAATAATTTAAACTAGTTACTAATGAGTAATTACTACCTATTACCAGCGGAAATCGCAAGTGTGAACAAAATCAATTCAAATTAATTAATGAGAAAAACTGTCAGCTATTTTTGTGACAAATAAGTTGAATATGTATGACTTCTCTCATCCAGAAAGAAGAACTTATTAAAACAGCAAAACAATCGAAAGAAATATGTGGAGTTAAAACAGATAAATTAAACAGGGGAAAGAATATATTATTGTTATTAATTCCAGCTTGGATATCATCTCCATTTATCCTACGAACAATTAACAAATTATGAGTTAAAAAATCATCCGAGTAGTTCAAACGAGTAACAATATTTCGTTCGTACTTGCACATTGTCCTTGCATAAAGAACATAATTGATAGCATTAAATTTGAATGTGTATGCCTTTTGTGCACATGTGTGTGTCAAAGGAAATTTGGTGGTATATGACTTCAAATAAAGAAAAAGATATGTATTTAAAAGAACGATGTACATCAATTTAAAAACCTGACCATAGAATGGAAAGGAGATATGGGAGTGTCCTTTCCATTGAGTAAGTGTATTAACTATTTTCAAGTCCGTACGTAAAAAGATACGTGGGTGAGATCGTGTTTTAACCAATTCCATCTCAATCTGAGGACCAGGTTGGGGTGCCTCGGATTTGGACCAAACGTTTTTTGGTGATTCTACACTCCACACACGTCTCCGTCACTTCTGACCCAACTACTGTCGCCAAAAAAGCTTTTAAGTTGAAATTTTCCGGTTTTTAATATTTTTATTTCGCCGTTCTATTTACTCAAATCAACTATATATGTTGTTTTTTCAAAATCTAATTTTAATCGTAATTAATCGTTATTTAGGTTGTTTTTGGTTACTTATATTATTTATTAAAAAATATTTTTGGTGCGTTAATTTCATTGTTCCTTAACATAAACTAAAATTCAATTAATTAAGGTTTTTAGTTGAGATAAAAACATCAGTGTCACGAGCGGGATTCGAACCCACGACCTTCGGCTTGATACGTTGCTACTCTACCACTTGAGCATCGTGGATTCGAATCCCGCTCGTGATACTGACTTTTTTATCTCAACTAAAAACCTTAATTAATCGAATGTTATTAATTGGTTAAGGGGACCAGGAAAAATAAATAATAAAACAGTAAATAAACTAAAACGATCTATGACGCAGAATATTCTAATTTGGTATGATTTAAAAAGATAATTGGACAAAATACTGCTTTTTGCATATTTTAACAAAAATTCTGCAAGCAAAGTAGGTCAAAAAATGGCCAAACGTGATTCTATCGTTACAAAATCCTTAAATACCGACTTTCGCAGAAATTGGTAAAAAATTTTTCACTGATAATTTCGACCATTTTCTGACTGGCATTCCTATTGCAAGTCATTTTTCTCATAACCCTGTGAACTACTTTTCTCGTTTGATAATTCGTTTTAAAGAAATTGTCAAGAATTGTCAAGTGCATTTTATAACACTATCTTAATGATTGATCAGTTATAAATACTATCGGGGTATTATATCCATCTAAACAAAAAAAGAAAAAAAAGGTTAATTTCTTACATATAATTTTACTTTTGTGGATTGTCCTTATAGAAATATTTTATCTATTGTAATGGTTCATAGGTTGTTAAAAAGCTACGTTTCTAATTGATATGTTTAGCGTTCAAATCCTTTTAGCCGATTTTGAATTATAGCCGTTTCATAACATTTAGGGGTTAAAAATCGATAAATTCAATTAAAAATATATATTAGTATATATAAAGAAATTTAATATTTAGGAAAAAATTTATGACCCAGTTTACTTTCAACATATTTAGTTTTTAGAAATATTTAGGCTGTTGATAAATTTTGATAGCTGTTACTATATTTCTATTCCGATCTATATAAAAAACGCTGTAAAATGGTATAGTGAAAAGTTGATTTGAATAAGAAGAATGCATAAATAAAAATATTAAAAAAACGGAAAATTTCAACTTTCAACATTTTTTGGGGGGCAACACCAGGTCCTAGTCACGAGAAATTGCGGATAAGTGTGAGATATTTTGGAGTGTAGAATCACCAAAACAAGGTACAGTAGAATCCCGTTATATCGTATCCCGATTTATCGTATATCTCGGTATATCGTATGATAGTTCTGGTCCCTTGAAAAAATCTCGATAATTCGTATAAAACCAATGCAATTCGGTCCCCTCGGTATATCGTATTTTTTTCCGCCTTGAAAATAGGAAAAACGTCTTATAATTCGTATTTTTTCGGGCCAAACGTCTTGTATATCGTATTTTTCCGTGGAATGAAGTAATGAGTTTTCTAGGAATTTTTTCATAGAATGTTTTCAACACCGGATGTACCGTCTTTCGAACAACAGCAACGAATAAAATATTTTTCGAATCAGTATCCAAAATGCCTCCGAAGAGAATAGAACTCTCTATAAAAGTTAAAAAAGAAATTATTTGTGCCATTAGAAGTGGGGAAAAACAAATTTGTGTCGCGCGGCGTTATAAAGTGGCACCGTCGACGATAACATCGATTTTAAAAAAAGAAGACGCCATAAGAGCAGCGGATGAAAACTCGAAAAAGAAGCGATTCGCAAAAGGTGAGTTTCCTGATTTAGAGAACGCTCTCGTTAAATGGATGAACCAGGCCAGAAATTCAAATGTGCCAGTCGGAGGGCAGATTCTGAGGGAAAAAGCTAAGTTTTTTGCAACGAGATTGGGAATCTCAAACGAAGATTTTCGGTGCAGTGACGGTTGGTTTGATCGATTTAAAAAGCGAAACAACATAAAATTTAAGAAGGTGTGTGGCGAGAGCGCCAGCGTGTCTACCGAGCTTTGTTCTGAATGGAAGGCAAAATTGAAAACAATAATCCAGGAATACGAAGCTAAAAACATTTTCAACGCCGACGAAACGGGATTGTTCTTCAAATGCCTACCAGATCGATCCATGTGCTTCAAGGGAGAAAAGTGTCATGGCGGGAAAAGTAGCAAAGAGCGAATTACACTTTTGTTAGCAGCAAATATGGATGGCTCCGAGAAGTTAAAACCTCTAATGATCGGCAAGTCGGCAAAACCGAGGTGTTTTAAAAACATTAACTCATTTCCTATGGCATATCGAGCTAACAAAAAAGCGTGGATGACGAGCGATTTGTTTAATGAGTGGGTGACGTCTATTAATGCGGAAATGGAAAAAAAGAATCGTCGAATCCTTCTTTTCATCGACAATTGTACGGCACATAACAACCCTCCGCATTTAAGTCATGTTGCAGTCGAATTTTTACCTCCCAACACTACATCGATATTACAGCCATTGGATCAAGGGGTCATAAAGGTGTTCAAATCATTTTATCGAACGGAAATCGTCCAACAACTCCTAGATAGCTTGGAAGAAAATGTCGATCACAAAATCTCGTTATTATCAGCCATGTACATAGCTGATAAATCTTGGAAAAAAGTGAGTGAAAAAACCATCAGAAATTGCTTCAGGACGAGCGGATTTATAAAAGACGACAGTGTCATAGCACCCTCTGAACCCGACAACGAAATTGCGACTCCCAACGAATGGAACCGCTTGACCCACGATGACAATCCTATCACTTTTCAAGAATTTGTTTCATTCGACGATAACGTAGCAGTAGCAGAAATGCTTAGTGAGGACGAAATTCTTAACCAATTAGCAGACGATGTGGATGTAGAAGAAGAGGAAGAACCTGAAGAAGAAGAAGTTCCGAATATCAGTCATAAAGAGGCTAAAAAAATGATAAATCGGATTCGTCATTATTTGTCAAGATCGAACGTCGACGATAATGTTTTCAATGCTATTCACACCATCGATATAGCTATCGATAACACTCGAATTAATAATTGCGTTGTCCAAACAACAATGGAAAAGTATTTAAAAAAAAAATAAACTTATTTTCATACATGTATGTATTTTTATGTAATAAAACGTGTACATATGTAATTACATATATATAACTTCGATATTCCGTATTTTGTTTCATTTATACCCCCGATTTAACAAAATCCCGTTATAGCGAACATCCCGATATATCGTATTTTTTTCCGTCCCCTTGGAGATACGATATACCGGGATTCTACTGTAGGTCCAAATTCGCGACCCACCAACTTGATCGTCCTCCTGTAAGTCTTACTCCAAGAAATATCTGAATATTTGTTTTTAAAATTTTTTTGGTTATTAATAAAATGTAATAGTTTTCATTATTTTTTATTGCAAGCTATATTGCTTTTCTTTAAAATGATATGTTTGACGTTAAAATCCTTTTAGCCCTTTTTGCGTTTAGTAGTTTCAAAAAATCGGATAAAATCTAGGAGTTAAAAATCGATAAATTTACTTTTTTTTTAATTATATTTAGGAGTCTCTAAAGCTCTAAAAGGAAATTTCGTATTAGTTTCACGAAAAAATGTATGACCTAGTTTACTTGAAAAATATTTGGTTTTTAGAAATTTTGGGGTTATTTTTAAATTTTGATAGTTTTTACTATATTTTTATTGCAGTCTATATAAAAAATTCTGTAAAATGATATATTCACATAGTTGATTTGAGTAAGTAGAACGGCGAAATAACAATGTTTAAAAAAAAACGGAAAATTTCAATTTCCAGAAATTTTTAGGTGAAAACGCGGCCCATTTACAAGAAATTGCGGATACGTGTGAGATAATTTGGTGTGTAAAATCATCAAACATGGCTTGATCCAAATCCGCAACACCAAAACGCGGTCGTTCCCTTGTAAATAAAATACAACGCATTAAGGAGTACACTTCTTACTGCTTAGACGATATCACATATGAAATATTGCTGAAATGCAAAATATATGGATTAACTCACTTTTTGATCTCAGTATATCAGAAGCTAGCTTCCCAACAGCACTTAAAACCTCATAGGTAATTTCATTCTAAAACGGAGGTGACAAATCTCTCAACTAATTACAGACCGATAACCTTTACAATATCAAAAAATTTTAAGATACAAGTTGCAAAAAAGAGATGTTTGCTTTTTACAAAAATAAAGTGATTTCAGTTCAACAACATGACTTTCGCAAAGGACTATCCACTAACCATCATAGTTTACAAGGGATAAGAAGATACATAGTGAAAATATCGATAAATCTAAGTTTGTAATACGATTATTTATTGGCATGCAAAAAGTTTTCGATTCACTTTGGCATGATCTTTTCTTTAGATAACTTGAACACTATGGAATAAGAGAGATTACCATTAAAATTTCTCAAATCAAACATAACAAATGGAGAACAAAAAGTTAAAGTGAATCATAGGTCAGAAAGGTAAAGTGAATAGCAAAAAACGGAATATTTCAACTTTCATTTTTTTCTGAATCCAGGTCCTAGGCATAAGAAATGGCGTATACGTGTGAGATATTTCGGAATGGAGAATCACTAAAAAAAAGATTAGGCCAAATCTCTGACCAAGCAACCTGATCGTCCTCTTGGAACTCTCACGCCAAGATAGACAAGAAATTATTCTACGGAAGAAAAATTACCTGATTCATATTAGTTTCATTTAAAAAAATCAGAAATTTTTAATTTATTAAAGCATTTCGGCAGCTTTTACTATATTTTTATTGCAAAGTACATAAAAAATGCTGCAAAATGATATATGCCGAATCGATTTGAGTAAGTTTTTTCAAATCAAAATGACTTATTTACTGTCCACATACATGTGTGTATATACGTATATATTTACAAGTTAGAAATAAGAGAACCAGTAATGATACTTTACCTCTACTAACAACTTAAATGTTGACACTGTACTGCAAATCCCAATCCTGGATTGCACTAAGAAGAACGGCGAAATAAAAATATTTTTAAAAAACTGAAAATTTCAACTTTCAAACTCTTTTGGGCAAAACCAGATCCTAGCCACAAGAAGTGGCGGATAGAGTACGATATTTTGGAGTGTAGAATCACTAAAAAAAAAAAGATTATTCCAAATCCTTGACCCACCAACCTGATCCTCCTCTTGTAGTCTTACTCCAGGAGTTATTTGAATATTTGTTTTTAGAAACTGCAAGATGAAATTTTGTAACAAATTATCATTATAATCGTACAATACAGGTAGAATTGTTCATCAGCGAAAACAATAACAAACCAATTGTGAATCTTGTCCTACAATCGTGTTTATCAGCTAAAAAATTTGTATCAAAGCCGTCAACAAGAAATATCACGGCATGCTGGTGTAAATACCTAAACAAACACCATCCTTCAAAACGCGCATTTCTGACACTTAATTTTGCCGTGTGTGTACACACATAAAATATATATTCATATTTTTGAATATTATATTAAATATTAATTGAATAGTGTCAAAGGATTAAAATTGTTTCAAATTCGTATCTTAGCGGCCCTTTTAAAGAGTAGAATAACATTTTTGTGATAAAATGTTATGAAATAGAATTTTATCGTATGTCTACTGCAATATTATGAATACAGTTGTTTTTTATTTTATTAAAATTTGCAAAAAAAAATTAACTAATTTAATAATTTGTACTGCGTATAAATGTACTGACCGGAAAGAAATGCAAGGGGAAGAACAAACCCTTGCAGGAGAAAAGACACCACCCAGCGTGTCATTCTGTCCTGAAACAAAGACAGAGGATAGAAATTAAATATTAAAAAAAAGAAAGAAAAATGGGGAAATTGGGTTTAGTAATGAAAATATTCAGGAGAAAAAGTCAAACTTACGCGCTTCTTCCGAACAGACGAGAACTTCCCTTCCTTCTAATCTTCACATATCCAAATATGAAAAATCCGTCCCCGGCGACTTGTCGTGCGACATTCTCACAAACCACTTTCGACCGATTGTCATCCAGAATTAGTTTGACTTACGATGGGAGCGCACATACAGAGTACGCCTTGGTGGACGGGAGGATCGCGGACTGACGGATGAATGAGAGCTCACAGCTGGGGCGAGTGATTGGAGAGGGGGGGGGTCTCGTGGAATCGAGTTTCTCCTCATCGATTCTCGATACGCTAACCTTACTTGTTAGTTGTTACTACTCCGTCGGAATGGCGTTTACAATTAACGGCTTGACGACACGTGAGTTTTGTTTTTTCAATAAACATTCGCGAAAGGGATTCGGGTGGATTTTAGACCAAAAAGGGATTTTTCACACGAATTAAACATCGGTAAAACGATGTCAATGTCAATAAAGAGTCCCCTAGCATAATGCGACAGGCCCTAAAGTAAATTCTCATAATCATTTCTCAATAAATCCAAGTTGTTTGTTTAAAAACTACACCAATATTGTTAGATGTCAAGCCTTCAGGCGATAATTACGAAAGAGGCCAGAAGAATAAAAAAACATTAACGGTGTTGTAAGTACTTACACTATTAGGACAACACAATGCCCGGTATTGTTTTAATTACTCTTAGAAACTATCAAATAAAATTAATCTAAGAATTGATCATTCCTCTGATGAGGTTGTCAAAAATATTTGTCTGATGTTGGCCTTGTAACTGTCACAAGTAAAAACTCGATTCCTTCTACTTTGGCAAGGAAAACTAAACCAGCAGTTGGTTAGTGGAAGCCAATCTTAAAGTGTTTATCACTTCCAATTAGCAAACTATTTGATTGTTATGTGTATCTTTAAAAAAACAACCATATTTTAGTATAAAGTGACAGGGATAAGCGTAAACTCTAATGATTATGATTGTTCGGAAATTGTGAGATGCAGGTTGGTGTGATGTGGGTTTCAGAAAAACATATTCTTTATCGGGCCAACGTTTCGATTTTTGTTGAGATCATCTTCAGGGCCTGGGATTTATAAACATTTAACAAATCAATGTAGGATGTGAAAAAAATCTAGGATTTTATAAATGAATTTTTTCACATCCTACACCTATTTGTATAATTTAAACAATGTTTATAAATCCCAGGTCCTGAGAAGAAGATCACAATAAAGATGGAAATGTTCGCACATTTTTTTTTTTTTTTTTTTAATTTTAAACCTACATCCCGCCAGTCAGCATCTCACAATCTCCAAATAGTCATTAACTAACGGTCCCTAAACACCGCACATAAACTCTAAGGTCGCAAATAGAAACTCAATTCCCTCTACTTTGGCAAGTTAGCCAACATGATTAGTTCCTTAAGGTTGTCTTTAAAAAATAATAATAAAATAAATTCTCAATGTTTTTAGAACTGTTGGAAAAATTGAGCGATGGGAACTTGCCAACAGATAAGAAGTTGGAGTTGTGTAAAATTGTTTTCACTTCTCCATCGATACCAATATTGCAGAAGGAGGATTGCATCCTGGATTTCCTGTCAGTCATACTTAAAAGTGAGAATGTCACTGGCAATGAGAGGATTTGTTATTTTGAATGTCTCAAAGATTGCCTCTCTAGTGGGAGGATGAAAGATTTCAGAGGTAGTTTGAGACCCGGTGTGGTCGACGGTGTCCTTCAGGTGAGTTTGATTTCACAAATTAGTGGTGGTCATTTAGTATATTAAATTTATTTTAGGTTATTGGGAATTTTCGAGAACATGAGGAATTCAAAATCGCTAGCGAGTGTATCATTAATTTATTAAGCACACCATATTTTCAAAGGTGGCTTCGCTGTGATGTTTCTGGGCTTTGTAAATTGTTGGGTTCCTTCTTTAATAAAGTTACCGCTACTTCCTATTTAGAGTGTACAAAAGTACTATCTCTATGCCTTAATATCCATCGTATAACATTACTGAAAGATGACTTTAGAGAACACTTCATAAATGAAACATATTTCTCCCTTGCTTACGCATATTCTATTGTCAAAGATGATGAGTACAATTCATTCAGATCCAAAGCTGTCAGCTGTATTATTAAGGTAATTTAAACTTTAAATGTTTAAAAGCTAGAAATTAAATTTCAATTGTATTTTCAGATCCTTTTGTGTGATAAGAGTTTCATCGGCGACTTTATAACAATTATGCAATTGCATAAATTGGATGACCTGAACCAAGATGAGGCTAAAGATATCAAAGCTTTTTGTAATAAAATGAAGAAACTTCCTAGTAATTGTAATGTAGATGTCGTATCAGCTTCTTTAACATTATTTCTTTATGCAGTAGCGCAGAATGATGTAAAACAAGAAAACTCAGAGCAAGTATTTAGGGTTTTTATGGCTCTGTGTAAAGTACTTGGAATCCGCGTTGATAGAGTAGTTTCAATTTCGATCAGTCCTATCAAAAAGTGGACACACGAAGAATCTTTCGAAGTTATTGGAGATATGATAGACGTGTTATCTGAATCCAACATTCCTCTGTGTATTGATTTTCAACAATTCACATCACAGACATGGATGGTCAGCTTGGTCATTGGCATGACCAATATCAATTTGTCCAATTTAACGCCACAGTTACTAAAAATGGTTAAGAAAGCTTTTCATTTTAATAACCTAATCATTGAACCTTGTCTTAGAGTCATAAGCAATATTGTGTTGCGTAATAAAACTGACTTAGTGAAGCCTCATTATGTAGACTTAATGAAAACTGTATTTGAAGGAGCATCAAAAGCACAAAGGTTCCAAAAAATCATTACTCTCTTTTTGGGTCAAATCAGAGACGTTTTAATCGCATTTTCTCAAACACTTGACATAGAAGATATTTTCCCAAAAGAAGTCGCAAAAGCATTTTCAAACACGATTCTTACACTTGCCCACTCGCAAGTGTTGGTTATTATGAAATCCTTCCTTTTTCATCTGGAGCATGATTGTTTAAACTTTATTCAGAGTGGATGCATAGGTAAGAACTTTTTTTTTTTAACTTGACAAAATGATTGGTTTTTTTTCCCCCTTCAGATTCTACAGTTATAACTAATACTGAAATAATTTGTACAATGATTAATCAGCTATTTAAAGTGGTGAAAATAGCAGATCACAATACACCTGATGTTGTAAAAGCGAAGTTTAACAATTTGTTGGATGACCTTAAAACTCAACTACAAAAATTTGGTGAAATTTTCACATCTTGCCATGTAAGTGAAATGAAAAAATAAAAAATTTATACTTAAACAATAAATAACCATATTTAATAGTTGGATCATCTCTGATACACTGTTTTTCGAATCGTTAATGAAGGATGGCAAACCTCCTTCAGTTATTTAAATTTAAAAAAAAATTAAAAATTCACGTTTCAGAGCAAAACAGGAAATAATACTGTCATGTATGATTAGAGATGATTGATCACAAGTTCAACCCCTTGCTGATTGCATCACGTCTTTTCTAACTTAAACAAGTTTTTTTTTCTAGCATGATAATTTGATTAAAGCTTATTTAAGTATATGCCATTCTTATGGTGCAATGAAACTCATGATTGAAGAGTATGAGGGCTGTCCATTAAAAAAATTAACAAGCAACGATTTAAATCCAACAAACCTGTGTTTTGTACATCCATATTTAGATCCCAGTGCGTGGAACATAATTGTTACAAAGACAGTAGAGCATGATGGCTGTTTAGCTATACCAGAATTGGTAAATATTTATTTTAAAAAGCATATAATTTTAATCAACACGTTTAAAACTAGAACAGTAATGCAAATAAATTTTAGTACAAACTGTTAATCCAAAAAATAGAAGCTGTGTCACAAATTGAAGAAGGGTGTGAAGGTCCTGGAACCCAGGCTTCCAGGTTGATCCTTGAAATAGCTGAAAATTCTTGGCTGTGGGATGAACTGATCGGACTTTCAGGGCTTTTTGAAGCGAAGGAGCTTTTACGGTTAATTCGTAGGTTGGTGCATGAATGTGGAAACGATCAGTCAAAATGGAAAACAATTGTTTCTAACGAGTTGTTCAAAGAAGACAGGTAGAGAAAATGTATAAAAGAAACAAAATTCATCATACTAATTTTCAATATTAGGAGATTAGTTCTAGCTACAGCGATAAGGCTTTTGTACAAAGCCTCAAAACTTATGAATCATTCAGATGGTACAGTTTCCTTTGATGTAACTGCATATGTACCAGATGAAACACTTTTAGAATATGAACTAGCGCTTCTAATAACTGATGATGTCGAACTAGAAGAAGAGATTGTCAACAGTATTACTGCAATGGTTTCAACATTGGAGCAAGCACTTCTTAAAGAACAGCCAAAAGTCCTTTCTAGCAATATCCCTCATATAAGGTGATTTCTCATTAATAATTGTTATAGTACTGTAATTTTAAAAAAAAATTAATAATACTTTAAAAAAACTAGTTTTTTTGAGGTTCTTGAGCAACTTCCATTACATTGTATGTCAGTACTTAGTCAAAGCTGTATTTTCCACTCTGTTCTCGCGTTGCTCTATGATTTACCACCAAATCAAGATGTGGATAATATCCTATTTGATATTCTTTTAAGTAAGTTCATTTATTTTTTCTAACATTTTCCTCGCACAGTTCATCCTTAATATGTCTTTTCCAGGACTTATTGCCGCTTCCAAAAAGTGTGGGACTAAACTTTTAGGAGGCCTCGATGTAGGTGTTTTGTTTATTTTTATAGTCGACAGATCGAAGGCGTATCCGATGAAAACGGAACTACTGCAGAAGATCTGCAGCCTTTCTCTTATGGAAAAACCAACAGCTAAACAGTTGCTCAATCGTGTTTGTGAACCTTCAAAAGATGATCTTTGGTTGACAACAATGGTCATTCAATCACTTATGCAGGTGCTTTACATTTAACACAATTTTATTTATAAACATTGGAAAAAATGTGATTTTGGTTCGTTGTATTTTTAGAAACAAAAGAAACAAATAAGCAGTGATGATGAAAACAACAGATCAAAACCTCTCAATAGGGAGAAATGTATTTCTAGACTGGTTTCCATCTGTATTCCAATTTTGGAGAATGAAGAACCACATACTAATTTACTGAATAGTTATACAACAATTATAAAATGGATCCTTTCAAAAGAAGAAACTCAACAGTTAAAACCATTAATGTCTAAACTTGACAAATATATAGAAATTGCTGTAAGTTTTGATTTGTTTATATAATTTTTTTCTTTATTGTTATTTTTTAATAAATCTTCATTTTTAGATGGCAAATTACAACTTGGGAGTTCAATTGATAAGCACATTAATTACATATAGAAGTGATGTTGGTAATATTTTGCCAAGCAATATTCTAACTGAGACATGGAACCATTTTCTGTTTATATCCGAAGAACAGCCGGATGAAAATTTAATACATCTCCTTTTGACAAAATCCACAATTGATGAATATGAGAAACTAATGTCTCTCCTATCTCAAGGAATTGTATGTAATTAAAAATATTATATTGCAATCAGTTAAAATTAATTTGCTCCTTTACGTAGGAAATGCAGGTTGGAGATAAGTGCGACGAGAAAATATTGAACAAAACCATTATGATCGTGAACCACGTAGTCACTTGTGGATTGGAAAAATCTGAAAAATCGCGCCAACGGGAAAATATCATTTTACAATTGGTTAAACCATTTATTGAAATCATTGCATTATGGCCTTCTAAAGGCCTTGGAGTTGAAGCCATTTTGGAATTTTTCACCAATTTGGCTCCATCCACATACGTAAATCAGTTTACAAACTTATATTTAAAAAAAAACATTTATTTATTTATTTATTTATTTATTACAGATTGTTTTAAAACCAGCCGTTTTAGATTTGGATTTATTAGCACTCAGTTCAGTACCGTTACCAAGTGAAGATAAAAGCACTCTTCTTAAAAATTTAATACTGGCTGTTAAAGCCCTTTTTGCATTGTACCTGTTCAGAACAAGCCTTATGTTGGATCGAATTCCCATCCTGCTACAAAGATACAGGCAATATTTGGAAGCTCTGGCTCCTTGTGGACATCCAAATAATAGCACCAACATTATTCTTGAAGCAACTGATTGTGCTGACAAACTAGAAAGGTTTGTTCTCTTGTTTTTATTCTTGTTAATTTTTAATACCTAGAAATTATAACAATTTGTTTTAGGTTTGCAAAAACAATGGCCAAAAGGCAAAGGGATTTTACAAGAATAGCTCCTTATATGGTTGCAGATTTGATCAATATATTTGAAAGGCATCAGTTGCATGTTGATGTTAAGGTATTCAATTTAAATTTTATTTTTTATCTAGAATTTTATTTTAAATTTTAACTCTTCTCTTGTAGCTGGTGTATACCAATATCGCCAATGTATTTTTAAATCTGTGTGATAGTCATGGAATAACTTACCTTAAAGCTGTTTCATCACCTGCATTGTTTAATACAATATATGATAACTACAAAAAATATTATAGATATGTTGGAAAAATTTAATTGTATATTTTTTAAATTAGTTTAACATTTGTTTATTGGTTTCTGTATAGTTTTTTCTTTTTATAATGATACATGTTTCAAAATAAACCATGTTGACAAAGCATAATTAGGTGTTTGTCCTAATTTTTATCCCTTGTATTTTTGCTTGCAGCTTTTGAGTTTGTCAATTCAGCCATTCAAGCATTGTATTTCCCTTTTGAAAGTGAAGAAACATGTTTTATGCACATCAATGTCTATCAGGAAAACTTATTTTCGATGTTTACATTTGATAAATTGGTAGAAATGATCAGTGTCCAAGTGGGATTCAGTCCTTTTTAAAAAGAGTTCCTAGTCACAGTAAGTTAGTCGCACTTAATGTGAGTAGGAACTATCTTTTTAAAAAGGATTGCGATGAATAGGTGTCACTTAATATAATTTACCTCTTAGCAGAGTATGTTCTCTTACTTTAGCAGATGAAGGCATTTATTAGTGAGAATGTTGGATGAATGAGTATTAATGAAAAAAGATCTTTCAATAGAACATTCAATTCACACAAATAGGAGAATGTATTACATTTACTTATTTTATTAACAAACAATTAAAAGGAACAAAGGAGAAAAATATAGAATTAGAAAAACAAGAACCCAAATGAATGTAATGAAAGGAAAGAATAATATTGAATTCTGGCCAAATTTTACAAAAATACTCAAACATGTATATAAAAGAATATAATATAGAAAATTAGAAAATAATTGTGATGAACGAAGTTATTGTGTTACTGTTTGGTCCCCGAGGGAGTGGATCTTTTCCTTGTTTAGATAAATGAATGAATAATAACAAAAGAATATTAAAAAGAAATAATTCTTATGCTTTTTAAATATGCTATTTATTTCTATGTATGTAACAATGATTATTAGTACAACATAATACAGGCATGAATCACAATCCGTCTACCAGAAACAATTCTTAATATTGAGAAATTAACAAAATTTGAAATTAAGATCGTATGTTTGGAATTAACAATTTGACATTTTTTGAAAGGAAACTGATCGATTATCAATATTATTACTAAAATAAAATAGACAAACTGCAAGACAGACTTTGTATTGATTAAACAAATGAAAAATTGACTCTTTGCTGTAAACTACACCTTTTCCACGAAAAACAAATTAAAATGAAAAACCTTGAGTGATGATTTTTGCTAGATGAAAATAGGTTGATCTTCGCTGCTTTCTCACCAGAAAAATCAAACATGTCGCCTCTAGTCCAGTGCAAATCCAACAGGCTTCTTCCAGTGGAAGTGTCCTTCCTCCTCGTTTTAGTGGTTTGTGGAAGGGCTTTGGGCGGCCTTTATAAATTGCACTGAGATAAAGTGTAAAGGCTCACTGAAGATGGTACTTTCGTTTGTGCCAGTGGAGAATCTTCACTGAAAATAATTGAGATTATCTTTATGAACATGTAAGGTAGGGTTCACACCAGTGTAATAAGAAACATATCTTTATGTCACAAGCAGTATACAATAATTGTCTTGAAATGTACACAACACTCAGGCCTATAAAAAGCGTGGTCGAACTTGGAATTAGTACACACCCACATGATTGTGGCATTTGTCGTAAGATACTGTATGTAGTCATGGCCTGCTTTTCTCTTCCTTCAATGTCACAATATTGCAAAGGGTGAAGATGACAAATTCAAAGAGTAAGAACATTGGCTGGCTGGCTCATGTCTTATTGCTTTGGCAAGAACCTTACTTATCTTTAGATAAAAACTTTGTATCTAATGTTCTGTGATAAATATCTTACTCCTCAGGCGTGAACCCAACTTAATAGACAACTGAGTGATTGAGTGATATACACACACTTAAATGAGTTCATTTTAAAAAGACAATTGTCTTATTGCTGTTATTTATTTATTTTTTAATTATTTTTGTTGTTGAAAAATAGAAATTTACATTGTCATTGCTATTCCCATATATTTTCTAAAGAAGAGGGAAATGTACAGTCATGGTTAAGAGAAAGGTATGCTATTGAGGAAACCAGACTAGTTTTTTTTTCTTGATAATTGACACCTGCTTTTAACCTGGAGGGATTTATCGTGGAGGTTAAGATTATTAAGAAGGTAAAAAAATTAAAATTTTAAATTGTACTTTAGGATATTTTAAAGCCAAGATTTAATTTTTTTTCATGCTACGTGTATATTCTGTATTATGTTTATTTTGTTTGTTTTTCATTATGTTTGTGTAAAGATATCCTGTTTATTTCACTGTTGATCTCCAAAAACTGCTGCTTTCTAGTACCAGCTTTGCTTTTTGACAGCATACATAGGGGTTGTACATTAAAACAGAAGTCCCAAATAAAAGCTAGTTATAAATTACCAAACCTAGGAGTCTTGGCAATAAGAATTGGAGCAACAGCTGTCATTGACTGCTTACAGAGAATAAGGATCGAGTCAATTGAACTAAACTATGGAACTAGAAGTGCAATAATACATGCATCATAGCATTACCTTATCATCAACATCATCATTATGGGTGTTCTACAAGTTTAACTTAAATTCATACAAATAGATATAATAAAAAATATCAAAAGTAGTTTGAACAGTGTTTGCATCCTCTCTCCATTTTCAAGCCTTTATCGATTATTACAATTTTTTGAAATGTTTTACAGCTAATTTGTAAAGACAATGACATCTTAACTTAATCAAGTATACTGAAATTGCATAAAATATAAAACGAAAAAGTGTTGCAAAACTTAGCACGTCTTCAGAGGGCGAAGGTGACAACAGGACGTTAGTTAGCGGCATTACGAACAGAGTGCGCTACAAACACTAGACCCCTGCTTCTCGAATCTCGCGGATCAGTCTTGGCCGGGAGTTTCCTCGTGCCACAGCTCCGTCAAACTTTCTGTGGCGCATTTTTATGATTTTTTTTTTCGAGACAACTGCCGTGAATTTCTAGTGTCAAGTGGTCACGATGCCCGGCTCCCAGGAACAGGACGGCGCCGATTCCGACGGTTCGATAACATGGGAAGATTTTTTCGGTAATGATTTTTTTTTGTAAAAAATTTTTCTAATAATTAATAACAATATACTCATTATAATTATGAGTTAAAATTTGGTATTTTTCATAAGTAAACATAGTCGAAAAAATTGCAGTGATAAAGGTCTTCCGAATTGGCTTTTGAACAAAACTTAATGCCGGTCAGGACCATCAGATACATAATTGCTACGTTCAAATTTTGATTTTAAACTTATTGGCAGTCGGTTCTTTACATTTCTCGAGACAGATCCTTCCTTAAGAAAAAGTCCATTTACCGTTATTTTTCACATCGAAATCGCGAATCCTCTATGTTTCCAATAGAAGAGTTAGTCACTGGTCCATTATTGCAAAAAAAAAAAAAAATGGCGATGAATCGCAACAGAAAAGTCCCAGGTGGAAGATTTAATTAAAGACAAGGTATAACCTTAAAGTTTGGAAATCCTGGCATTTTAAGGTTGTTGGACATAAATATTGACTAAAACGACAAATTTAACAAGAACCATGCCATAACGCGTCAAAAATTCTTTACCTAGACGAGTTTAAAATTTGTTAAAAATATATATGAAAAATTTGGAACTAGTGACAGGAAAGGAATCACATCAATTAAATTCAACATCATAAAAGATAAGTCAGCACCTAGAACCAAATCTTACCAACCATTCACCACAAAGACAGTGTCTCATGTGGATTTTGATTTTTTTTAAAATATATTGGACAATGTTCAAGAGGAAGTACATATAAAGTGATATCTATTTTCCCTGTATAAAGCAAATATTTTTATATATTAATGTACAACCGTAATCAAGGACAAAGCCTATACTAAAATTTTAGAAATCTAGGTATTTTAAGGTTGCTGAGCAAATGCGTTAGATTTTAATTAATTAGCTCCTTAGATGACGAATTTAACAAGTTTCGTGTCGTAAGGTAACCAGAATATTCCATACTTGTTTTAAAAATGAAAGACTACTTTGTGTGAAAGTGTTCTTTTTCGTTGTCTCCAGCTTTGGAATAGAGTGTAAAAAAATAAATTTTAATAGAATAAGAACAACAGTTTTCCAAGATAGGATAGTATTTTTATGATTTTAAATCATTTTTAAATATATGAAAAATGTAATTAGTGACACGAGCATTTTAAATATTTTATTCGGAATAGCATCGAAGCTGGGTAATTACGAAGATATAATGATAATGCTGTCTCTGATAATGTTGGTTTTTTTGATTAGGCTCAATTGTTTTTGCATTACGACCATGCACCCACTTAATTATATTTAGCGGTATATTTAACCACAACTGAGTTTGCATTTGAATTTAATTTGGAAATTTTGTTTCGTGAATTTTTGTTGATGTGATGGATGTGTTGTCTGATATGGTTTATGGAAATAAAGCTGGTTTTTCTTTTCGAAAGATGATTAATTTTTTATTTGACATGGTGAAATTTATCAGAAGAATACGAGAAATTATAAAGGAATGAGATCATAGTTCAATTATTATATAAAAATGTAATTTTACAAGTAAACATTTTCAGTAATTGGGTCGTTTATGATTATTTTGGTCTCCATTTCTTCATGAAAAGCATGTGACAATTAAACATTTTTTTCTAGAAACCTGATAAGCCAAATTTTTGTTGTATTAGATAACGAAATAATATTATTACACTTCAGTACAATAAACACAAATCATAAC
The DNA here is from genome assembly GCA_039619505.1 of Cimex hemipterus. NCBI lineage: Eukaryota > Metazoa > Arthropoda > Insecta > Hemiptera > Cimicidae > Cimex > Cimex hemipterus. The sequence goes on from CM077099.1 coordinate 33,007,275, forward strand.
TCCTACCTTAAAAGGATATAATGAAAATAAAATTATACATTATTCTTCCTGGTCAAATTTGTTGAGCAAAGATGAGAAAAGGACCACACCTAAAATATAAAATTTCATTTTACAAGTAAACATTTTTTGTATTTTGGAGGTTTTTAATTCATTTGGTCTCCATATCTTCAAAAAAGCAACTGGCAGTTAACCAGTTAGTTCATTTTTTTTTTATAAACCTAATGGGACGAACTTTTTTCTCTTTTAATTAGAATTGCGAGAACTCCCAAAAATTGCCAAGGAATGAGCTCGTAGGTTAATAATTTACAAAAGTCAAATTTCATTTTACAAGTAAACGTTTTCTGTATTTTCGCCGTTTCTGATCAATTGGGGCTCTATTTTTTCATGAAAAGCATCTGACAGGTAACCATTTATTTTCGTAAGACCAATTTATTTTATATTTCTAAGAACTCCCAGAAATTGTCAAGGATAAGTTCGTAGGCCAATAATTTGTTTAAAAAAAAGTAATTTTCCTTTTACAAGTAAACATTTTCTGTATTTTGGTCATTTCTGATTAATTTGGCCGCCTATCTTCATGAAAAACATTTGGCACAACTTTTTATCATAGTCTACCGAAAAAATATATTAAGGTTTAAAAAAACCCAGGTATTTTGTGGTAGTTTTACATACTTTACAATACCTTTATCATTACAATAAAAGGATGTATTCAAAATAAAATCATTCATTTATTTCTTCCTGGTCAAATTTGTCGAGCAAAGATGAAAAAGGACCACCCCCTCGAAAATTCGTTTGCATGATCAGCTAATGGTTCAGGACTTTCCGTTTCCAGTTTTTTCTTTGTTTATCGATTAGCCATCATCTCGGGCCCCCAAATTCTCCCGGCTCCCCCAACATTTCTCGTACAACCAAGGCAGGCAGACTCATGCATATTTAGCACCAGGTACATACATAATTTACATACATTACCTTCCATTGGTAATTTGTCTTTTAATACATTGAGAATATAATTTAAATAGGCGTACTCTCGACAATTTATATGGAGTTAAGGAAGATTATTAGTTAAATTAATCCCGTAGAATTGTTTTAGGTATTAATATTTAATAAAAAGTGCATATTTGATTCAAGACAAAATCTTTTTTGCGAAACAGGACCGTTAGATAATCAATCCATTGGGAAATATATAACTACTGATTCAAAGGTAACAGACAGGATGTCTCTAAATTTAAAACAGTGAAAATTGTTAGGCAACAATCGTTGTATCATGTCAATCGAATAAAATTGAAAAGTGGGCATCTCAGACAGGTTTAAAAGAATTACCCTAGCCTTCATTTTGTTCTGACGTTCCTATTAATTAATACAAGTTTTCTTCTTTACTAAAAGTAATAAAAGTTTATTTTAAAATTGTACAAGAATATGTACAATGTAACGTTTGTACAATTCCTTGTTTTACTCCTAAAAACTTTATGAACAATTGATGTTTGTTTTCACCACTATATTATAATAATTTAAAAAAATCAATTTAAAAACAAACGTACAGTTAAATTTTCTTTACATTAGCCCCTAAGGGCTTTGAGCCTCTCAACGATGTCCGAGTTTTATGTTTGGCTTGGGTTATTGTACTGGTTATTCCTCTTGAGGTCTATATAGTGATAACCTTTTTTTGGTTGTTGCCAATCCTTTTCTGCCTATACTCATTCTTTTGGTTCTATCAGACGTCGCCTTAGTATTTTTATTTGGATGTAAGGTGGAGTTTACTATAAATGTGAAATTCATATTAATTTTATGCTGAAATTCTACAATAACCCAAAGGAAAACCATGGTAGATGATAAAAAGAAGTACCCATTACCGTAAAATTTACTGCAGTTTGCACTCACATCATGTTCACCTAGAGGGCCTTGAAGCGTGTTCAAATCTGATCAATAAAAAATTAAACTGTTTAATTACTTGTTGATTTTGTGTTTTTTGGTCTTGTATTATGATATTGCGTATTCACACAAAAACACGTTTAAAAAGGATGTAATCTACAAAGTAAAGCATAATCCGACGGCTGACGATGGCGACTATACGCACACACGCCAAAAGTTAGTTGGATTTTGTATTGTCATAGGTTCTTCAGATTTTCATCTTTGTTTTATGTGTTTCATTATGTGAAACATAATGTGCCTAGGTTCACGGTTCGTTCTTTTGTTTAACTTGCTTTCTTTTGATTTTGTCACTGTATCGTCTAAGAAATCATCAATTTCTAACATATTTTAATCAATTTGATATCTTACAAATTGTAGCTTGGGAGACTTGATCTGCACCCCATCTCTCTAGAAGTGTATAATTCTTTTTGAGCTTCAGTGATTGTGTGCACCTAGGTTGACAATTTAGTAAATTAGGAGTAAGTTAACAGTTTTGTCACGGTTCACCCATGAAAGGCAACGATTGGTTTCTTTCTTGTCCTTCCAGAATCGTACCTCGCGTGTACTTTCGCTTTCTATAGCTAATTTATCGTACTGACACTTTGTAGAATTTGTGGGTTAACGAAAAACAACGCACAGACCAACTATTGAAGTTGGCGAATGCGGTCAGGTAGACTAAAATAAACGTAAAAGACTAAACTACAATGTATTTATCAAAGTGAAACATTTTATATAGGTATGCTATATAGTCATAGATTACTTGAATTTTCTTCTTGATTGTATTTTATTGTGGGAAGATAAAACAGGGGTGAAAAACAGTGGTTTTATATTTCGCTGTTGAATTTTCTCCAAAACCCATGGATCGATTGGTGCTTCGGTAGTCTTCATTTAACCGGCGATGAAAGGGCCAAAAGAGGGCAACGAATGGGAAGGGCTGACTGCCCTATGAAACTCAACAAAAAAACGGAGTAGCTGCATGGAATATACTGGGCTTGGTCATAGGGTGGCAAGAACGTGGGACCATATATGAAACAGGCCCGATCTACGTTTGTTGTGTACTTGAACAAGCAGTGATTATTTTATAAGGTCTTCTCTTTCCTCTCCAGACGAAACATCAACCAGAAGGGGAGCACGAGTGTTATCGATTGGTTTCAGAAGGGAACGCAGCCCCGAAATAATTATGAACTTACTTTATAAACTGCATTCTCCTCTGTGCAATCGTGTTATTTAAATTGGACATTGTTAAATTTCAGTGCAACGTGCTTAAATTTGAATGAGTAAGAACTGAGATCCGGGCCTTCTAAAGACATTGATTAACGCCAAGATAAATAACCGCCACCCTTTATATTAATCTTCTAACCCTTGTTTTATCCTAGAATACGCACATTTAAAAAAAAAATAACATAAATAATCACAACTTTACACGTAATAGCTGTAGGTTCTTTAAAAACTTGGATGTATCGTTATACTTTTAACTTCTGTTTGTGGATTAAAAACAGAAAAATCGTTCTACGTGATTAATAGGCATTTTTCATATTTTTCTCACCATTCTTCGGGATATAAACCGTCTGAAAATTAATTTCGACGGATTTTAACCGGTAGTTTGCCTCAAAATGAGTAGTTTTGTGTACAGGTGTCGCCGGTGTTTACCGGCCTGAGGCAACGGATGGCCTTGCATCACTTCCTACTCTCATCCCCCACACGCTGGAATCAGCTAGAAGCTCAGTTCACTCTTGTCTCTTGTACAAGATAAATCCTTTGGCCAAATATATTTATTCTTAATATATAAGATACCAAACGAATTCAAGCGAGCCTAGGCGCAGTTCTACAGACAATATGCGATTCATAGCGAGATGGCATTTGTTGCTATCCTACAAATTACAAATTGCTGTAGACCCATTGTTTTTGTTTGTTGTTAAGTTATGACAGCACATATGTAGAAAAGACAGTCGAAAGCAGTGTGGGTGGAGAAGCCGTATTTTCAACCGATGAAACTATATTCGAGAGTTCCTTCTTACATACACTGAGAGACAAAAAGTTGCCACTCTTAACATTTTTTATTATCTCATAGACTTATATAAGGACAATCCCGCATTACAACAATATTTGGACGGTTTTACAGGAGTGAAGGTAAATAAAAAATCTCCAACTACTGTTTAGATTGGATTTTGTACACAAATCTTTGACTTCTCTTATTTGTTGGTTTTTCTGTAGCTTCTTTCGTATGTTTCTCCGCTGCTTTGATTTTTTTTAAGATGTACCATTTTAAGTTTCAAATTTGTTTGAGTGATCCAGATTCTGATACAATCATAGCATTTTAATACTTTCCAAAAGGATAGTTCCTACTCACAGTAAAGCTCTTACTGTGAGTAGGAACTATCCTTTTGGAAAGTAATGAACACCACACTCACCCCATCATTTAACATTTCTATCATAGCATTTTTGGAAAATGGAAGAAGTGAGGAGGCCAGAGGGCTTAAAATTTTCAGAACAATTGTCCAACAAAATACAACACATCAACAACTGTACGTTCCATCGTTACCAAGATGCTGAATGCTACTCAATAAAGGTTGGGACATGTCGCCATCCTGTCACAATTCATAGAGATGATCGTTTGACTGTTTCGAATGTACTCCGTAATCGACACTACCTCTGTTGAAATTACGCGACCATTCAACAATTAGAAATGTTTATGTCGGTTTACGCACTGTACGGCGAATACTTTCAGAAGCCGGATTGCGTGCGAGAAGGCCTGCCACTGGTCCAGTACTTCTGGCAAAGCGCAGAACAAATCGTTTAAGTTTCGCAAGAAATCACATATATTGTTCTGAACAAGATTGGATTAAAATCTTGTTTTCGGATGAGTCAAGGTCTGACTTCTGAAGGCCGAGAGAAGGTTTATAGAATAGGAGAGGGATGCATCCTCGCAACATTTTCACCATGGAGTTTGAATGTGTTCCTTATCTGCTATTAGTTGACAAGGGTTTTATTTTTATACATACATATACATAAAATGCAAAGCCTCACAGCTAAGAATGTTGAGGACTACTTGGAACAGGCTTCCATTAAAACTACACTTAGTATGGAATGATCAGCATGTAGTCCCGACTTAAATCCTTTCTTACTCTGCTGAAACGTGTTGTCAAACAGGGTAAAAAGTCGCCCAGTGATGCCAGAATATTTGCAGTAATTAAGAATAGCGCTGTTAGAGAAATTTGAAAATATTCCACAGCATTACATTCAACTCATAAACTCGATGTCACGTCGAATCCAAGAATGTGATCGACGAAAGTGGTGGAAATATTCCGAACTGAATTCACTTCATTGTTTCCACAGCAACATTTTTGGTACAATTTTTTACTCATTTTAATTTTTATCTAACTTTAAATTATATATTCAAAATATTCAGTAAATATATAAAAAATTGAGGGTGGTCATGTTTTTGCCTCTCAGAGTAGATTAGATAGTCCGTTTCAACTAAGCTCCTTTTCTGAAATTTTCAATTCATGATTAAATAAAGGAAGTCCTTCTCTAACAAGTTTAAATTGTCCAGATCTTATAAGAAAGTTTCGTGTGACTTTTACATTTTACTTAATTTGTATTTCCTGAGGTGTATCGTTTCTACATTAAATAGTTTACCAAATGGACATTGCTAAAATTCCAAGCCTTTGCCTGGATTTTTCTTTTAAACTTTATTTACATTTATTTTAATTTATAGAACTAAGGTATTTTATTAACAGTTGAATGACCTAAACGGTTCTTGACACGCCTCCCGGTCACAGCCTTGTATACTGTTCTACGTTGAATACGACATTGTCAGTTTACAACTCGCCAAATAAATAATTGTAGCATGAACTCCTCAATAGTTTTGCCAAGAAAACGGTTATTAACATTTTCAAATAGATTAGTTCTAAATTATAATTATAGTCTTCCACCCCAGGAAGCTCAAGAGAAATGGATTTTCAAAACAAACATCAAGGAACATAATTCGTTTTCTTGTGTTCAGCTAAGGTCCTTCTCAAGTTGTGTAATTTGTTATTGGGTTGGTGCTAAACTAATGCAGGTTTTGAAAATTTGTTTTATTTCCGCAGGTGCTTGTCATGTAAACAAAGCTAAACCCTCAAATCTAATTTGTCGACTATAATAAATAATTTTAACTGTTTTAACTGATATTGAATTTTATAAGAGTGAGGTCCTACGAAATTAAACATGCCTAAACTAGATTTTCATCATGTTGATTTGTACCAATTTAAATTTGGGCGAAGTGCGACCCAAATGAAATAACATCAATACAGTTTGTGGGGAGGGAAGCATTGACGAATGCACGGTGCAGCGATGGTTTCAGAGATTTCGTCTTGGGACTTCGATCTCGAATACAGGGAAGGTTTATCGGGAAATTCGGAAGAGCTTGGTGTTGTCCACTCAACCGGTGTTCGTCATCTAGAGCAAATTGGTATTAGTAGAGTAAACAAACTCGACAAGCGGGTAGAAATGAACTAACCGAAGCCCAAAGAATTGATGCTTTGAAAATTGCACGTCTCTTCTGTTATGGCATCAAAATTATTCATTTCTGGATCGTTTCATCACATGCAATGAGAAATGCAATTAGTACGATAACTGGAGATGTGCAGGTCGCTGGTTGGACAAGGAAGAAGCGCCAAAACACTTCCCGAGACCAAGTTTACACCCAGAAAAGGTTATGGCGACTGTTCAGCGATGTACTGCTGCGGTTGTTTACTATAATTTCCTGAATTTTGGTGAAACTATCACAGCAGGGAAATGTCGCCAAGAAAAAGAAACGGACAACTGCAATAGCTTTCTCCAGCATTGGTAACCCATAAGGGACCGATTCCTTTTCACCATAACGCCACATTTCGCAATGCCAACTCTTTGGAAACTTTAGATATAAAACCTTACCACACCCTCCATATTACCCGTCCTCTCGTCTACAGCACTCCACCTTTTTTAGGCATTTTGTTAACTTCTTGTGGGATTTGTAGGAAAAGCGGTGAAGCCTGTTTTGTTTTATTTGTCGAACAACTCATCGATCGTCTAATTACAACGTAGTACCATGTGTGAAACATCCATACAGAAAAGGTTGGATCTTTGACAGCCGGTTATTATTCACATTAACAGTCCCTCCTGGGCATTTTCGAATACACAAATCAAACCCAATGAAGTTGTTACATCTTACGTCCTGTCGTAATGAGTAGATGAAGATGATGCTTAATTATAAGGGAATGAAGATTATCTTGAACTGGAGAAGTCGTCTCAAAAGTCAACCATTAAATGGTAGGTTAATTTCCTAAAATAGGAAAGCGGTTGACGTAATAATAATGCTAGTTGTCAATATTAAAAAAATTAAAATTTCATGATAGTATATCTGTAATAAAAATAATGGGAAAGGTCAAGATTGATCTTTTTTTCAATATAAACAATATTTCGCAACCGCAGACCAACGCGAAGCAATACTGAAGAAGTTTTACTGTTGTGAGATTATTTTTTGAAGTCTGCTGGGTGATGAAGCTGCAGTTGTGCCGCTTTCGATCATCCTGATCCACCTATCCTCAGACTACTTTCCACACCTTCAGCGGTGACTTCACTTTAGTCGACCGTGTCCTTTTACAAGCTATAACGAAATCAACGAGAGTAACCTAGGTAGTCTAGGATGCTCGGAAAAGACTAAACTATATGTCTATAATATTATTTTGACTTTTAAAAATTAAAGTAAACATTAAACGTACTAAACGTAAATGTTAGAGTAAAATTGTTCAAAAATACAACCAAGAGAAAATAAAAAATAGGAAATTGCGTATCAAGGGTTAATTGACACAATTATTAATAGCGGTACTTAATTTTAATATGAAAAACAAACAAACAAGGTTTACAAACGGAACCGGTTTTTCAAAAATTGAAAACAAAGCAGGTGATTTATCACGACCTTGGAGGCCGCATCCTTTACTTTCTTTCTAAATTGGCTTTGGTCCTTTCTTTTTGTCTTCTTTTTATCATTTACCTAAACTATGTACGGTAACATCAAATTGTTAGGAGCACTTCATGAGTACAGATTCGATAATTATAATTTATGATTATTTGGAGAAAATGAGATTCGGTCTGGTGTGACGTAGTTTTAGAAAACTAAAACTTATTACGTTGTTTTCCGCGATGTGTAAATTGTAGTTTTATATTTTCTAATCTTTACGTATCTCACTCCCCCTCTCTCACCCCCGTTTCTGAGGAACATTTCCTTATTTTTACCTTTACCATCTTCATAATTTTATTTTTGTTTACTCCTTTGTAAAAAGTGAAGGGATGAAAGGGGTGTGTCAGCGATGCCTTTGTTCCGTCGGAGCCTTTGATGTATAGGGTCTGGGGGATTTTCGTTCCGGTCGTCTATTATGTTCAACAGTTTGCTTTCTTTTTATGTTAAATAGTGTCTTTAATAGTGTAAATTACGTGGGTTTCATTTGTGTCGGCTGGATGGTGTCTTTTATGTCTGACGTTATGTGACATTGACTTATCAATTTAACTGGTCGATTGAGTTGTTAAAACATTGCAATATTTGGTAAAGATAAAAAATACTATTTTTTTTTGTCTACTTAATAGTAAAATCCGATAAATCATGCCCCGCTGAGAAACCATTATTGGTCTCAGGTTCAATAGGATAATCAGGAGTCATGTATAATATTAACGATAACCATTGGCTGGCATATTATTATTATTTTATGTTAGTTGAGACATGCATACTTCCTTAACCTATAATTGTAATATTTTACAATTAAATGAAAATAGGTACTACTCTGACGACTCACCCAGACGAGGTAAGAAGATCAAGATGTTTGGAGATAACCAAACTACAGGTTCATCACGCCTCAGGCCTTAAAAGGTCTCACAATTCAATTTTTCATTGAACAGATCAGATCACATAAATATTCTATACAGTGCCAAACTGGTAGATGAATAACTTAAATGACGGGTTCATCGCCCACTAGGCCTCAACAAAAAGCTCGTGATTGATCACATCGAACATCTACATGTAGACCCAATGTAGTATCAATATGGAAAATTCAAAATGAAACGTAATTTGGCGTCACCAACCTTCTTTTATCCAGGTTAATTATATTGATTATCCGGGTTCCTTTTCTTCCTTCCTCTCTCCCTTCCGTCTCTCTCCCAAATATGAAAATCACTTATTTATTACATTTTTAGTTGTATTTAACTTTAATTGTGAAACAAAATAAAAGTCATTTTATTAACTTGTAAAAGAGGACCGAATGACAAAAAAGTGCATGGAGTAACTTTTGCAAAATCTTAAAAGATGATAACAATTCATATATATATATATATATATATATA
>CM077099.1:33036384-33059584 GCA_039619505.1 Cimex hemipterus
TACAGCTTCTTAAATCCTGGCGAAACCATCAATGCTGAATCATACTGTAACCAAATTAATACCATGCATCAGAAATTGGCAGTAATGAAGCCCTCTTTGGTCAATCGGAAAGGGCCCATTTTGTTGCATGACAACGCTCGACCACATGTGTCACGTGTAACGTCACAAAAATTATTGGAGCTTGGCTATGAAACTTTGCCTCACCCACCCTACTCTCCGGACCTCTCGCCTACTGACTACCATTTTTTTAGACACCTGGACCACTACTTACAACACATAATATTCAAAAATCAAACGGAACTGGAAAATGCATTTATTGACTTTATCAATTCTAAAAATTCTGAATTCTACTCAGACGGAATTAATAAGTTACCAACACGTTGGGAGAAATGTATTGAGAGTATGGGAAATTATTTTGATTAAAGAACATTGCTTTAAAGTAACTAGTTTCTTTTTTTTTTGTTTAATACCAAAATCCTGCATTATTTTCCGGACAACCCAATAATATGGTTCGGCCAGATTATCCTTTCAGAATTGTATAGACGACGATAATTAGGAAAAGGAGAGCTATATTACTTCTTAAGATATTACTATATTCCAAACGCCAGAAAAAATTTTCTTCCAACATATTTTTTCTTACAAATCACATTTGGTTAAACAATGGAAAAAACTTGATAATTTTGTTATTATTACTAGTAATTAAAATAATTCGAATTTCTGGCTTGGAAAAACCGGTCATCTTTAATAACAATAGTGCTTTTAACTCGTCTGCAATTACCACTTTATTAAAAGCCAGCATTCAGAGGAGTCAAGGTCGTGATATTTAAATGCCATCAACCATAGATACCCCTGTAGCTGGCTTTTTCATCATTTTTTCATGTAACCGTTCTAGCACTAATCGTTAGTTTACTGTCAACGTAATGGTTATTGTTAAATGGCGTATAAGACGAGTGGATTTCCATTAGTTCGTTAAAAATACTGCCGTCTGACCGCCTCGGCGCATCTTAAAATCACGTACAAAAGTCAGCCATTGCGCATGTTTGAATTTACAAGTCGCACGTTGAAGTCCATAAAATAAATTCTCACAAAAGTGGGTCTTGGGAGGAAAGTAACAAACTATAATATATTACTGACGTTACCCATGGGAGGGTTGTTACGGGGGGGGGTCAGGTGGAAACAAAAAGCTAGATCATCTGGAACGAGGGAAAATAGCGGATAAAATATTGAAAAATCCAGACAAAATTAACCAGGAACAACAAGCTTTTTTAAATTAAATCAATTCGAAAAAATCAACATGCAATTATGCAATTCTTTTAAAATTATGTAGTTTGTCTTCCGGTCATCCTGGTCTACCTACCCCTCACTGGCCTGGTCTGTGAGCTGTGTGTTCACTGGAAGGTTTATGTGTTGTTTTTATTTTGGTGCAATAAAATGTGTTCAAAATATGATTTATCCCGAAACAAGTCTAAATTTTTGTGAAACTGGGCATTCATAACAGCTGAAAATGGGAAGAGGGCAGCACCCCGAAAACGATATTGTTTTAAAAAATAAAGACTACTTTCTGTGAAAAATATGTTTTTGATTGTCTCCGTCTTTGGAATATTGTGGGTCAAGACTGTTCGTGAATGAAAAAGTGCCCGTTACTTCTAACACTGATTATAGTTAGACTAAAAACCTACCAATTTAAGATAACTAAACTTGACAGAGCAGACTAGCTAAGAAAGGATGGCCGAAAAAGACCTGCAGGTCCATCAAATGTAAATGTAGCCGAGAACTCTCCCAAGTGTGAAAATTATCCAGGTGTTTTGCGAGATGATGAAATGCCATATTTAGCCATAAATTGACCAGGCTGAAAGGACGGAATATTCGAACAAGGGAAGCATTGATGGAATTGTCAATTTACTCTAATAGATGATTTGTCTATTCTATAATTCTATTATCATTGGTGATTCGTTTTAATCTGAACGGAGATTGTAATATCAACCTGAAGGTCCCATGTGGCTCCGAGATCCGGGATGTTGCATAAATGAACAGATTTTTTTCTCATCCAATAAATACTCACACTCACCCGTTATTTTTTTTATTTCAAGACATATTTTCACTGCAACTTCAGTCCAAGCAATCTCATAAACGGATTTTAAGCTTATATAAAAATAACAAGCAGGTTGGAAAGGATTAAATCCCATAATACACATCCAGAGCTGAATTGAAATAAAACGTTGACTAATGCTAAATACCAGTCGTCAAAAGCCGTCGGATACGTTTAATTGCTCCCACGCCGTCGACATATTTGAAAAGAGATTATTCGGGCTTTGAGATTCTTTGGATTCCTCGGTTCGCTACGGCTATTAACCGGAGTTCTGTGCTAATTTGGTTCTGACATGATGCCAAGTCTCGTTCGGATCGCAACACCGCCGCCACTTCTCCAACACAACGGATTCCACACAGTTCCTGAATTGATACCGATCGATACAGCACAGTTATTGCTGCAAAAGTTTCACTGGAAATTTCCATATTAATTCTAAACCTATTCGTTATCTGTACATAAAAAAAAACTTATTCTTTTAATTTTTACAAAAGTGTAAAGTATAACAATTGCTCAAGAAAAGAACACGATAATTTCTATATTTGAAAGTTTATTAATAATATCAAAGTCTTATTTATAAAAATTCAACATTTTTATGATTATTTGTGAGAAAGTTTGGTAAATTAGAAAAAGTGAGCTATAAGTTTATAACAAATAAGCCTTTGTTAATGATACACAATATTTCCTGGAGTTTTTAGAATATTATTAAAATTTATTTGTGTTTTAGGAATTTAGACCCATCATCAGCAATCTTGTTGTTTTAATAATTAATAATGTATCATATCAAACTGTATTTTAAAAGATAGACTTTGTATCGTCAGGCAGCACGTCCAGCTAACGGACCCTTGCTGCCTGTAAAACAAAAATTAAAAGATTTGCCAATCTTGCATCTCTGATTTAATTTTATGTTTAAACAATTATGTATTAGATCTAAGTAATATTTTAAAAAAATAATTGTGGACAGACATGGCTAAGATGGAAATAGGTGTCCTATTGTTTTTAAATGCCCAATTTTCTTTTTTTTTAGAAATCATTTATAAATCTAATTGTTTGATGTATTTTTACTATTTTTTATCTACTATCTAGGTAAGCTTTTTCCGAACTACTATCTAGGTAACCTTTTTGCGGTCTGTCGATGCAAGATTGTCATAAATGTAAAATACAATATTAATAAATTATTAATCTAATACTATATCAAATTTTTGATGATGGCTGTAAATTCCAGAAATTTTCAAATAAATGTTCATAAATAACGTTTAACTTTATTAGTTGAAAAAAAAAACATAGGGAAATGTTTTCTGACGCTAATGCAGTAAATTTGAATAAGACGAATTAGTCTTAACCATTCCATGTTGTAAATAAAACAACTTTAAAAGACATAAATAAGTATAATTAAACAAAAAAAAATTAAAACGAAAACACATTACAATTCAATTATCGATGGAGAGTGAATTTATTTATACAGGCGTAATGCAGTAATTGAAATCAATTTCTAAAGCATGCTTTTGCGAAGTTTGTTTCATTAATTTTTACAACAGGGTTACCCTAGTGATGTTTTATCACTGAAGTAATTTCCAGACTGTAATTGAATAACAATTAATTACGAAAACAACCTTTTTCAAAATGAAAATGAAATTTTGATTGGCATTTTGTCAGATTCGCTTTGTTGAACAAAGACCTGAAGAAAACCTGTATAGCCTTTTAAACGTATGCAACGTTTTAAAGTCTACGTGTCTCTTGTTTTTGTTTCCAATAAATAAAACCGAAATTAAACTCACTCTGAATATATATTTATTTACATGTAAAGTAGACTGCACGTTAAAAATGATGGTTTGCATAAATACCAGATTGATTTATAGATTGACGGACCCTAAAGAATAATAGTAAACGCATTTAAACGAAAAATAAATATATAAATTAGGGATATATAAAGTGCATTCTGTTTCTGATAAAATCAATTATTGACATTTTATCATATTTTGTTGTAACAATTCCTAAAAAAACAGTCTTAAAAGTATCTAAATAAAAAGTACACACTGGAAAATAAATGCAGTCTCGTCTGACAGATCAAAATATCGAAAAGGGCAGGTCATGAAGGTCGCAATGAAACAAACTACAAGAGGCCACCAGGCCACAAAATAAAAACCTACTAAAAAAAGCTAAAAGAAAATATACTCCGACCGTACCATTTATTCCACCACCTGGAATATTAATCTCAGCTCCTTGTTTCACTAAGTTGGTTTTTGAAAATAATTTATGTAGGTGATTTATTGAACTATTCCAACCCGTTTTTTTTTTTTTATTTCTGGTTACGCAGTTTGGGCTCAGCTGCCAACCACCTTTTAGGAATTTAAACCATACCCACTATGGTACAAGTAACATTTGAACACAAACCGTATAACACCATAGAAGATAATTTCCTTTCATCATGAAATGCAGAACATAAACCATATGCTGGTAGGCATGAACTCCTTACACAAAAACACGTAATTTACATCAAAACTCTAGTAAAAATAGTAGTATAAAAGTCCTGGATTTGAATGAACCAGTAATCCAACTATCCTAAATAGTTATGTAGTCTCTCTATCCTATCTGATAGGCTTGCACCAGATATTTATTTATTTGTTCTATCACATTGTTAAATATATAACTTTTCCATCGATAGCAGGTAAATTCAAACAATTTTAGTTCCAGCAGAGTCCATCTCCTTGTGGGCATCTTCAGCCTTTATTAAAATAAAACGTAAATAAAACTAAAACAAAGTATTCTGTTCTTTTCAAACACTTAACTAGCGTTTGAATTTACCTAATATATAAGCTTCCATCGCAAAGAAGTAGACATGTTGAAAGAAAATACAGTAAGCTATAATTTAACAAAATCAATTGAAAATTCAGTTGAATACTTATGAAGGGTTTCGTAGTAATATTGATGACAATTAAGAAGTATTCTTTGTTCTTGGTGTATTGTCATTCTAATTACACTGGAGGGCCAGTATTTAATATACTGGGAGGAAGTATAGTCTGTATACATATGAATGTATGTTGTACGTTCGTGTATATATGTTACGTGGTTATAAATAAAATTTATAGATTCCCGCTTTTTGATAAAAGTTGTTTATGTGATAACCGTGAAAGTGGTAGCTTTAGATGTACAGCTACTGTCCGTGTTCGGCGGAGAAAAAGTTAAAGGGTTGAAATCCCATTTAATTATTTCTTAAACATTTATGTCTAAAAAAGGAACGAGAAATCAGTGAGACCAACCATGTTTGGACATAATGTTTCAAAGATTAAGAAGGTTTTCTAACTCGTTTACCCTATGTAAACCAACTCGGCTTAATGAGAAGTGTTTAATGGGTCAAGTTGCGAGGGATCGTCGTAGGGAGCGATGTGACGTGATGTTTGGAGGTCAGTGTAACGCGTGTGTTGTTAAAGGGGGTTGTCTGCCCCACTGGGAAGGGGGTTGATCAATAAAAGTAGGGGAGACTAACACCCCTTCCTAGCCGCCGACGGCCGTCCTCCCGACTTCCTAAGACACCCGCGAAGATGAATTTTTAATAACGGAAAGCACCAATGTCAACATCCGGCAAACCTGCCTATCTCCTATTTTCCGGCTCTTCCCATGCAAAAAAAACGGCACTGAAAACAAATGTAGCAATCCGTCGCAATAACAAACACTTTGTTTCGGAAGTAACAAAATTGTGCAACAAGAAAAAAAAGTAAATCCATTTAGGTATGGTTTAAAGACATTATAAAAATGTTAAAAAAACTATCAGAAAAGAATATTTACTTTTAAATACAAACATATATTATGTTTATATATTTCGAATAGATTAAACATAAAAATCGACAGCAAATATTTATAGCTCCCAAGAACAATTGCCTCCTCGCGCTAATCAAAGTGACATAGTCTACGCAATATTAACAAACCGCTTGGTTTAGAAACGAATATTGTTTTTTTGTTTCTCAACTCCTTTTTATTTTTAATATAAAACTACCAGGATAAACAATTGTCCAATTATTAATTAATTTTTTATGTTAATCAAACACGTTTCGACTTTGTGTCATCTTCAGTGAAGACCACCAACTTCAAGCTTTAAATTCAATCCAATTAATTAATGTTTCCACGCACAAGACACGTCAATGGCCAAGAAAGATTTTTAATTCAACTTAATTGTTGTAATAAGATGTTAAAACTGGGAAGTCCCTTTCGTACTTCTTTGCCACTCTTCTTTAATTTGTTTCTATTTTCGTTATATTTATTGGTTTGTTCGTTGAGAGACTAAACTACCACAAAAACCTGATAAGAAGACGAGAAAAATTTAATATTCTACAAACAAAAGTATAATAATAAACTGTATTAATGGGTTTTAGATGATTTATATATTTAAAAAACAAAGAAACATTCAAAAAATGTTAAGAAGAGAGAAAGAGTCTCTCTCTCTCTCATTCTTTCCCTGTTTTTTATTAAATTTGTCTCATAAGCGTGACAGTATTGTAGTCAAGAATGACGTCAACTATGATTCAAAAAAATGACTTAATAATCAAAAATTACCTACAAATTAATTTTGCAAAGACCAGAGCACTGTGACGGAGTGTGCGACAATAACGTACCTTCACCTACATAACTTTTTCGCCATATATTTTGATGTTGGCTGAAAAAAAAATAAAAATTGTTTAATTCATATTTGATTACTTTAATTGGAAAAAATACGCCAATAATCATTACTAAGGGGGTACATAGGTGTCGTTTTAAACCTATTATCCGAAAAGAAGAACACTTACAGGCAATATTAACAGTAATTCAGTTATCAGTTTTATCCGTGATTACATGTCAAAGTGGAAGCCAACTGAAAGCTTCCTTCTCCGTGTGTTTAAATGCTTGCACAGTATAATTTAAGAAAAGAATCCATGTCGCCTACATCAAGTCTCGTCATCCAAATTTTAAGCCAATCGTGAGATGGGTCTTGGTCGTTAACCCCGATTAAGATTTCTGCCAAAAGAACTCTTGCCAACTTGTAGTGGTAGGGAGAAAAAAATTGAATGAATTTTATAAAATTTATTCAACAAATGTACCACGGTTTATTCTGGCCCATGATAGAGGATCGCGCGATGCAAGATGCGACATTATTGCTAGACAAAGCAGAAATGAAAATATCTCGGTGAAAAACAATATTAACTAATGGTTTGAACTAAACTTAAAGAAAATTACAGCATTACAATTAAAGTGCACAACTTCAAATGTATTACAATGCTGATATAATATTTTTGTTTATTTTATGTTTCTCCGGAGTTTTTAATCGCAAGTACGCACATTTTATGTACGACGTTGGGTCCAAAATTATAATATCTATTTATAAAAACGTTATATTTATTTGTTTAAAAAATACAATAAAAAATAACGAAGCATACTCCGATTTACGTGAATGTTAAGAATTGGGTTTTGCATAGATTGAATGGCACGGATAAATTCGCAGAAAAGGGTAAATCGTTCTACTAACTGGCATTTAAATTAAGAAAAACATTCATTCTATAAAAATTGGTTGTTTTTTTCCGGCTTCTTTATTGGAAAATTGACTTTATAATCGAGGCTTAGATTGAGGAAAACAAGTTTACAAGAAAAATCCCTTCAGAAATCCATCCGACGGTTGATCGCTCTATCATCTGCGAAACGAGGCTGCCTTGAAGCTAAATTAATCAATTTATAATCAAGATAGACCTCGAATAAATCTATAGCTTTGTCCATCGCAAAACAATTGGCTCGTTCCCAATAATCATTTTGACTGAAATAATCTAAAACGTTCGAGTAACAATATTGGATTAAAAATGTTCTTATTGGCCAGTAAGCTGATAAATCTTATACGAACAGTCGTCCATTTACAATTTTAAAAAGGGACAAAAACAATCACGCGTTATTAAACTTTTATAGTTGTTTTGAGTAAAACAAATAAATTTTTAATGGGAAATAAATTAATCAACAAACAATCAATTGACTGTATATCTGCAGGTGAACTGATATGAATCCATCGTTCTCACATTCATCGTTGATGGCTGAATTTAATTTTTACTTTTAACCAACTATTCTTCTAAATATTCCGGCTTAGATTATAATTGACAGTAATAAAAATTTTATATTGTTCTTTTTTGTATATATTTTTTTCGTGGCTTTCTCTATATCGCCCGAAATGCTACAAACATAAATTATTCAAGTTGCTGGTTGTACACAATACATGCATAGTTATAGTTGCAAATAAATGAAGTTGAAAATTATTAATTAATTTCTAATGATTTATTTACCATAGTTTAATATTTTATGTATAAATGAGTGAAAGAGTAGGACACTAAAATGTACAGCACCACGGTGTTGCAGGTTTAGCATTCGTTCCTCTTCACTTGAACAAATGTAGTTTGCATATAAAAGTGAAGCCTGCAAACAACATTTAATTAGCCATTGAGTAAGCCGAGTTATTAAATTCCAAAAAGTTTAGGGATGGGTTTTTTTAAAATAATATTATACAACATATATAATTTTTAAAACTTAAGCGAATGAATGATTGTGTGTGAATTTACAGTAGTACAAGAAATTCCTTGAAGGTAAAATAAAAGCAACATTCTAGTTACAAGAAATGGATAATTGGTAATTATAATCCATCTAAAAAATAATCAAACCGGATAGTCCCATAATTCTTAAATCCCAATCTTATATACGTATTCCTTATTTACTCATTTTTGACAACATCGCTATTTTTTGAAGTTATTTTATTATTTTAAATTAGGCCTTGGAGCAGAGACATCTTCCGAAAATGGGATTTTATTCTCCTTCGGTGACAAACATTTATAGGAATTTTTTTCTTCGTTTATTGTCCTTGCCAGTCCTTATCTGTAGCCTTTTTTTCAATCAGATTTCTCGTCTTTTGAGATTTTTTCTTATTTTCTTTTTTTCACGTTTCATCAATATAAATTGTTATAATTAAGTTTCGTCATAAGTTTCGGTCTCTGATTTTTCTAGGTTGTATCTTGGATTTCTTATGAACATTATTTTATAGAAAATATTTTCCCTTTGGCATCTGACTTCCTTTTCATTGCGTTATACCTTTGATGATGACGTGTGAATATTAGGTACGAGCATTTTCCTTGTTTTCTCATCTCGGCCTTCTCTTCAGTCAAGCGCTTTCTTTTTTCTATCACATTTTCAAGAAAATTCTTCAATAATGTACATACTGTAGTTAGTCTGACATATGTATGTATGGCTAGTTTGCATCAGTTGTCCATTATTAGATATGCTTGTTGTTTTGTTTTTTTTAACTTTGTAGGATTTATCGTAGTTGCTTTGGTGCGCACAGTTAAACGGATTTCTTAAAAAATATTCAATTTAATTATTCATATAAGAAAGTAATGAGACAATATTTTTAATCATAAAATTCATACTTTTTAATTTAGCTAGTTAATTAGTTTATCATTGTTGTATTTGGCAAAAAGTGTAGAAGTTGTAGGTTGTTCTGTAAATACAATTCATACATACAAACATTTGAATACAGGAAAAGGACAATAGAGTAAAAAAGAGCGTTAAGAAATCGTCAATAAATATATAATACAAGATTTTTTTAAAATCTTCCCTTTTAGTGGAAAGAGAATTTTTCCTTTGGTGTAGTGAAGAAACACTATTTATTTAATATTTTAATGACCTTGCATAGTTCCTTTTTAAGTGGAGAAAAAAACGCTGTATTTGGGTCATAGGGCATGTATGTAAAAATGTCAGTGGGTCTTTTTCTGTTTGGCACCTGCCCAGAATTAATAGTCACTTCTCCTTGAATTTAGGAAGTAATCCTTCTGCCAATAAAAGAATTTTTTCTTCGTGAATATTTTAATTTTTTCAAACGTTGGTCAGATCGTATGACAGCAAACTCTTTCTACCAGCCCCCCCTAGTTGCCCTAGTCTATTTTCGTAGAAGCCGGAGCGAATTGTGTAGCAATTAAACCTTACGTTTGATATCAGAAAAAAATGAAAATCGATCACCCCCTGCTTCATTGGACTGTTGAATAAATGAAAGATTGTCAACGATAACACCCACTGTCTCCATACGCGCCGTTAAAAATTACCAAATTCAATTTTTATAGCTTTATGTGACAACTGTTATAAATTTTTAAAACATACACGATGTGTCAAATAATTAAAAAATTAAAATAATCATTGGGCCTGCTACTATGGCGACATTCATTTTTTTACCTTAACTGTAAAACGTAATTGTCATAGTTATCGTTGTATTTTTATCATTCATCATTTTAAATTTCCAAAAACTATATGCTTTTCTCTACCTTCGTCAATACTAGGATTTTATTTTATTTTTTTAATTAATATGCATTTGGTTTGTAGTTTATGTTATTGTTTTATTCCCCTGGCCATATCTGAATTGAAGAAGAAATTTTCATTTCATTCATTTTGGAATGGGTTAAACAAACCATTCTCTAGCTGTAGCACACAAGCAAATAACTAATTCGTTATGAAATTTGATCTCTAGGCCCGTTTTTGTTGATTTTCTTTTCTCCACGGTTACGTTGTAACTCCCAAAGTTTTTTCTAGTAGCACTACCAGCATTTAGATTCGTAGGGTCGCTTATGCCTCTTCGCATAATCTGTACGTGTTGGTTGATTCTATTCAAGTGCCCATTCAGTTTGCAACCTGTTCGGATTCGGAATGCTTCTTTTGGCATTTCGTTCTTTCTTTCCATCCAAATCTCGCCGTGTTTTTTAATTGTTAGTGTACAGTGAGTGAGTCCATCGTTTCCTCAGTTTCACTAGGTCTTCTTCGTTGATAGTATACCAGTCATCCGTGTCGCAGACCCTTTCCTTTCAAGAGCACTAGCTTCATAGTTCTCCTTTACACTGCGTTTCTGGGACCAGCAGCACAAACGGTTTAGGTTTTGCAATTCAGCTCGATCAATTGATGTTTCAGAATGCTCTGATGGCTGTTGCCTTGCTACCCGCGACATGATAGCTATATCTTTGATATCTTTTGTTCAAATTGTTACTGCGAATTGAGCACATTTCTCAGTTACTTGCATTTCAGCTTGAAAAATACTGTTGTTCTTGATCATTGGATCTGTATGGGTTTTTTTTGGACA
Source organism: Cimex hemipterus (assembly GCA_039619505.1). Classification (NCBI taxonomy): domain Eukaryota; kingdom Metazoa; phylum Arthropoda; class Insecta; order Hemiptera; family Cimicidae; genus Cimex; species Cimex hemipterus. The sequence continues at coordinate 33,047,589 of CM077099.1, forward strand.
AATAATCCTGCCCCTGTTCCTTCTTGCGTTCTAGATCACCCTGTACAAATATTGTCTTCCTTGACTGAGTTTTTCTTTTTTTCCCATTCAAATATCTTGTTGTGTCGTCCCCAGCAGGCTTGACGGAAATATTCTCTCATTTAGATGATTTTGTGCTTTGATTTAAGATTTAATCTCTGAGAGAGAACTCTGTCTGAGGTTTACCTTTCCCGTACAACGATCAACTTTGCACTAGCTAAAAAAATGCCACGTGACATTCCAAATAGCTCGGAGTGTACATATCCTCTGAACGTCGGCAATTGAAATTTAGACCATCTAAAGATTTGAAACACAGAAGAACAAACATAGGATCCAAATAAAACAAAGAGAAAAATGGATAAACTCTAGCAGTGCTAGACACAGTAAACTCATGATAAAACAACCCTCATCAAAACTGGCAAAAACACTGCTACAATTGGAGAGGGCAAATCTCAGAGGAGTGGTAGGACTACTAACCGGCCACTGGCATCTGAGAAAACATCTACAAAACATGGGCATATATAATAGTGATCCCATTTGCAGACTATGTAATGAGGAGGAGGAAACAGCCACTCATATCATCTTCGAATGCGAAGCAACGGTTCAATCTGACGTATAAAAGCGACTCAGAGAATAACAATAGAGAATAGCAATAACAGTCAATGACTTGATAGTTCTGAGAAAAAGGATCGAGTCTATTGACTAAACCAAGGAACTAGGAAGGTACAATAAGCCAGAAGGCTGCAGTGCCTGGGGCACACAAACCCCATATCCTAGTACCCTTGCCACCATACCATACCATCTGAATATTTGAGACTATCACCTCCTCTGTAGTGAAAACTCTCTCTCCTAATTTTCTAAAATCAAATTCACATATTTAAGTGGAGGTTCGTAGGGTGTGAGTAATTATAGAGAGGTCCACGAACGGTGTGTCGGGCCCATAGGTAACATCCATTTTAATCCTTACTTATTATCTTTTGCCGTCTGCCAGGTTTGCCTATCCTCGCTGGGTTGTTCTATCAGACTAGTTTCTGCATATCGCCATCTTTACTGCCGGGTTTGGGTGATTTTGGATATCACATTTGACAACGGTCGCCGCAGTCCGAAGGTAGGAACCTCACAATTATTACAAGGGTAGGTGCCGAAGTACCTGTCGTCTCGTCTCGTCGTCATCGTGAAAGTACGTGCTTACAAGTACTATTTGCCTAAAATTAAATAACTAAAGGAATATTTATTTCATTCATTTTAAACGAATAAAAGTGGGTAGTTCTATCATTTTGTCCATCAGTGCATACGCAAAATGTGATTTTTTTACTTTTTTAATATTTTATTATCACAAATTTGAACAAACCTGCTGTAGAATTCATTTCTAAATAATAGGATATTTCTATATAATGTAATATGGTAATTTTTATCAATTTACAATTTTAAAAATTGCTTTCCAAGATGTCACGTAGGCTATCTTGATTGTAAATTGAATGTAAATAATTAATGCCTACGTTTTGTAATTTTGTAAATTTAAAAAGCAAAACTCCCGTAAGAAAATTAATCAGGATCAATTATGTTTAAATGCTTTGCTAATATACTTCTTTTATTCTCCATTAGTTTAAGTGGATCATTTATATGAATTGCGTGCGAGTCTAGCGGAGTAATGAATAAATTTTTCGAAAGATAAACTATGTCTGTAGTTCGATTGTGTTGTGACTGATCAAAGTGCTGTTTTGTCAAATTTGTTTTCAATACACATTACGAAGGATCAGATGTGATACCGTTGTATATTAACCTCGTTTTATAAGGCTTGAAATTCGTTCAAAATGAGAAAACTGTAGAAATTACTTTAGCACGTGACAGTAAAAACCTTTATCTATTTGACTTAAATCAGTATTGTTACAATCAAACTTTATAAAAAGATATTATTATTAACTATTACTAAAAAACTTTAAAATTGAAACCTTACAAATCGTATTGCACGAAAATTAATTAATCAATTAACAAGCCAGGTTTGATTTGAAATGAAACATTTATACAAAAAACCCAGTTCTAAGGATAATTGGAATTCCTGTTCAATTAATTAGGAACGCAAACAATATATACCAAACATAAAGGATACGACTGCTCTTCAATATTTTGTAAAATTTCATAAATAAATAATTGTTTATTTTATTATTTAATATGCATCGCGTAATACGCATTATATAAGTTAAATTAAAAATTAAGTAAACAAGGGCGAAATTTTAGATATTAAAAAATTGTACATGGCTCGTCATTATTGAGTATGCCATGGAAAATGGATCGTTGATTTCTTTGGCAAGACGTGTGACCCCGTTAAAGAATATTGGCAAGGTCGGCAAAATTAATATTGGAAAAGGAAGAACGATAGTCATAATATTCTTTGAGAAGGTTTCGAAGAAAAAGAATTATTCACTCATCATGATTCATTTATCCATTAGCAACTCCTTGATTCGATCTTTATTAAAATTCGACCTTTGTGAGTGTATATATGTGTGTATGTGTGGGTGCTTTAATTCGTTGTGCCGGAGGCGGGTATAATTGATAGCGAGCCAAAAAGCGTTTCGCCCTTCTTAGCGAAGGTTAAAACTTGGATCGGATTGCAAGCCTCTTCGCGAATTCTCTAGAAGAAGAACAAAGAAAATTATACCAGTTTAACATAAAAAATTGTTCTTACTATAGTAAACTTTATGTGCATTTAACATGAAACTAAAATTATCTTATTATATATCGCTCTTAATAATTATTATTAGTTGAGCTAAAGAAATGCAGTAAAAACTGGGGAATAAACAAGTGGCGTCTGACAACGGTTAGACCCTTGGTCACTTCTGGAGCTTACGGTGGCCAAAAATACAGAGGAAATACAGGAGACACAAAACCAAACTACAATAACTAGCATGTCTCTATAACAGATCAAGGTGTACCAACCCCTACTTCAGCAACGAAAACAGCACTTAACTTTCCATCTTTACATATGTATGTTCAAAAGGTAGCTTTTGAGAGTGACAACAGGCGCCTAGGATGCAAAGAAATAAATCCAGATCTACTTGTCACCTTTCCAAATGGACATAGCTAATAGATACCTTTGGAAGAAAGGTGGCACCAGTTTTCATAAAATAGATCTAATATGGTACTGATGGAACAATGTTTGAACAGGGAGTAGGTGCAGAGATAAAAGGGCCGACCTACACTCTAGCAAAGCCTGTAAGACTAACCACAACGATTTCCAAGTTGAAGTCCAAACAATACTAAGTCCTTAAGTTAATTAGGCACTAAATGCGGGTGGTTTCAAATCTAAACTTGTCTGGGAGTGCCTAATTACCTAATGAGTTTGAGGAAAATAAGTGTACCTTAAAGTGAGCTCCTGGACATGAAGGCTTAGAATAAAATGAACAGGCCAAACAAGGGGAAGCCCCATGGGAGCAGAACCAAAATTAGGTGGACTGGTGTGTATGCTTAAGTTGGAACTGGTAAAATGGCTTGAGAATAAATCCAAACACTGGGCAAACGCACCTGAGGCAAGCTGGAATGAAGCAAGCTAAGATATTTATAAAACCTCTCTAAAAAGGGAAGGCGAAGGACCTCTCTCCCAGCAGGCAGAATTTGACGAAAATTATAGGCCTCTCAACTAACATATGAAGAAGATTGGCAAATCAGAGACAGAACCATGCCGCCTCTGTCAGGAGATACCAGACATATTGCCATATATCCTTTGTGAATGTGAACCATTAGCGCAGTTACGGTACGTCCACTTCGATAGAACAATTCTCTTGAGTCCGCAAAGAGGCACCAGGGATCTTATAAGAAAAGCGCACTCCCTGAAGGTTGACTATAATTTATAGGGGTTCCATAATATATTTACATAGATCTCAGTAGAGCATATGATTGTCATAATTCCATATCAACCTCCCCCAACCTTTGAAATATTTATTGATTAGTGCTTCTTTTAAAAGTTAGTCTTTTGAACATAAGAATCTACGATGTTTAAAAGAAAAAGACGAAATTGATATTGTTGGAAATAACACTTAATTTTTATGTTGAGCTGATCGACATTAATCATGTTACTGGGTCCGGTTATTTTTGCTGGTGTACGTTGCAATCACACGCGTTAGAAACTATCGAGAATGAACGGACTCAATGAAGTAATCTGTACTGATCACTATCAGTATCGATCACTTTGAGATGAGTTCATCCTCTTACAGATGGACCAACACCACATATCCTTTAATTGAAATGATAATGATGGGATGTTGTTCAACTACTTTAAAAGATCGTTCTTACAGTTTTTGTGTTCAACGATCCGAAACAAGCATTAATGATCGTCATTACGTTGAAGAAATTAGAAACTCCTGTTTGCAACTCCTTCAGCCTGATGATGAACGTTTATTGCTTGAAATCCGGATCACTGAAAACAATAACTGTGAGTAAGGACTAAATTTTCAAGAAATATCCTTTAGTTTGTTTGATTTATCACACTTCCAATTTTCTCCCAATATAATTGTAAAACATTTTCTGATTGCAAGAAAAAACTAATTTGGTGAATATAAAGAATTGTTGCCGAGCTTTGTTGGTACAAAACTTTTCGCGCGTATCGCCTTTCTAAAACCTCGTAGAAAGTGCATTTGTACCTAATAGAGGACAACACCAGATCGCAGACAGGAAACTTTTAACTTCCTTTTTCTCTAGTACAGCAGACCGGACCCGGTCAACCGTAAGTTTTAAATAAATTATACAGATGAAACGAAATCTTAAAGGAACCTGTATGTTAACAAAGGCGACATCTGGTTGCAGGAGGATTATGTGATACGTCTATGTTCGCCCTTTTTCACCGCACTCATTTTTCTAATTGGCTAACAGACTTTACTGAGTCCAGCCAAAAACCTTTGACAATCGATGAAAGGTTCGCTATAGACGGTCCAGATCCTTGCTAAAGGAAGCTTACATTTGCCAACATCTCATTTTGAAACGAACTTCGTCCAGTCTTTTTATTGATTGTGCAACCTACGAATTCAATAAACAAATAGAGAGAGACTAAAAACAGTTTATATTTAATCATTCATATAAAAGTTAATACTGCACATTTAAAAAAGTGTTCCTGATATAACATGATTGTGACTTTATCAAATCTAATCAGTTGTAACAATTTCAAAAACCTATTCTTAAACTCCGTGCTATTTGTGCCGTCCTAAAACAAAGTTTACTCTTAACTTTTACACGTTCTGGTCTATCGATAAGGTCGTTCCTAAACTTCATATTTATTTACGAGACAAACTCTCCCAGCATACAAATAGCTGCTGGTTTCGCCCCCTTTTTGATGAATCGGGCAACATCGGATCAATTTTATTTTATTTTTGGTTTATTTTAAGGAAGAACCGTTTCGACAATTGAATGCGCATGTTCTGGATTGATAATATAGAACTATTGATGACAATGCAAATGCAGTCATTTATTGGAACTATTTTAAGCAATCGACGAGGTTTTTTATGTCACCTACACGAGTGAAATTCACTAAAATCTATTTTATGAAGGGAACGCTTTGTTTTGGGGGGAGAAAGCTGAATGACTCCGTGAATGAAATGAATCCATTGAGTAGAAGAGTTGGTTTTGGGAAATGCCACCAGGAGGTATTCCAACTCTCTTTCTCACTCTCTTTTGTCCAATATCAACTCGATCAAATCTGTTTTCGCTCAATGTGCGCAAACAATAATTATTTATTGAATGGTGAAAGAAATCGGAGAAAGTTCTGTTAACAAAATAAATAAAATATATTATGTACAAAAAACTCATTCGGTATTTTTATTAGGTCACAATATGTAAATTTTGAGCTACATAAATTAAGACAGTAACGTATTTTTAGTTATATCAAAATCTAAATTGAATTATTATCAAAACTTGTTCCAAGGTTTTGTATATGACACCATACCACACACATTATGCCCTGAATATGACTGGAAATGGTGAATGCGGTGTGGTGTGACGTAGGTTTAGAGGCCGCGAGCAGCATTGCGGAAAAATTAACGTTTAACATGCTAAGAAAATATTCATGATCAGGACATTTTCCTGTGTATACACCGTGTATCCCGTTTTATATTCACAAAGAATATGTGCCGTGCGGATGTCCCTGGTTCCTCCTGATAGAAGTGGCATAGTTCTGTCTATGCTTTCCCGACTTCCTAAGATGATGGTTAAGAAGTCAGGGGCAGTTATAGAAGCTTAAAATTTTCCTCAAAGGTTCGGCCAGATTATCCTTTCAGGATTATATAATTGGGGAAAGTTAGGCTAAATTGTTGAAAAATTAGACTATCTGAAAATGTTTGATGTATGGAAACTGATGAATGTTGTATGTGTTATGTTATACGTCTTGTGGGATATGATGATGTATATGTTATCGATATAACCCACCAATAACAAATAAACCTGACGTAATCTACAAAATCAATTGTTTAAATTGTCCGGCAACTTACGTCGGTCTTACATCCCAATATCTGGACAAGAAAGTGAGGCAACATATATATCTATGATTGCAAATACCCAAGTAAAATCCTACACTACGCGCTACCCATCATATTGTACAAAAGCACAATTTCCACTTCAGCAACCAGAAAATATTACACACAGAACAAAACAAACATAAACCTAATTTTTTATAAATGGCTTACATCAATATCGATAACACACATATATCATCACATCACACAAAACATATCTATACTATAAACATACAACATTTATCACATTCCACACATCAAACGTTTTCACGTAGTCTAATTTTTCAACAATTTAGCTTTCCTTTTCCTAATTATCCCCGTCTATATAATACTGAAAGGATAATCTGGTCGAACCATTACCATCGTTTTTTTCCTTTCGTCGGCTCTTTTCACCTCAAAGAAGTCGACGCCTTATACAAAAATGTCTTTTCTATACCGACTTCCTTCCCCACCCATTCAAAATCCAACGTATATAAACATAAAACAGCAATATTTCAATGGCACTCTCAACAGGACACGCAAAAATGGCACAATTACGCAGATAAACATTTTGAGAGAGCAGAAATACTTTGATAGATTTTTTTTTTTGCATTGTATAAATTCACTTTTTTCCACACCCTACATGTATTTCATAAATTTAAACCATGTTTATAAATTCCAGTTCCTGAAGATGATCTCAATAAAGATCGAAACGTTGGCACGATAAAGAAAACGCTGTGTTTTTTAAGCCTACGTCACACCAGACCGCATATCACGATTTCCGAATAATCATGGATTAACGGTCACTAATCACCACACTATAATAATAATTTTATTCACGAAAACTACATTCATACAGCAAGATAAAACATGAATGGAAGAAAACAATTTAAGGATAAAATAATAAAACAATAATTAAAAAGTAAGAATAATTAAAAAGGAAGTCATTTAACTAATCTGTACATTTACGCCAGCCACATAAAAGGACTGCTTGTAACAGGTGGCAGGGAGTTATGTCAGTGAACAAAAATGCTAAAAAGAACTTAGAAGGTGAAGAAATAAACGAAAGAAAAAACAAAACTAATTAAGAGAGAAAAACAAAAATAAAATGCAATAAATTCAAATTAAAATAAAATTAAAATTAAAAAACACTACAATTACCAAATGATGCCAATTATACCACAAAGATAGTTCAAATTACAAATTTAAAATCCTTGCAGTAATAAATGTTTTGAAATCATAATGAAAATTTTTAAAACTAATTTTATGACTGTAAATAAACTTAAAAACAACATTTATGAATTATTAAAGTAAAAATTAGTGCTTACTATACGAAAAAATATTAGTAATACTTTTTGTATTGTTTGATACTAACTGTTTCAATCAGCAAAAGAATTATTTTTAAAGACAAACATAGAAGAACATTTTAAAACAAATTGTTTAAATTTTTGAACATCAAAAATAACTTATGGTTGATTTGTATTGAATCTCAAAAGCTTAGAAAAAATAATTCTCAAAAGAGAATTTTGAGTTATAATTATTGGATTTAAATAACGATTACTGGTTGAACCAATACCATAGCAAATTATGTACTGAACTAAAACATAATAAACTTATTTTAACAATTTTAAATCTAGGATCTTTCTTAACACACTGAATTTATAAGAATTTTCTCAGTCGCACAACCGATAATCAATGTGTAACATAAAATTTAACTTCACCAATTTCGTGGATCAGCTTGACTAAATAAATAATTAAGACTTTTGGTTGAGATAAAAAAAGTTAATGGCACGAGCGAGGTCACGATAGGTCAAGTGGTAGAGCAGCGACGTGTCAAGCCGAAGATCGAGGGTTCGAATCCGCTCTTGCCATTGACTTTTTTATCTCAACTAAAAACCACAATTAACTGAAATAAAACTTAACCTAGAATCTAATATAACTGCCAAGTATTTAGGGTTATTTGTAATTTCATGGAGGAGCAGTTACAGTTGAATTAATTAATGCAAAATGTAAGGCATTTTAAGAATAAGAATAAAGGTCGAAACTTCATTCTTGACCGCTCCTCACGACTTCAACAAATTATTAAATTATTTCTTGAATATCCATAAACAATAATGTAATAATCTTATCACAAAATATACCCAACAAAAAATTATGCACATGCATTATTCATCTTTCTAAATGTCATCAAAACCAATTTGCATTTTTTTTTTCAATATTAATTTACAGTTCACTTTAATTTATTAGTAAAGAAACAAATGTTTTTCAGAATAAAAACTCGGTCGACTCTTGAGCCATGCATTTAATTCCCAGGATACGTCCCGGACCACGTTTTCCCCAACTTCCAACTGAAATTGCCTGAAATCAAAATAATCCAGGTTTCGAAAACACTGTTGAAAGCTCAGAAAAGGTTGAAGTTTTTAGATGGTTTGACATTTTTAAAGATTTAAATTAAGGGGGCCACATTTTAAAGAAATTGATCCAATATTACTGTCTCGCAAATTGCATGGGGTTTTTTGGAATTATTTGGGCAATTTTTAGGACAAAAGTAGACTAATGAAAAGGAAATTCGGTGTTAACTGTAAAAAATAGAGTTAAAAGTTGGGAAAAGTTAAGTTAGATTGGAGTAAATTAAGCTTTTGTGTAAAGGAACGTGTTTTTTTAATAAACACTACAAAATCGTAACTTTTGAACAGATTGAAATTTACGGCATTCTGCTCCATATTAGATGTTATGTGAACGAAAAAAATTTTTAACACGACGAGCTGACCACATTGTATATGTATTATGAGTTTAACTTGTTTATGCAATAATAATAGAGTGCTGTGTTAATTTTATACAAATGTATTTATTTTTTTCAACACCCTCCATAATCCGAATTTTTCAGTAATCCAAATACTCCCCTGCAGCAATTAATTCGGCTCACTGAGAGAGTGCTGCACTTGCAAATACAATTGCAATGATAATTTAAAAGATAGGTTAAAAACTTAACTTTAGGTAAAAACAGGAGAGCATCAACTCCAAATTGAATTTATAAAGTACTCGCCAATTTTACCATTGAGATATTTTACCATTTTTTAAGATTGGACACAAGCCAATGATATTACGAGAGTTTCCCTTTTGTCCTAAACTACACAATGAACAAGCGTGTTCCTAGTACAGATCGAGGAAATTGCATTATTCGAATTTATTATCCTTCACTTTTTGAATTTTCCATGAAAGTGGATGTATTTATCACAATTACACCCTCTGCTCGTACGATAAATCAAACTGTTTTATAAAATCCAGCAGATTTCGTTTTATGTCGGTTGCCTTTTTGATACCGGAGCTATTTTTAGCTGCTAGGATAGGTTATATTCAAATACTTGAGGCCTTCTTATATCTCTCTCACATCCAAAATTTCAATCCACTTATCTTCCCGATATCCATCTCGTCACACCATCATTCCTTTTAATGCGCAAATCACCATTTCAACTATTATTTAAGATTACTTGTTCTTAAACATATTGTTACGTATTGCCTCGATTTAATATTGATTATACCGAGAAAAATCTGATCAAAGCGTATTTCACAGCCCAGGATGATGAGAACTTAGGAAAACACCCTTTTAATGATGTATTTATTAAGCTTCTGAACCTACAGGAACTCCGAATAACTCCTATATAAATGCCCATGTCTAATAGCAGCTTTATACAATTTTGTTTTGTTCAATATGAAGTTTTATGTGTTTTTTTAATATTTGTTTTACAATCATATATCACATTTTAGTGTCTAAATATATATAGTGTATAACTACATTTAATTTACAACTTTAAAAACCTCATAATGAGTAGTAAAAGATATTTCTGGCAATACGGTCATCTACATCATAAATGCAGATACATTTAACCCAAAAAATGGAGGTGTATAAAAACACGTTTTAAAAGGGATAATTGCTGTTCAATATTTTTGAGGGTCGTAAGCCGTTGTTGACTAATGTGTTGATGTTTTTTTTATATTAAATTTTTATTGTTCATTAAAAACTGATTTGCAATTTAGATTGCTTTGCTAATGTCGTGTTAAGTATGCAAACACATGAAAAGTGCGTTCTTAAACATTATTTCATAGAAATAACCGAATTTTGTCTACGTTTTTCTTTAACTCATATTAACTAAAAGCATTTCATTAAAAACAGATTCCGTAAAACTACATTCAAATTTTCCAACGGGTTTAAATTTACCACCTGGACAATAAGTAAGCTCCCAAAATGCAGCAAAACTTTACTGTTTGATCAAGAAAGTTGAAAATGCTTAATTTTTTGAGCACAGAAGTGAAAAATCACAAGTAAATCTATGCGAGTGAAGTGCACTTTTAAATCGAGAAAATGAAAAATCATAAGTATGTTTCTTATGCGACTTAGGTTTAATTTGTGAACAATACAGTGAAAAATCATACGTGTGTTTTGCAATGGGCTTAACTTTGCTTTTTGAATAAAAAAGTAAAACTATACGAAAATTCCCAAAACGTGATTTAACCCGACTTTGTCATGAAAAACTGAAAAATCGTTAGTTAGGTTTTGTACGATTTAAAATTTAGTTTTGGTACACCAAAATAGAAAATCATAAGTAAGTTTCTAAGCGACTTACTGTATTTCGTGGTAATCATAAGTATTTTCAATATAAAATCATACGTAAGTTTCCAATGGGACTTAACTTCCTTTTTCCATTTCCATTAAAAAATATAAAATTCCTACGTAAATTTCTATGCGACTTACCGTTATGATTTATCAAAATGCTGAAATCATAACTACGTTTCTTAACGGCTTAACCGTATTTTGTTGAACAACAATAAGTACAAAATAATGCGAAGAAAACAGAAAATGACCATTTATTAAGTTAAGTCATTTTTAGTAATTATTGCGACTTTATTTTATGTTTCATAAAAAAAAATGAAAAATTACAATTAAATTTCGAAGCGATTTAACTGTATTTCGTAAATAAGAAAGTGTCATAAGTAAACAGCATTTTGACTACAACTATTTAACAAAAAAAATAGAAAATCGTAAGTTTCCTTTTTTTTAAAGGAAGTTCCTACTCACAGTAAGGTGTTTTCCAACGATTTCGAGCCCCTTAGCTCATCATCAGGATTTCCACTGTTTTTCTAGGATTTCTTTAGTCGATATCCGTCAACCTGATGATGAGCTAAGGGTGCTGGAAGTCCAGATCCTTGTAAAAATACTTACTGTAAGTAGGAACATCTTAAAAAAAACGATTGAACACCGCACTCACTCCATCATTCACCGTCAATCAGAAGTATTTTTTCCATGCTACTTAACTCTACCTTTCGACCAAAAAATATTCATAAATTATTCTGCCATGAATTTTTTTTAATTTTTCCAAAATTTGTACCTGCATATAGTATTGAAGTAAAAGAATATATTATTTAGCAAAATTAACAGAAAAAAAAATCATATACGTATATATATATATATTTTACTCAACTTATATTTATATATATATGTCT
>CM077099.1:33059984-33080865 GCA_039619505.1 Cimex hemipterus
CATATACGAATATACATATATAATATCAGTTTAGGTTTCTTGGACATTTGTTTTCAATTTAAACCCGGACTTATTTCGAATATTTTGAACTGTTTATAATAATTTTGTTCGCACGTGAAATTTGTTCTGCATTTTCTAAACCAATTATGATTAAGTACAGTTATAAATAGCTAATCAAAGTCTGTTTTGATATGAAAAATCATCAAAGAGATATCAGCCATCTTGTCCTGGAATTTTAGCATCAAGAATGTTGACGACAGCCAATTTTTTTAGATTCACTCAGACCTCTTTCTGACTTCTATTTGACAACTTGCAGACTTTGAACTTGTTATTTTAACCAAGTGGATAATGTGTAAATATAATGACAAGTGCATTTTTTTAATCAGATAAAACACTTGCGTGATTCATTTCGTTTTATTCATTTTTTTAATTAATGAAGGTGTGACTTAGTTTATCAAGTTATACTTTTCGTTTTCAGGCACTTACCAAGGGCAGTGGCTGCGAGGTATGCGGCACGGATACGGAGTCAGGGCGTCCGCACCTTTCGGTCAGGCGTCCCATTATCGGCCTAACAAATCGCTCAGGGCGTCACTCACGTCGCTGCGAAGCGTGGACGGTGCTGCAGGCGCAGGTGGTGCAGGCCCGGAAAACGCAGCAGCTGCTGAGAGGGACAGAAGAGTCGACGATTCTCGGGGTGGCTTCGTCCTCAAGGCGAAGAGCGACGAAGCACCAGTCCGTCGAAGATCCCTCGTAGAAAAAAGCAGCAATATCAAAAAGTCCATACTCTCGGTAACTAACTTATCATCATGTTTGCATTTTTTTTTAAATATATTATTCTATTCGTTAATACCGTTCACGCGAAGGTCACTCGATAGACAATCAAAGCTTTCGACCTTCTCACATTATACATTCAACCTAATAAATACATTCAGTTACACGAAAACGTTTATAATCCAAGAAAACTGCGTACAGGAGAATAACTATTCACTTTAACAAACATTTCGAGTCCTTCGGAAACATTTTGGTCTGAAATATACATCAATTTGACGCGTAGATTATTCTATACTGAAAATCATTTCATTCAATCAAAATTAGTTTACAAGATTATTTATATTTTTACTTTTCATACATTTATTTCAAAGTAAGATGTATTTTAGCGTCAAGTTTATCCAAGCAATATAAACGTCCTTGAACACCTTCGGCCTTTATTTCTTTTATTCTCTGTATTTTTTGTGTACCTGTTGAGATTAGACATAAACCCTTTGAGGGAAACAGCGAAAATTGTCGATCGGACAAATTGATGTTGAGGATTTTGACCAGAGTAGGCCTCGGAATGGGCGATGAAAATTAATGAATGACTTGTTGGACCCATTCGCGCAGACTCCACCCTCTGGCGGGCACAAAATCCCAGCATTGAGAGACACGAGAGACGGATTAAATTCGATAATACCCAACGCAGAAAACAAACGTAAACATCTTCAGCTGGAAATTAGCACACACGATTAGCCAGCTAGTCAATCGAGACTAAGAATGAGAAAGTTTTCATGTTTGATTAACTTAAAACTTCATTAAAAGCAAATTTCTCAGAAAAGACATGAACAGACAAAATCACCCAAACTGATAAGCAGTCGGCCAAAACCTTATATGGGCACCAGACCTCTAAAATCTATAACAACTCATATTTCTAATGAATATTTAATGGTTTTGTGTAATCAGTTTGTCAAACTTGATAACTATGCACTAAGTATGGTACAGGCGAAATATATTATTCAGGTTGTAGTTTGTTTGCAAAGGATTTTTTCAAGAATGAGTGTTTTCACATGCATACAACTCTATAAACTTTAAAACAAACGTACAAATTCATTACACAAGATATGAAATCATAGAGCGGTGAGCAGACTGCACGTTTACAACAAAAGACACAGCATTCTACAAAACACAAAAACAACTCTAAAACAAGGAAATAATTACTACATAGCAAATTCCACGCGTCACAGGATAAAATTAAGACGGATGATTGAAGATGATCAAGCCCCGGAAAGGTTCAACAACTCGCAAACCGACCGACAAGGTTTCAAGACAAACTTTATAATTCTGAAGTATTGCTGTGTTGTTAGAATCGGCCTGGGAATGGATAGCAAAGGACAAGTCCATCATTTCTCTAACTTCACTTACTTCGAAAATATAATGAACCCAACATGTATATTATTAATCTAATAACGTACTATAACTTCAGATCATTCATAAATTGAAAAGATAGATGATTAACCCTTATTAACAATTAATTAAATAAATACGGACAATTCTGCACATTTGGTCATGTATTAATTATATTTCAAAAAAAAATTTAGTGCTTAAATACCAGACTTTGTGAAATAAACTTATTTTAATCATAAGTATACATTAACTTTCCAACTTTTTCCAAAATAGGGTAGCATAAAATTCATAAACTATACTAATTTTACATCGTCAAAATTATATTAATTATCCTAGGTCGTAAGACCTCTAATAACTATGATTCTTGAAGCATAACATATTGTTGCTCCAAAAATAATAGCATGTAAATAACATAGTATTAGGTGTACATTATTATGGCTAAGAATAAGCCATACCCGGGAGTGCATCCAACAACGTCGAACACTATATCTTTAATAATTGAATTGTTTTTCAGCTAATGAAATTTTAAATGAAGTTTTAAATCATAACAATAGACAAAACTTAAATTTAAACAATCCATTTGCTTTTGTTAATACGGCCCATGTTTTATTCATAATGGTTTTTTTAATATCTTGAACATGATGTTCCTGTTTATTCATTAAGTAAATAAATTTGCAAAAAGTATTTTCCAAAATTTTTAACTATGGCTATTAGCTTTTATTGTGAGCAATTGATATTAATTTTCTCGTTTGGTCAAGGGTCAAAATTCAGGGTTGAACACTGAACATTTTTTTTCTACAAATCCTTTTTATCTCGGTTTATACATTAATCGTACTTCTTGATTTCTGTGTGTGTGTATTTGTCTCTCCTTAGACCTATTTATCTCAAAGAAACGACTTTTAGCCTTTCAAGGCTTAATCATTTGGTTTTGAAAGCTACTTCTCTTTAATTTTATCCATAAGCTACCTCGGAGTCCGAAATATATGTATCGATAATTTACGCAAATTTATTTATTTGCTTTATTTATTTTTCGTTTATTTTTATTAAGGTGGGAGTTTTGAAAAAAGAGTTGTTTTTTCTTGAGTTTCTTCTGTAAGAGAAAAATCCAATCTGAAAGCTCCGGTTTAGCTTATAAAAGTAATGGATTCAACAGGTGCGCCGATAATAAAAGAGCACCCTTGGGATGTCGAATAAAACCGGTGGAAACAACAAACCCATAATCTTATTTGATCTATTGTTTAAAAAAATGTTTAGAAAACAATACGTTTCTACATTTCATTGTAATTAAATTATTTTTCCAGGGGTTGAAAATCCGAAAACAGAGGAGCACCGGAGATCTTGAAAAACGTGGTACTTCCGGTGGAAGTATTAGAAGTACAGGAAGCAGTGCGAGTTGGGTTAGTACGGAATCTTCACAGAGCGGAGTCACCGGTTCGCTTCATACCGATTCCAACGCCAGCTTCGTCGTCGAGGTAAATTGTTTGACTTTTGTCAGTTGAATATGAACAAAAATTGCATTAATTTAAATAACAATACTTGAAATGTCTACAGGATGAACATATGGACGCTTCTGTAACAGAAACGTATCTCGGCGAATGGAAGAACGATAAAAGGTCGGGTTTTGGCATCAGCGAGAGGTCCGATGGTCTCAAGTACGAAGGGGAATGGTTTAATAACAAGAAATACGGTTACGGTGTCACGACATTCAGAGACGGCTCTAAAGAAGAAGGAAAGTACAAGAACAACGTCCTCATCACCTCCCAAAAGAAAAAACACCTTTTCCTTATAAGATCCGCCAAGTTCAGGGAAAGGATAGACGCGGCTGTGAACGCTGCACAACGTGCCTCAAAAATTGCCCTTCAAAAAGCTGATATTGCTATTTCAAGGTAAAAAACTGGTCTGTTCGTACTTCTTTTGTTATCCTTAAATCTTATTTATCAATTTTTTTAGGACGGCGACTGCGAGAGGAAAGGCCGAACTTGCTGATTTGTCGGCTGAGCACGCTAGAGAAGATTTCGAAGTGGCACAAAACACGGCGAAGCAGTTTGCACCAGACTTCATTCAGCCAGGTACTAGGCAATTATTTTAATAACAAAACCTGAAGTGTTTGATAAAATTTTATATTAAAATCCGTAGCAGGAAGCAGTACGAAATAATACTAACTCTGTCAATTTTGGATTCTATGAAAAAAAAAAACTTTGATTCTACAACAAAGCATTTTTTAGGTCTTGAAAAACTGCGAAACCGTGAAATGCCAAGGTATCGTCCTGAGGATGTTCTACCAACAGCAGTGACGTCCCCTCCCAAAGTGGCTGTGAACTCTATTCCAAACAAACAGCAACACGCCAGGAGTAGAGAAGGAAGTGTAACAAGCAGCCCAGCGTCTAAACCCACACCGCCCACCACCGGCTACGAGACCATGCAGACGAACGCGATAGTCCACCAGCAAGACAACTACTATCCGAACCACCAGCCGCCGCAGCCTCAACCTCAGTACACGCAGCAACAGCAGCAATACCATCAAGAACAGCTACAGTTGCAACAGCAGTATCAGCAGCAGTATCAGAATCAAGACGCAGCTACATACCAACACGTAGTAACGCCGCCGACTCCGCTTCCTAGTAATAAAGTGGAACGAGACGATTTGCACAGCCGACAGACGATACGAAGAAATTCGAGGCAAGTGACCGGAGAGTCACCATCATATAACTTCCAGCAAGTAAGTTACAAATAGCTAATTGTTATCCTACATTGATGGACCGTAGCGACAAGATTGTTGTCAAATCAATGCATATTTTGATCTTGCCATTTTAAAATATCTGTGTTGTCAGAATTTTAAGAACTTCTTCATCAAACCATGACCAATCATCAAAATCAAAGTACACTAGGTTCATTTTTATATCCAATACTACTTGAACTTAGCTTAACTACTTTCATTCCGAAATCAATGTTTTGTACTTTCCTGGAGGGATAAGCTCACCAATAACACGAAGATTAAGCAAACCAACATTTTAACTAAATACCATCCTGGTTTTGGCATCTAATATTTACATCATATATAGCCTCCGGTCGTTTTGGCTATATTTTCATTTGATCGTCTTCAGTAAATAAACAGCTCACAACCGATCAACAACGCTATGCCTTTGCAAATACAGTGTTTACTTTTTAAACTATATCTTTTCCTGCTATTCCTCGTTTGTTTACCAAGTAAGAGTCTTTAATGTTTGACTGTGCAGATAGCTCTTAAGGCAAGGACTATATTCAATAACCAATGAAATAAATTTAAATGATTTCCAGGCGATGAGTGACCACTTTGACCACTATAAACGGGCACCAAGTCGAGACGGGTCAGTCGACCGGTACGCTCGGGGCAGTTCGAGACTCTCCGGAGGCCCCTCTCGGCAACCGTCGATAGACAAGACTTCAGTAGGAGATACTGTTCTATCGCCCCAGAATGTCGCCGCCGTGCAAGCCGCTATGTCCAGGGCGCCCAGCGTCGCAAGAGCACCAACGCCGAGTACTGGGAATGGCTCGGTGGTCGGGGCACTCCCTCTCCCGAGGCAGACTTCGCCTTTCGTCGAAGAAGTTGCAGGGACGAGGAGACGCGGAGGACAAGAGGTGGTACCTTCGATTACTCAACCCAAAAGGACAGAAAGTCTTTACATCGCTCCCATCAAAAAGGAACCTGCTGTTAAGGTATGAAGATGACCGTTTAGTTGTTATTTAAGCGTAAGTTATTTGTTTTTTAGTACGTTTAGTACATCTTGCTCCGCGTACTTTACAGCATTACATGAAATTACATCGATCATTTTAAATTTACATTTACATGAAACAAATTAAACTTCATGAGTAATTGAATGGACAGTTAATCACTCTGCTCTAGAAAAATAAATATTTGTTTTAAGGGTCTGTGAAAATTTGATGCATATTTCTTCTTCAAAATTCGCTTTTTGCCAGAGGCCATCGCATCCATGCATCACCATGCGTTTCATCAATGGGAACCTGCCCTGTTGGACACTGTCGCATTCCGTCAGCAAATGGGTCAATGTCTGCTGTAGTGTTTGTCCCCACAGTCGATTTTTAGATTCCCGATACGAAGAAGTGGTGAGGTGATGTTTAGGAAAAACTCTTTTCTCATTGTCCCTTTGTCGGAGGTTCTCCACGATTCTTCCCTTGTATACAAGCTACGTTCCCTTATATTCCTTTGAATAGTTGTTATTGAAATCCTGGTATAGGAAAGAGGCAGATCTTCACCCCGGGTTGCTTCCTTAGCCATCTGATCTCCGATTCCGACATGCGGCTTTACCCCCGCGAATGATACTCTGTGTCTGTTTGTGTTATAATTGACCACTGAGTTTAGGGTGAATTTGCTATCTGTCGCAACTTTAACTTTGGTATCTTCCTGACCGTACTCCACCCATTCTAATGCTTTGGATACTACCAATTTTTCTTCCTGGATATTTGAGCAACGGCCTTTTATCCTAAGTTTTTGTCCTGCTATTGTAGTATTCACTTTAAGCACTGTGTACGCACAACCAACTTTCTCCCCATCCTTGCTAACGTCCGTGTATAACATAGCCACACTCCGTGTCCGTTTCCATGTTCACGGTGGGGATTTTATCCCGACGTCCAAAAGTGTTATGGAATGTGGCTATCTAATTCAGAGTCGTCCATTTCCTTCCTTTCCTTCTTTGGTACTGTCGAGTGACGTCAAATCTTGCACCTGGAGATAAATAGATTCTCACTCCTGCTATCATGCATAACGTAATAGTTCTGCATCCTCTTATTAGCCTGAGAAGGAACAGTATCTGTACTCTTATAATTTTTATTCGGTTGTTCTTGATGTCTAAGGCTGTGGGTGTATTGTGAAGAGAGAGAGAGAGAGAGAGAGAGAGAGAGAGAGAGAGAGAGAAAGAGAGAGAGTGAGTGAAGGAGGGAGGGAGGAAGAAGAGAGTCAAATAGTACTATTTATTATTAGTAATTAGTATTATAAGTAAAATTAATAACCTCAGAAAAATCCTTTTAGCATTTAACTTAAATCTAGTGAATATTTTGCTCTGTATAAGGGCTTGGTGTGTAAACTTAGTTAAAACTGGAAAATAAAAAGTCCCACTTTTGCCTCAGAGTTAAGGATCAGACTGTTTGAAAGTTTTTTAAGGCAAAAGATTCACAGATGTATTGCGTTCCAAATTGTAGTTACAAATTTTATACAAGGCTTACAGTCGAAGTAGAATGAACTAATATCCAAGACTGTTGCACCACGAAGTGTAAGCAGAAAGCTAAACGATAAAAATGCATAAAATTATAATTGGTCATGTTTTGATCACTGGGTAACTGTTTTAACGTAAACACGTAGCAAGAGATGCTATAAATTTTATAAATAACAATCACAAATTTGGTGTTTTGTTGTTTTTGAGGAGAAATCTTTTCCCATTGCACGTTTGATCAACGAATGGTTCATGATATTTTGCGTTTTATTTAGCCTATTCAAATATCGTAGCATTTAGCATCGTTTTATCGTAGTATTCTGTTTCAATGACCACCATTGTTTATGGAAATTATTTGTTACAGTTTACTTTCAGCAGTTTAATTACTCCATTGAAATATAGCACGTCTTTATGCGACAGATATTGTCAAACAATAGTGGACATCATAAGTAGGAGCTTGCGGCCGTCCTAAATTAAGCCGACCTTAGGTTTTCTTATTTGGTTGGCCGAGCGTTAGTCGGCTCTGAGACGGAAATAGTTTTTACTCTTGGCAGAGTTTCCTCTTCCCCAGCTCATCTCCCGTCGTCCTATCGTTTTATTTAAACAGCGAACGATTATTGTTTCCATAACAATTTTTGCTCGGATTGTAAACATTTTCTTTCAGAGATTTCCGATTGTTCGGGCACCTGGGACGTCCGTTGCTCAGGCGGTTGTCAATAGAAAACAAACGATTGGATTGTTACACTTTCAGAATCGAATTTTGCCATTTTACAGTAAGAGGCATTTAAACCAAGCCTGGCGGCAAAAGAATTTAGACAACGAAATAGTTTTTTGGCAAAGATTGCCACACGGAATGGGGATGAAAGCGTTGGTGGGGATAAGGAGGTTGCCAGTAGCCATCATGTTCTGGTCCGGTCAGGATGAAGAAGAAGAAGATCTCATGTTCTCGCCAGCCCTTATGGCACGGAGGGCTAGCGAGAGCTGGATTAACACCCCACCCGTCGAGGTACGTCTTGGCGTCATGGATGTTATCCATTTTCTAAATTTAAACAATGCTCAGAACCTAGAATGAGCTAATGTTCGTTAAAGAACTTTTGGCAAACTGTATAGGAATACAGCAGCTAACGTAAATAAACTATACAAACAACAACTACTTTCAAACGTTGATCTTATTTAGCCAACCTTTTGCAACATGCCAAAACAGAAATGCTCAGTACACTGAATAAAAATTATCTATAGTTAGCATTTTTTTCGGTTTTGTTTGAAAACCAATAAACGAAAATTTAAAAAGGAGCGGGCTTTCGTTCCTAGCCTTTCTTTTGCCACTGGGTTTCATCCGTAATCATTCTCGCCATTCTCATTTTGTTGAGAAAAACCGAGCTTTCTGTACATCGTGCTTGTTTGTTAAAAACATAACTTAATTTTTTTACCCTTAAAGGGTACTAAATCTTACCTTTAAAAAAAAGAAAAATATATGTATATATCCTTTCTATCCTTTCTTTTTTTAGACAGTAGTTTACAATCAAAAATCATTATTTTATTTTTCAACAGTGTAATCCTCCCTGGACACCCTTGCTGTTTAGTTTCATTTCACCCTCTTCACTGGAAGTTTGTCATATTCTCAAACGAAAAAAAAAATTCATGGTCATAATTGGCCATATTAATTATTTCAATTAATCATTCTTTTATCTAAAGTCTTGGTTGAGATAAAAATGTTAGTGTCACCTGCGGGATTCGAACCCACAACCTTCATCTCAATATGCCGTCGCTCTTGAGATATCGAGTGAATCGAAGTCACGATAGCTCGACTTGTTAGAGCTGTGGCGTATTGAACCAAAGGTCTGAGTTCGAATCCCACTTGTAACTCCAACTTTTTCATCTCGACCAAGACTTTAGATAAAAAGAATAATTAATTAAAATAATAATTTACTTCATTTTGCCAAAGCAAGGTTCATTACAACCCCTCAAGTCCTATACTATTAAAACAAAATAAAAAATATAATATTGTCTTTTTTTTTTTTAAATAATCATTTAAATGAAATCACAAACCATTTTTAGGCTCCTCCAGTGAACGTGTCACTTCAAAGGAAAAAGAGTTTGCCAGACGTCCAAGGTCTGCCATCAGCAATGGAGGCAATGTCGAGGGAAGAAGTGTCTGTTCTCAGCTCAGCCAGAAGGGAAGAAGTACGTCGAATGCAAGATGAGGCAGAGAAACTACGCGCAAATCCCCTGCTCTACCTTGTCAGCCCTCATGTCAAGGTAATACACATCTTTCTTGCCAGAACAAACAAAAACTTACATTTATATATACACATAAGTGTGTATTGTTTGTTCACAGCTTGCTCTTACCTGATCATCCTGCTCTGCGTATTGTTGTATTGGTCTGTCAAACGTGTTTCAGCAAGTTGCCATCTTCGGTGAAACACGCCTGACAGGCAAATATGCAAGAATAGGCACCCAAGATGATAAAGCTAATGACAAATATCAGACACCACCACTATTTCACACTTTATCTTGTTATTCGCAATGTAATTACATTCGATAATTAACAATGAGGACTAAAACAGGACTAGAGCCAATTTTTAAATTACATGATAAAACTTTATTTAATTATTAGTGATTTAAGTTGTGGTAGTGGTATTTTCCTCTGTTTGAAGTTAGAGACAAGACAAATCCTCAAATAGTTCTCAGTCAATTCTTTAAACTTAAATTTCAATCTGTTCCCTTTGACTTTTGGATCAAAATTAAAATATCCCTTTAAACTGCATTTGTCTACAAAATTGTATACTTTAAAACGGCCTGAAAAATGTTTTAAAAATTGTTTAAATATTGCTTCAACAGTTGCATTAAGCTAATTCACAGGGCTTACAAAACAAATCATTTAAATTTTGTAAGTAGATTGTCGTATCACAATATGTTAAATGTAACTGAACGTCCTCAAGCATCCTGGATTTTAATCTGTCAACTGTCATTTTATCATCCTCACTGTATGGTCAGTGGGGTGCTTTCACATTTGGAATCATAAGAGGATGTGCATTTGACTCCGACCAAAATACAGAAATATTTCTGATTGTAAAACCCGCAAGATAGAAAGATAACGATAATAAGGGATTGCTTTGAAGACCTCATCAAATTTCCTATATTATATGTAATAAATTTTTTAGCATGGCTTTTTAAAATTCTTCTCGAAAATTGAAAGATTTTTCAAACATTGAATTACAATTTAAAATACAAATTTCTTGGTTAAAAAAAAAAAAATTCCTTTATGAACTATCATTTAAGAACCACGCCTAAGCTTAATTTTTTTTATTTATGAAGAAATTGATAAATAATAAACTGTTTTTTTTCAGGAATGGTTTTCAAGGCAGCAGCTTGTGATGCTAGTTTTATTCGTCAACATATCCCTCGCTATAATGTTCTTCAAGTTGCTAACGTAGTAGCAGGCCCTGCGTGGCCTTTGTCCACGGTTGCTAGCCTCTTCTGTATGTGTCAATTAGCGAAATGTGAGGACTTGATATCTATCCGGGTTAGATAAACATCTTCAAACTTGGGAGTCTCTCAATTTCATAAAGAGGGCCACCAATTGTCTTAATTTCCAAATTTATTTTTAATTTCTTTTGGCCCTCAGTAAATAATTGACTCATCAAAATTCATTGTTTAATTGCATAATTTAATTTAATTTAATTATTGTGGTTTGTAGAAATATTATTTGAAAATAAACCAAGAGACTTGTGACCAATTGGTCGTTGCCATGCAAAGAATTGATTAAAAAGGTGTATTTCGTTTTTAGTTTTAAGTATTTAGGGAAATTATAAATTGATTATTTGAAGAAAAAAATTGTTCAATTCTTATTCACCATCAGCTGCACTAGAGAAATGTGACAATTTTTTTACCTCTACAACCTCAAAGATTTGTTAGTTATTAATTTATCTTAACTGTACATAGACATATAATAAACCTGTCAAAAATAAGAAACATTGCTTTTGAAGAAAAAAAAAACTTGGGCCACCTTTCGTGCAAGAGGATTGTTGAACCCTAATATTTGTGTTTCTGAAAAATAAAATTTAAAGAATTGTGTCTGTTTTTTAAATATCAATACAATATAATATTGCCTAAACAGGCCATTGTACTATAATTATTGTACTGTGTAAAAAAAAGCACAAATTATTTTACTTACTCTAATACATTTATATATTGAGAATTTTTAAATAATAAAATACAAAAAAAAGTCAAAAAGGAAAAAATTTTAAAACCTTTGTAACAAATATTTTCACACTTTTTACTTAAATAATATTTACTAAAATGGAGAGATTTCATGATATATTAGAAGTCATTTTTATAAATGTGCCTATTTTATAACTATAATAATTTGGGGGAAGATTAGATGGAGAGGAATTATTATATAGATTCTGGTATAAAAAAAAATAGGATAATCAGTAACGAAAAAGAAAAAGTTTAAAATTCCATTAAATTTTAGCTCCCTTTCATAATTATTTTTATAGTTTTAACAGTAGACATCAGAAATTAAATTATAACGAAACAAACAAGGACGTATTCGATTAGGGAGCCTTTCTACTTAAGAAGATTTGTGATCTTTAGTTCATTGGTTAGAATAGTTAAAAATTAGAAGAAAGGGAGCAGAGAGCAATAAACATAGGGGGGAGTGGCATTTAAAACTTTCAAAATAAAAACAAAAAACGCTTTCCCTTCATTTGCGCTCATTCATATTTTGTTTTACATAAATTATATGCTCATGCACTTAAAAATTTATATAAGTATATATATAATATATAGATTATATATATATTGAAGTAAGTAGGATTTAAAAGTGTACTACTTTAAACCACTTTTACACATAAATTTGTTGGTTTTTCTAAACGAAGAATTAATTAAAAAACCATTGATTGTTTGAATAAAGTGTGTGTAAAATGTTTATAAAGACAAGTGGTACAAATTTTGGGAGTTGCAAATGTATTTGCATTTCCACTTTGCTTAAAAAAAATAATAGATTTTTTATCTAAATTGGTATAATTGATTTTTTAGTGGTGTAAGAGACAGTGTTTCTTGTAATTGATTGGACAATTGCTTTGAAAAATTAAATCTTTTTCCAGACATTGATTAATATTGTTATGTTTGGACTCATAAAAATAATTATCGAAGGCAAAATGTTGCATTTTATTGCTGGAAATGACTAATTAATGCTTACAGCTGAAATATGTATGCCCTTATTTCTTCAGTTAGATTTAACATTATCATTTAAATGTTAGACGAAATACTTGATATATATTTTTGCTGCAAAATTAGTTAAGGTATAATTTACTATTTGTCGATTTGAAATAAAAATCTACTCATTCAACGGAGAGGGAGAAAGGATTAGTAATGTGTAATTAAGTCCGTCCTTAATAAAATTATAACATTTTATTAAAAATAATCAAAATTATTGTCAATCAAAATTGTTTAAATAAAAGTTATTTGGTCGTACGCTCAAAGTTTAAAACACTGAGCAATATTAAAAAATCATCGAAACAGATTCGGCTCTTGCTGTACTCCAAAAATTCATAAATTTATTGATGAAAAATTTTATAGTTTCATCTGCATTTATACAATTATAATGCTCTTATGCTTATTTGTACTTACAGAGATTCCAACATGTCTAATTATTTATTTGTAAGATTAAGTGCCAAAAAATTAAATGATCATAACAAAAAGTTAATTGTTCAATCAAGATTCAAACACTGCAAAAAAAATGTTACCAAAAAAACATTATTTAAAGAAATATTGTACTTTGTAGTTTGATTTGCTTTTTGTTAAGGTTTATTGTTGCATAGTAAGTTCAAGATAAGGACATGAAAAAAAAAAAAAAAAGCTTAAAAGCGTATAAATATAGGAATTGTCGTTCTTTCATAAACCTTCCAACTTTGAAGTCTGGTGCATATTGGGAACACGGGTGCATTTTAGTCACCATCAATTATAAATTATTGAGGATATAATGTAAGTTTTCAGAATGTACATAGTATACAGTTTTTACAGTTTCTGATTGAAGAAAGAAATGAGTTTTAGGATTTTTTCAATCGTTTATATCATAATTCTGTATATAATATAAATATATAAATAGTAAAATTATATATCATTATATATCTTAATCATATATTTGAGAGCATTCACATTTTTTCACTTCTTTCAACTAAAAAAAAAAAAGAAAATGAAAAGCGTTTAAAGAAAATTGTCTCGCTTGAATCAATTGTTAAATTGAAATGAACATCTATATTTTTAATTTCCATTTTCTCCACTTTCATTGTTAATTCTTTGCTGTTCAAAGCTAAGTGTGCCTTTTATGTAGTAGGTATGAACATTAAAAGCCACCAATCAGTTGTGGCGTTGTTACGGGGATGGGTTGAACGGGTTTTTCAGGGATATTAGGAGGGGGGAGATCAAATATTTAAATTGGAATTCATTCCTAACTTAGTTTTGAAGTGAAAAATCTTTGTTTAAAAGATGCCAATAAAACTGTAATTCACTTATGAATTGGTTTTTGTCTCTTTCCCAACATAATCCTTATATCTTACTGTTTTGTTACTGTGAAGAAGAAACAGAATCCTTGGAGATGCCGTGTGACCTTCATTTAAGAAATGTGTGTGTGTGTGTGTGTGTGTTTATGTGGCTAACTGTCTTTGACTGCTGTCTATGTATAATACTCCGATGTGTTTATGGTTCTTAATTGTTTAAATAAGCAGCAAGCTCGATCATCAAAGTTAAGTTCAGCAAAAATGTTTGGTAAGACACCATGATGGGAAGTCAAGGCTTGAAATGACAGAAACTAGAATCAGAGAAACTTCCAATCTACTATAAATTAGTTGATTTCTTATAATGGTTTCTAACAGTTGGAGGATGGTTAATCTATTTGTTTTATATTTTTTAGTTTATATTTATACAACTTATTGAGCATTATTTAATTGTTTGTTACGATGTTTTTGACCTCAACAGTTAACCTTATGAATTTTTGTTCTTGAAAGTGGGATAATAGGTCATCTTCAATAAGGATTAACTGTTGAGGTCGAAAACATAGTTACTCTAATCATGGGAGAGATCAACGGACATGCCAGTACTGCCCATCGGGGAGGAGGTATGTTCTACAAACAGATTGCTGAAGAACACAGTACACGAGTAATGTCAATTTTTAAGAAATGGTCTTTACTAAATAATAAGTTATTAAACGCTTAACTCAAGAAAGAATTCTTGATAAAATGTAGAAGAAACAATGTTTTTCCTAATTATCTTAACAACATGTTAAATGTGGACAAACATATTTTACAGGTGAGCACAGATACTTACATCAAAAAACTAGATTCCATATTTTTATAACTCTAAAAAGAAAATCTTAAACCTGGATATAAGCATCGCTTATTCCCTGATTTAAAGGATTTGAAAAAGACATAGCTACCAAACAAAATGAACCGAATGGAAATATCATCATAGAATTTAGGAGAAAACAGAGAGAATTCATTGGCAGGGGAAAGGAGAAACAAAAATTAAAACTGTCTAAAAAATTAGATAACCTTTTAAATGAAAGAAACGGAAGAAATTCTAAGGAGCCAAATGAAGTCCAACAGAACTGAGTCGTATCAGATGACCTATTATCCCACCGTATTATCACACCCAAGAAGGAATAATCATAAGATTGTATTGTTTGTTGCATTGAGCCATTTATAGATGATTCCAGCCATAAAATAGAAAATAAATCCTTGAAACATTTACATGAAAAAAAGTTTATTTGAGTCTCACTTTCCTGCGGTTGTATACAGCCACAAAATGTTTCAATTTCACTATGAGTTACTATGAAAATTCATCTATTTGTTGTTATTATAACATTAAAATATAAAAAACAAGAATAATTTGATAAGAGAGGGCAAGATAAAAGTTTCAATTAATGTGAAAAGTCTACAACATTCGCATATACGTACTTCAACATCTAACGTATGAAAGCAAAAAACATATTCTAACTATACTAGTAGTAACACCCAGAGATCTGAGTTTTACCTTTTTATCTTAACAAATATAAGAACTTTATCGTTTATAAATCAACTTTGGATAATATAGAAAATTAATGCAAAATTTGTAGGTTAGAGACTTTGTAGGTTAGAATTAAGACGAGAAGTGGGCCAGAGTGTGGGATGCCAGAAGCTGACAGTAATAGATGAATCTATTTATAACAGCATTAGTTTTTAATTTTTTTCATTGATATAATATAAAGGGGTTTTTTGAAAAGAAGTATTCAATGAATGAGCAAATAAGTTTGAAAAATGTGACGTTGGCAAACAAGCTTGCACCCTGCTGGTTTTTTGAAATTTATAATTTATTCGAGAAGCGAGTTCTTGCCAATGTAGATCAATATTTTCTTGAGATAAGTTATTCTGAATATATAGATAGTTAAAAAGTTTTGTTCTAGAGTATAACTCACAACCTTGTCAAACAAAGAAAAACCTTTTCAAAGTTGATGTTGTTTCTATACATGCCTAGTCCTTTCCATGCACCTTCAGATTTACATTTTTTTTTTTTTTTCTTAAGTTGGGCTATTTTATTAAAGGAAAAACTATCGTACTAAAGAAGATGTTCAGTTTGTGCAAGCTTTTTTCAACCTAAACCCAAGGAGTAATCCTGTTAGAAAATTAAGGAGTCTAGATTCCAATTAACAATAAGTAAAATGATAAAATATTATCTTCAAATAGTATGTGTTGCCATGTCAATTTATTTTAACTCTTAAAATTGTAATTTTTTCCTTAGGTACGTGAAAATTAATTTATTTCCGATGTGAATGACAAAACCACATTCCAAGGATACTGTATTCAATTGAAGGATATATAATCAACATTGTTTATACAATCAAGAGAAATCATCAATTATTTTCTAATAAAACTTTTTTTTATGCATAATAGATTATTAGTGTTCATGTCGTAATTCTGAGGAACTGAAATATTTGTATAGCTTTGTTGGATGATAAGGGAAAAAAAAGTATGAAAGAAAATCCTGCAGTGAACAAATTATTCTGTCCTTTGGACATTTATTTTCTGTTTTAATTGAATGTTAATTGTACTGCATTATTTTCTAATTTTAACAACATTTTATATTTAGTTTATTGATCTGAGTTTTTATAGCTCTCATGACAGTAATACAATCGTAGACAGTATAAAGATCTGAACTAATTGTTGAACGATATGAAAAGGGGGTGTATGAAAGAGTGGTCAAATGGTTGTGCTGACGACAAAATACTAGTATTTTGAACAGTTGTACGCATCATTTTCCAACTTTCACTAAATAACTTGTAGAGTTCTTTGTTTTTTATAACCTTTCCAAATGTTGATATAATCAATCTATTTTTAAATATTGAATTTATATATATTTAAATATTAAATATTATATAAAAATTATTTTCAAATATTTTTATGGTCAAGGTCCTCTAGACATTTTAAAGCATGATTCTTCAATTTTACCCAAAGTTTTTTTTTTTTTTTATTATCCTGAAATATTTTGTTGAATTAATAATTAATATTAATTTCATTTCAACTAAAAATCCTTAATTAATTGTATATATAAGTATTAATTGGTCAAGCTGGCCATGAACGTAGTGAATGAATTTTGTTGAATGATATGAAAAAATGCTGAATGAAAGAACGGTCAAATGGTCACGCTGACAATAAAATACAGATATTTTACACAGTTTTATATGTTTATCGACCAATTTCGATAATCTTTTAATTCGATCAATTATTCTTTTTATGTAAGGTCCTGGTTGAGATGAAAAAGTTAGGGTCACAAGCTGGATTCGAACCGACAACCTTCAGTCCAACCACTTGAGCCATTATGGCTTTGATCCACTCGATACCTCAAGAGGTTACCAAAGTTTATTTTTATTCTCTCATCCCAAATTATTTCCCTTTTTATAACTCGTATGAAATATTTCGTTGAATGATATGAAAAAATATTGGCTTAAAAAAAAAAAAAAAAAAGTGGTCAAATACAAAATATTGATTAGACATTTTTAAGAATGTTTATTGATCTAAGTTTTTAGGATCTCACAATGGTGATATAAATCACCAAATCATTGATGACTGAGAATACCAATATGTATGGAAATGAGTGTAAAAAAGGGGCACAACTGATCCTTACTGATCACGAAATACTGATACTTTAGTCATTTTTATCCATTATTTTCAAATTTTAACTAAATATTAATTTACTATATTAATCTCTATTTTTATTGCCCTCATCGTAGTTATATAATCACCGCAATATTGAATGTTTTTATGTTTTGTTTTTGTGCAAAAATTTTCAGGATTTATGGGAAAACAGGCCCTGGTGAGAATACAATATTGTCGGAATAAAACAATAGTATTTATTTAATTATTAACAATTTATTACTTATTACTAATAGTATATACAGTAGTATTCTAAGTTGTCCACTTTTTGGAAATATCTATGTATTCACCATCGGGACTATCGTAATTTTTGATAGGTGGCATTTCGACAGGTCCTTGGCACTTGAAAGGTATTAAGTTCTCATCAAACTTAATCGCCTCATCATAGAGTTCTTTTGACTCTAGTTTAAGTTCGTCCAGGGCCTTTTGTTGAGAGTATAATATCCTGTCGAACATCTGGGCATCTCTGAGCATCTGACGCCGCCTGTAGGCGCTCCATTCTTTGAACACTTCCAACCTTTGGTACTTGGTCTCTTGGGACAAAGAGACGACCCTTTGTCGTGTCGGGTCCTTCAAGATCTCCGTGGGTACCTCGCACTCCTCTATCGGCTTGAGCTGCTTAGAGTTCTTTTCCAGCCGCCTGATCTGCTTCTCGATCTTCTTTCTTTTCCTTTCTTCCCTTTGCCTTATTATCGCCGGGTCGAGTTTCTTCTTCTTCTTCAACGGCTCGGCCAAGAGAGCAGGCGTGAGCCGGACGAAAACCTGCGACGTGCTCGACACGTTTCTAACACTGTGGGGTGTCTGAACGGCGAGACCCACGAACTTTTTCAACCAAAACATGATCATGAGCAATGAAATTTTATCCTGACATGAAAGAAAAGAACTAAATAAACAAGAGTGAAGATGAACCACCTCTGACTTCCTTTACTGTTATAACTATAACACTAAAAGAGACTGAAGAAGAGATTTCTAGTTAGTACTACAATTACGTCATGGAACTTACAGCAAGACGTACTTTTTCCAAGTTTTTCAAAACCATTCAAAAAGTGTCCATATATGATTGATACACAATATTAGAAACGTAATAGTAAATTAATAAACATTGTGATCCCTTTAAACCTACAGGATCAAATTTCTCGCTCTACTAACAAAATAATCAAAAATATTTCTAGTGTGTAGTATATAATTTGAAAATATTGTACATAATTTTAGGGGTCATTAAACTATTTCTACTAAAAATTTTGACATGAATTTATGCAAATAAATAGTTACAAACCTTAACAATCTAACAAAGACTCATATCTGCTTTTAAAGTATCTCTGGTACAATTTTTGGTATGAATTTATGCACAGAAACAATAACATAAAGCATATTGGTTATATCAATATTCCGAGTGGGACTCATATTTCCTTTTAAACTATCTCTATTAGAATTTTTGATATGAATTTATGCAAAAAATAGTTACACAAACTTTAACAATCTAGCAAAGAGTCATATCTACTTTTAAAGTATCTCTGGTATGAATTTACACAGAAACAATAACATAAAGCTAAAAATTCTGAGTGGGACACATTTGCTTTCAAACTATCTCTATTAGAATCTTATATATGAGTTTATGCTCATGAGTATTATGAAACTTCTTCTTTAATCTTCGATTGGTCGTGATGAATGTCAAAAAATTATAAAAATCTCCATTGTCCAATACTAGACCTTCCATAAATAAGATCAATTGAGTACACAAACAATTCTATTTCAATTTTAAATAATTGCCATATTTTTTTCTCCAGCTGCTCTAGAATTAAAATGTCAAATAAATTTCTAGCTTCAATCTTGGTTTTTGTTTCTTTAGCTGTTTTTCAGCATTTTATTGCTACAAGCGATATAACACTAGCCGAACTGGAGTATGTCGCCGACCATCTGTCTTCAGTCGAATGCAGCAAGCTTATCATCGCTCTTCAAATGGACAAAAGCAAAAATCTTGAGGATTGTGAGCCTGAATGCATTTCACCGGAAAGCAGGGAACAGTCTTGCCTCGCGAATTTGATCCAGTGGAATTCTAAAGCTGCCGACGAGACACAGGCCGATCTTTCAAGACGACTATTGCAAATTGGAAGAAAAGATCTTGGAAACTGGCTCACGAGAACGGTATTCGACGAACTGGGCTATCATATAAATGAATCCATCGTAAAAGATCCTTTTAAAGAAGAAATGCTAATGCCTTTACCTTCAAACCAATCCGGAAAGAAATCAAATTTTGTAGATATGGATTTTACCGTAAGCTTTTCTACTTCTAATCTACTTCTAATTTCTAATATTGAAATTATGCACTTGTGGATAAAGTGTGGTGGCTAAATAGGTACAAAAGATGATATTGGGTACACCATTAAACAGACCTCACAAGTAGAGAATTAAGATTCTAAGATTGTAGGTTTAAGAGATTGAAATAGAATTCATAAGTAGTGTTATGTTTTTAATTTTTACAATAAGTTGCAAGTTATAACCTTACCACTATCAAGTGTTTACCTATTATATACAGACTTGTTATTCTACTAAGATGGTGTACAGTCAGGGTGATGTATGGATGTCTTCTCTTTTGTTTTTTTCTTGAGGGTGTTAATGTTAACTGAACATCTACGAATTGTGGTGATATAATATCCTATAAATCTCAAAAAAAAAGAGAAAAAAATACTATTCAGACTCCACAAGGTATTCCAGAAAGAGTGATTCTAGAGTTTGTGGGAGAATAAGATCGGTCCGATATTGTAGAATAAATTTGTGATTGTCGACATTGTCAATGAAAATTCCAAAATGCATGTATCTGTTAAATATTGATCCATTTATATTTAGTGGTCTAATTGACAACATTACTTATTCTTTTTATGTAAGGTATTTGTGGAAATGAAAAAGTTAGTATCACGAGTAGGATTCCCAAAATGCATGTTTTAAATTTATACGATAGTTCTGGAATTTTGTTATGCCTTGGCCCCTTACTCTATCAAAGAATAGCCCTAAACACTTAATAAGCAGTTTATTTCATGTGCAGATGAACAGAACACCATGAAGCATGTTAGAACATGAAAAAATATACTATATGAAACTTGTGAATATTAGGTTACACAGAGTAACATGTGTGTTTGTACTTATTCTACAATGTATAACCTTGGAAAACATCCTACATCTGAAATTTTAAAGTCAATTTATTATTTGTTGGGAATTAATTTATTATTTACATATATGTAGCTTACATATGTTTTGTTTATTTTAATGTGTATATATATGTGTGTGTGTGTGTGTGTGTGTGTGTGTGTGTGTGTGTGTGTGTGT
>CM077099.1:33080875-33149351 GCA_039619505.1 Cimex hemipterus
TGTGTGTGTGTGTGTGTGTGTGTGTGTGTGTGTGTGTGTGTGTGTGTGTGTGTGTGTGTGTGTGTGTGTGCACGCGCGTGCGTGTGTGTGTGTGTGTTTTTATGGGTTATATTTTTGTATTTTATTTGTAAATAGGGTATTTACCCTGTAATTGTAAATTAATATACATAAATAAAAATTCAAACCGAACGTATTAAATCATTTCAATTAATCAATTAAAGTTAGAAATAATGAGTAATGCTTCTTAAGTAAATTTCTTTCCACAGGCTCATGAAGATCATTGGATGCCAATCGACACAATAATTATTGTGTTGATAGCAAGTGTATGTTGTGTACTTCTTGTAATAGGATATAGTCTGACCAAGTTGATTTTTATCTGAACTTTTGAAAGCAAGGCTGAACAAAAGCGAGCTGTTTCAAAGAAAGAAATATGAAGACTACCACAATATAATATTTGTTATTATTAAAAATGGTTTTCTATTTGCAAAACAGTATTTGAATTTCTATCTGGATAACTATTGGGAAAATTATATTGTTTAAAAAAATTGAATCGTGTGATCTGATGACCATGAAACTCTACGTCCACTACAACACCATAACCAAATCTGTATATACTTCCATGTTTACCTTGTAAAGTGTATTTTACCTCATCGGACTTGTTTTGTTGTCTGTTTCCTCTGGCCAATCTCAGCAAGTATCCTTAAGATTTTCACCCATTTTATTAGTGTATATGGTATTTACTGAACAATGGCCAGTGAACATGCTTTTCTTCGATTCCTGCCTTCTAAGCCTTCCATTATCAGCATACTTTTTTATTTATTTTGCAAGTTTGAGTGTTCTCACTTTCCTTTAAGTTTGTTAAATGATACCCATATTTGTACTAGAGTATTACAAGCAACCTTTTGGTTGAATAAATTATATATTATAACAATATAAGAGTGAAGAAGAAATATATTAATTACACTCTTATCACAGTTATTCACATTCCTCGTTGGGGAAGAAATCAGATGCCACTGGTATTTTAGGCGTCTAGATGGTTTGGGATGAATGGTGTTGAACTAGGTGGTTGAGATGAGATTTACGGTTTTATAATTCTGTATCGACTTTTTACAGTTTCAAAAATAGCTTGGATTTGGACATAAATACAATAAGAAAGTTGACATGTTTGCCAAAAAATGAGCCAATATGAATACTCTAATGTCATTTTGTTATTGGCTAATCCAATGCTTTTTCCCCCCATAGACCACGGTTCTTGGATTTCACCAATATATAACAGCTAAAGTCATTACCGAAAAATGACGTCAATCTTATTTTGAAGAACCTGCGATTTAGAAATGATGAACCTGTGACTTCGTGAACTTCACCCGCCCTGTTCAACTGGGAATTCCGGTGGAATTTTCACATTTCGAAGTTACAATTAATCGTCTTGTCTGCCCTAAACCCGGCAACGAATTATCTTCCAAAATGGATAAAGATTTATTGGATGACATGGAAAATATCGGGATGAATAGTAAATTGGACGATGGTTTCAGCTTGAGGTAAAAAAAAAACCATTCCACCAACCAGATATTTATTTATTTTTAATAAATCATTTCCAATTATGATACCTTTTTCCAAATTTTGTAACTAAAAAAGGGTTGCTTGTTGAAAGACTTAAAACATATAAAGTATCTTAAAATTAGCGAGAAAATTATTTGTGCTTAAGTTATATTTATTAATTTGAAGGAATGATTTGTATTTCATTTTTTCTATGTTCTTCATTGACAAATTGTTCAAATGGGAAATCCATTAATGGAATCTCTTAAAGAAACGTTTTTAACCATCTTTTGTCGAATATAATTAACAAACTCGGAAGGTGGATCGTTCTGTACAGATGCAATATCTGGATTTTTATCCATTCACCATCTAAAACGGTTGATTTCTTGTTACTTCAGGTCTGGCAGGCATAGTCAAAACAATTGACTGGAATAAAAGTCCGTTCCCTTTTGTAAGTCACCAAATTGCACAATATCATTTGATTGTGTCTGACCATGTTATTATGCATACTTTCATTGGTTTGCCAGACATGATTTGTCATATTGCCATTTTATTCTAGTTGGTTGAGTTATTGAAACTACTAAATATGGCTAAATGAGAAGACCGCAAGAATATGTGGGCCATAATGATTGACAATTATTAATTATATAGTTTACGTTCTGTAAATGATAGTTCTACACATGGAACTTGTTGTGTACAACTATCTGGATTTCAAAGCGTTATACGCTCATCATCAAGTTGTAGGTGTTACAAACATGCCTCTCGATGTGATTGTTAGGATGAACAACAAATTCTGTGAGTAGAACTGCCATTTACAAAAAGAGACTCTACATACTCACCCCACCTTTATTATTTCTATTATTTAGTTTGGTTGTGTCTGATCATTTTGGTTTGCATGTCTTTGCTTTCTCCTGTCGGGCACATTTCAGTTTCTGACCACCACACTGAAGATAGTGAGAAGTTTAGAAAAACTTCCAACCGGCATAGCCAGTGTATAGAAAGACCAAGTACAATGTTCATTGCCTTTCTTATAACACCAAATTTCACAATGTACTAAATTGCGGTTTGATCGTCTCCAATCATCTTAGTGTGCTTGCTTTCATTGTTTTCACATTTTTCAGTTCCATCTATTTATTTTTTTATTGCGATAGATACCCAGGAACTGGAGGAGTTCTCTCTGAGCACTGCAGCTTTATAGAAATTATTGTACTCCTTCTTGGCGCCATTTTTGGGAGCTCATAATGTGTGTGTCGAG
This sequence comes from Cimex hemipterus, assembly GCA_039619505.1. Classification (NCBI taxonomy): domain Eukaryota; kingdom Metazoa; phylum Arthropoda; class Insecta; order Hemiptera; family Cimicidae; genus Cimex; species Cimex hemipterus. The sequence continues at coordinate 33,083,667 of CM077099.1, forward strand.
CCCCCGATACGCCAGTGTTAAAGAAACTTGTTTTCAAAGGGAGGTTGAGACCAAATTCAGGCTCACTGAAGTCCGATCCTGCCCCAGACAATCCATTGATGAGTACCAAGCCAATTTTCATTGCAACTTCTGGTACTCCCTAGGCATCAGGAAAAAGTCCAGAGGCGATGGTGGGAATAGAACCTGCGACCACAGGATCTATTAGCCGAGAGTCTTACACTTATACTACTAATTTTTATTCTACTTATTCTAGTTGGTTGGGTTGTGAATGATTGAATTTACTGAATATGGCCAAATTACAATACAGTGAAACTGGGTGACCAGAACGGTCGGCTATTTCAAGCTACATAGTGTCATTAGTAATAAAGTCGTTTACAATAATTTTGGTCTGCCTATCTTGTTGTTTTAGACCCATTTCAGTTTTCCACCATCACAAAGATCCTCCACTGAAGACAGTGGGAAGTTGGAACACTTCTGACAGGTGTAGCCAAAGCAGTAGAAAGACTAAAATGATAAAGCACAGTGTCCATTGCCTTTCATTGTTTTGACATCGGTAGCATTCTAGTTGGTTGAGTTGTTATTGAATCAGAGATGATCAAGCAGCAAAGCATAGTGTAATTATTTTGGTTATTTATCTTTGCTGTTTTGGCCTGTCAGGATGAATTTTGCCTTCTCACCATCATATAAACCCTCCACTAAATAAAATTAAATAAGTCTGACTGGCAAAAACATTGAGGATAAGTTAATCAAAATGTTACTGAAACCGCTATTTAAACTTATATGAAAAGTTTCTATGTGTCAAGAGCACAGAGATGGGTGACTTTTGGAAGATTTGAATCATAAAAGATGGATCATCCTCATCCAATTAAGGGTACGCCATGCCAGGTTGTCACAATACACTTACGAAAGTGTCCAGCATGTAGAGAAAGTTAGTTCAATGTGAAAATTGAGCTTGAGGCAGCAAGTATCCCATTTCAATTTTTAAAAGAAACAGGGCTGTTTTATTGTAAATAATACTTTTTTTTAGATACGATCAATTCTCTTGTATTTATATTGAAGGTGAATTTTTAGTGCATATTTATTAGTGTGAGTGAGTTTAGATTTAAAAGTAGATAGTTGGAGGCTGAAATGACCTGTTAACAGCCCCTGGAGCCTAATTTCAACAATAGGACAGATAAAACCGAGATCAGACCTCAGATCGTCTAAACACATATTTAGTATTTTAGCATTTTTCCATCTTCCATTTTCCTCAGATAGATTAAATTAATTTTTTTCTGTATTGAAATGTTTTAATTGAAACCATGACAAGCCAGCCAGAATAGACAATCAGGGATTAATCCTGTTAATCACATTGTAAACCTCATCACTGTGTATTATATTGTCACATCATTTAGAAGTCCCGATGAAAAAATGTTATTTTTTTAGTGATTTGATGGCTGGAACTGAATTCACTTTAAATACTAATGAAGAGGAAGACAGTGAGGAATGTCGCATGGAAAAATGCTTTGAATATAATGAATTCGCTCCATACATTAATTTAGATTGCATCCAAGTAGATTCGCAAGGAGGGAACAAATCGCCTTTTGAAATTTTAAGCCAACAAATGACAAACGTGACCGAGGATGGGAAAGTTAAAAAGAAGGTATTTTATTTTATTTTTGTTTCTCTATATATTATATTAATATGTATTAATTATTTTTAGATTTTAAGGCAGGGTACTGTCCAGCTGCCGCCTAATGCCGCTGTTTATATTCAGTATAATTCTTACCTTGAATTAGAAGAGGTTCCTTTTGATTCGAGTTATTTGCGCTCGAAGCATCCTTTCAGGCTTCAATTAGGATTACAGGTGGTTTATGAAGGGTTTGAACTGAGTATCTGTACGATGAAAAAGGGTGAAAAATCTCAATTTTTAATTGATCATACTTATGCATTTGGAAAAATGGGAGCTCCACCTAGGATTCCACCATGTTAGTTGAAAACCATGAAAACCTCTTAAGCCTTGATTTATTTTATTTATATATTTATTTTTGTTTTGCAATATTGTTAGAAATATTTAATTTTGTTATTCAGGTGCGACTATACTGGTCGAAATTGAGCTGATTAATTTTGTAGACTGCGGCAATGTCTATGTCGATGAAAATTTGTCGATCAACGAAAAGAGCAAGTTTGAACATGCGTATTCAAAAGCAAAATCTTACCATGCTCTTGGAAATGATTATTTCTCTAATAAAAATTTCAACGCCGCAGTTGAAAAGTATGTTTCCCTGTTCAATGTATTTTGAAAAAATAATAACTTCATTTTTTTAGTTATAAAAAAGCCGAAAGATTACTTATTAACTGCAAAATGAGCTCTGATGATGAAGAAAATCGACAGAGCCATTTGTTACTGAAGATCTATGTCAATCTTATGGTATGTTATAATACACCAAAAATAAACATACCTGAAAAAGTGTGCATCTGTGCAAGAGAAGCATTTCAATCTGCACCCAAAGAGGCTTCAAAAAATGCCAAACTTTTTTTTAAGTAAATAATTTACATAAAATATCTGTGGCCATGTTCAAATTGGTTATTCTGATAAATTGAAATTTTTAGCTTGGGCAAGGCTCAAATGTCCCTGCAAGACTTCAACAAAGCCACAAAGAGTTTTAAAAAAGCGTTAGGCCTTGCGCCAAACTGTAAAGAAATAAATGATTCGTTATTAATTGTAAGTATTGACATGAATAAAAATTCCATATTTTATTCTGAGATTCATTTTATTATTACAGTTAGAAGAAAAACAAAAGAAATATTACCAATTCGAAAAAATGTCTTATAAAAAAGCCCTCGGACTTGACAAAAGCGTTGAAAATACTGAAAAAGAACCTGATAAAAAAGACATGTGTGAAGTCAAAGTGAGCTCATCAATGGCTTCCAATAAAAATGGCATTTGTTAATTGTATCTACTTTTGTCTCATTTAGGACGACTCTGTTGAGCCAGAATTTGAAAATTTGACAAGAGAAGTGGTAAAGGATTTTGTCAAAGGGCCTCATTCCAAAATGACTTTGCCCTCTGGTCTGACGTATGCAGAAAGAGCAGTTTGCGAATCAGTCGCTGCCGAACATGGTTTGTCAGTTCAAGATGAAATCGTAGGTGGAATCCAAGCACTCCACTTATTGAAATAGTTCTTTAAAGCTACCCAATTCCATTTAATAAGTTTTGGAAAATTCACTATTTTTACATTATTCTGAATTTTAAAGTTTTTATACTCAACTGTTTTTTCTTGTTAACAAAGTTTTCAGTTAATTGAATTTTAGTTACCTGTCTTAACTAGGTCTTAAAAATTATTGAAAAACTAATAAATAGTTACATGTCTGTCATTTTATTACTATTTCTGTGTTATATGTGATTGTCATATTAAAAGTGAGATAATTAAATGAAATTATTTACTTTTATAATGAGACCATTTTATATAAGACTGTATTTTATCTCGTTTTATACTATATTTTAAAAAGCTATTGTTATGTATTTTTTATAACATAGTATATTTTCAAATAATAATAATAAAAATTTGTAAAACATTTCAAGTTACTACGAGTTCTAAATAAGTAGAATATATATAATTTTGTTGGAAATAAAATTGTTAAACTTTGTTTTTGTATTTTTAATCGTTATTTTTAATTACACATATATTCGATTAATTTTACGCAATTTTTTCTAAATGAAAAATTTGTGTCAAAGGTGGGATTTGCACCTTTCACAATCTCTTTCTTGTGTTTTTGTGTGATAAAAATTATATTTTAATGCTTTTTCAACATAGCAGGTTATTAATAAATTTATACTAAATTTCTCATGAAATTAAAAAAAAAGAAAAAGATTAACTATTGAACGCTGAAACAATTGTAAACTGCCTTGAGTGTGCATGGTGCATCTTGTGCTCCATGAAACACCCTTGTCTTCTTGTTCTCATCGGTTTTCTCTCTGCAATATTTCTTTATTGTCAGTTTGTTTCAATTCGCAAACTATTCAAAAGGCAAAAACTACCCTTATTTTTACTATTCACTGTTTTCGTGGTCCGCTCGACCAATTAATATATCACAATTAATTACGGTTTTTTTCATCTCAACCAAAAACCGTACTTATTTTCACTATAGCTGACCTTTATTGTAAAAAAACATATCAATCTGAAAATTTAAAAATACGATGAAAGTAGGCGTAGTGTTCAGACAAGATTGACAGAGAAACTTTGGTAAAGTTCATGCCCTTGAAAGGATATGGATCGAAGAAGAATAAATCAGGCCTGATTCAGAATGAGATACAGCTGAAACTTGATGCTGTCTTTGGGCCAAAATATTGATCCATTCAAACTCAGTATAATAGCCTTTTTTGTTTAGATATGTAAAACTTACATAAATTTATACACTACAGTTTTTTTATGCATTTTGATCCAGTTACCTAGACTAGCAAGCAGTTTTTAATATGCAACTCTACTTTTTGGTGTCTTTTTTTCTCTCTTTTGGACCTATGTCTTCCAACGAGTTGTTATTTTTGACCATCTATTGTTTTGTAGTCTGGAAACATGCCGGGGGTTCAACTTCATTTAAATTTTTTAATGGGGACTCATTCTCAAAAGGACTGGTGAAAGAATACGATAATAAGAAGTAAAACATAAATACAGGAAGGCAAAACATTAAAATTAAATTGGGCAGGCCGAAGAATGAGCGAAACATACACAGCAAAATGGGAGATTATATTTGTATGGGAAATTTATATTGTATTGAAATTGAAGAATCTGCAAGTCTTCCACATCATGATCTATCATATACAAGAGACATTTTATATATAATCCTACCAAATGTTGAATATGCTGAATAGTTTTTAAAATTGAATAAAAATATATAAATTTTAGCTCATAGTTTAGTAATTAGGTATTACTAACAGCTACTAATACAGCTTCTAATTAACAAAATTACTGTTATAAGTCAAGAAGTGAGGCGATTTATTTTATTTTTTTATTTACACAGGATTTTTTAAATTCTGATTGACAGATTCTAAAGAAAGTAACTATTGAAATATTTGGTATTTGAGAGCTGTCTTTCTTACAAAGGCAACTACAAAATTCCTGAGTCTTAAAATATCACAAATCTTTTAGGAAAGGTGAAAATATAAACATTTAATTTTTTTTTCTAAAGAATAAATTTCCAAATAACAGAAATTCAGCTGATGAAAGATTTTTATAACACATTTTAAGTTTTTTGAATTAAATAGGAATCAACTTTACATTTATTGACTATTTTGTGAATTACAACTTGAGAAGCCAATAGTATCCATACCAATAATGTTAAGGACAAATACTTTTCCAAAACGTTTCTTTCTACTAAATGTAAGTTCATTTGTATTAATAAGTCTAACGGGTTGATACTTTGTTTGAGTAGTGAAACAATTTTGAAAAAGTTCTGGCAACATATTATTAAGCCGGCATGTAGAAAAGAATCGGATACAATTATTTGGCCATTAAAACATTAAGGAAATTTAAAAGAAAAAGTTTTCTCAATGTCAATCTTAAAATGTTAGAAAGTTGTACGCTGAGACTAACAAAAAGACTGCCATTAAACATTCACTCCATTTCCCACTTCTGTTTAAATCTATTTGTAAATAAATTATAAAAACTGTTTCAAGAAACATGTACATTTAGACACTTTTGGGCCTTAGATAACAAACGTTGGTAAGAATCAAACATATTTTCAACATGGAAACACAATAAGGTATTACGCAAAGGAAATTAAATTTGGGCCAGAAGTACGCTCTATGATGTTGGAAGGAGTCGAGATTCTTGCCGATGTCGTTGGCATGACAATGGGACCAAAGGTACATTTCTCGTAAATTGATAATATTTTAAAATTAAATTTATTGTAAATTCAGGGAAGAAATGTGGTGCTGGAACAATATAAATCAGAGCCGAAAATAACCAAAGATGGCGTGACAGTAGCCAAAAGTCTAGATCTAAAGGATCGGTTCAAAAATATCGGTGTCAGCCTTGTTAAAGAGGTGGCAGACAATACAAACAAAAAAGCCGGTGATGGCACTACAACGGCAACTGTAAATTATTTTACACCTAATTTTTTTCCACAATAAAATGAAAATAATTAATGATTAATTAAGGTGCTTGCATGTTCCATTGCAAAAGAAAGTATGAATTCAATAAAGAAAGGAGGAAATCCGAGTGAAATTAGAAAAGGTGACCTGCATTTACATATAAGTTTTTATTTATTTGTTATTTATTTTTTTAAATTTTATAGGAGTTATGATGGCTGTTGACACTGTTGTAAAACATTTAAGAAATATTTCCAAAGAAATAAATACACCCGAGGAAATCCGACAAGTTGCAATAATATCATCGAATGGAGATCAAGAAATAGGTGAACTCATTTCAACAGCTATGGAAAAGGTGGGTTTGTAATTGTTTAAAATTTATTTTTGCCTAATTAGAAGTGAAAATATTCTTTGTATACAAGCAAACTTATTGTTTAAAAAATAAAATTAACGTTTTTCATATTTTAGAATTGAAGATCTTTCTTATTCAAAATATTTTCTGTTTGCATTTAAAAATATTTGTCTGAATTTTGAAACAGGTAGGAAAGAATGGCGTCATTACTGTTAAAGAAGGAACGACCCTTTATGATGAAGTTGAAGTCATAAAAGGTTTAGATATTGAACACGGTTACTTATCCCCATATTTTGTTAATACAAAAAAAAGTATGTACATATTTATTAATAATATCACTATTATTTATTTATTAATATTATGTGTGTAATATTAGGTTCCAAAGTTGAATTCCAACATTCTTACATTCTCTTCTGTGATTACAAATTGTCACAGATGAGGCAAATAGTGCCAGCGCTCGAGCTTGCTGTCAAACACAAGAAACCGCTTCTTGTAGTAGCCGAAGATATTGAAGGAGATGCCCTCACAACATTAGTAATTAACAAGTGAGAAAAGAAAATTTATTAAATCCAATTTTTTATCTGAATAACTATAAATAATAATAATGTTAAACAATTTTATCAATACCATCAAAATTATTGCAGATTACGAGCGAACCTTGAGGTTTGTGGTGTTAAAGCACCAAGTTTTGGTGAAGGTCGCACTGAATCTTTAAAAGATATGGCAGCTGCTACAGGTAAAGAATAGAAAATGTTTTGTTGAATTCTGTATGTTGCTAAACCTGTAGTTTGATCATACTGGCCTGCCTGTTTAGTTAATTTTTGTGTTCTGCCGGTGTTTAAAGAAAAAAATTCTAAATATACTGGGTCTGAATTCAGAGCAATTGTGCCAACTAGCGCACCTTCTGCCTATTTTATTTATTTTATAGCATATTTACAAATTCAACATATTGCGGATTTCAACATATTCTCAATAATTAAGCTCGATAACAAATTAACATTGATACCAATTCTTATATTACTCATGATTTGAAACATTGATATTACAGGTGGGTATGTTTTTTCGGAGGATTCACATTTGGATTTGGCAGACATAAAATTAGAACACTTTGGTCAAGCAGATGAGGTTATTTGTACAAATGAAGAAACTTTAATTTTAAAAGCAAGTAAAATATATAATTAAATGTTGTCATACCTGCCTTCTTCATGCAAGCATATTACATTAATGTGAAACATATGCTCTTCTTAAAACCTTTAATATACAAATTTTCTTTGCCAGAAGTGTACTAGAATGATTTAAAAACATTGTTTTTCTATAAATATTCCTACTTTTCCATGCCATTTCTTTCTAACAACACTAGTGTTTGTTAACAGGGACACGGAAAACAGAAGGATATTGACATGCGAGTGGAAATTATCAACTATCTCATTGAAAAGGCAAAAAATAACTTTATTAGGGACGGCCTCCAAGAAAGAAAAGCAAGACTGATTTCAGGAGTGGCTGTTATAAAAATTGGAGGGCATAGTGAGGTAACGCAACTTTCAACAACAACTCCTTTTATATATACATAACGCTAACTTTATTTTGATGTAATCACACTACTTTCAAAACTGGGATCTTCAGAAGATTAATAAAAAGTGAGTTTACAGTTGGACATAAACGAAAGAAAGGACAGAGTTACCGATGCTCTCAATGCCACAAAAGCCGCTGTTGAAGAAGGAATCGTAGCTGGAGGCGGAACAGCTTTGATCAGATGCATCGAACAGCTACAACAGCTGACGCCAGCCAATGATGAATTGAAAGAGGGTAACATTTTAATAAATAAACTTTAAAAAAAAAAAACTACATTAATGTGTTATTAGGGATAGAAATTGTCATGAAAGCTTTGCAGATGCCTTGTTACACAATAGCAAAAAACGCCGGAGTGGAGCCTTCAGTCGTAGTTAATAAAGTGAGTTTTAACTTTACTAATTATGTATTTATTTTTATTTATTTATTTTTATTTTCTTTTTTTAAATTAAAAACCAGGTATCTGAACTTCAAGGAAATATGGGTTACAACGCTGTCACCGGACAATATGTAGATATGATCAGAGAAGGAATAATTGATCCTACAAAGGTCGTAAGGACGGCTACAACAGACGCAGCGGGGGTTGCTTCTCTTCTAACCGCTGCAGAAGCAGTCATCGCGTTCTTACCAGAAAAAAAGACTAAGAAACAAGACGATAGCGATACAGAAGATGAATAGTTCAAATCATAAAAATTACAAAAAATATAATGTATTTTTGGTCAAAATTTGGAGCAGGCATTTTATTCAAATCTTAAATTACAATCTTGGTAGATATAAAAATGGGGTTAATAATTCAGTCTATGGTTAAGATTAAAAGAAAGACGACCTCGCACACTTTGACAGAATTGGCTTGTTTTGCTCTCCAACGTTGTCTAGAGTCTTTCAGTAAGCACAAGGCTCCTGTACGTATATTTCAGGCTTTGGCTTTTCCTCTCCTGCAGGAGAAGGAACTCAGCTCACATAGGTCTTCACATCAACAGATGTTCTTCTGTTTCTTCAGTTAATACATCCTATATCCTCTGAATTTAAAATTCATTTTAAAATATATTTGAATTAAAATTGTGCATTGCCTTTTTCAAGTACATAAAATTTAGTATTTCATTACTTGCCTGTATTTTGCTGCATCAAATAAATGGCAAAATATTTTTTTTTAAATAACTCAAAATAACATTTAATATTCTGTTAATAAAAAAAAAATCAAACATAATTTTTATACTTCTTTATTAATTTATTGAAACACAGTTTAACAATATTGTCAATTTTGATTGTAATCAATACCCGATCGTTATGACAATAATAAAAATAAATAAACAAAAAGTAAATATAATCCAAACAATGTTTAAATTTTCAAAAACAATTGTAACTAAAAAAATACAAACAAAAATTATAGTTATTAGCATAAATTAAATCTACACAGGGTGGTTGAACAGAACTGACTGCCACAGTTAAAACGAGGAAAATCGATTCAAAATAATGGTCACGGGTCATTATAAAATAACAATTAAAAACAAACGTTATATTAAAAATATACAGATCTCAGAGATTGTACAATTTTTTTCTTATATGTTGTCAATGGTAAAATAACTCATGTGAGTGGGAAGGGTAGAAAAAGGAACTTCATGTAATTTTAATGTAAATCTTCGAAAGTATTCAACAAATAATTATTTTTTTTAAGTCAAGAGGAATGTTTGATTTTTAGTTTTATAAACGTGTCTTCAAAAGTTATGCTTTTCTTATATTGTTTGCCTTAATTATTCAAATTAACTATAACTGTACAATACCAGTTTTTATGTATTTTGTTTTTCTTCGACCAACTCTTTCGGGTCAACTTTTTGAAAAGCGAAAATCATATATAATGCTGGAAAAAATAAAAACAGATTAAAACTTTTTATGCCCATATGAAAAATACATTTGTTTCAGGGCAACATAAAGAATTTAAATAAATAGTAATATTGTAGGTTTGTGTGAATTAAACCGATTCAGTTTTTCTCTCTTCTCTCTTATCTTTGTTCATTTAAAAATGTAACAGAAGTAAAATAAGCATAAATACTGCACAAACAATTATGAAATGCTGTTCAAAATAAACAAAAGCTGAACCTTAATCGAATTTAAAGGTTTAAATTACCAAACCTACACCACAAGGGCCCCACCACATACTACAGATTGAGCTATCAACCAAAAAATGCTGCCTGGTTTACAAGTTACAACCGTCCGCATTAGTAAACGAAAGTAGTACATAGACTGTCCTCTTTTTACTAGTAATTGACAAAATTTTTCCAGTGGCTCTACTTTCTTGAATGGACAATGGTGAATATTTATTGAAGAAACTACAGTACTTTATTTTTTTCCTTATCGTGGGATACCGTAGTCATTTCAGCCCTCAATATTTGGTGAGCCCATTTTGTCTGCTTATGTGAAAGGAAAAATTATTGTAGAAAGTTGGAATGATTTTTATAACTACAAATATTGCATATTATAATTTATAAATATTAGACAATTAATTACGGTTTTCAGTTGAGATGAAAAAAAGGTTAATGGCACGAGAGGGATTCGAACCCACGACCTTCGGCTAGATACGCCGCTGCTCTACCACCTGAGCTATCGTGACCTCGATCCACTCAGACATCAACTCCCCATTTCAACCGCACCTTACGAATTTTCTCTCCTTTTGCCATATTTCAAATGTCGTGTAATCTGTTTGGATTCTTGACGACAATTCAAATAGCGACGGAGAGCTTTAGTGAAGTGTACTTCATTTTTAAATCATTATTCACTATTTTCCTGGTCCACTCGACTCAACTAAAAACCGTAATTAATTGTCTTATATTAATTGGTCGAGCAGACCACGAAAATAGTGGATTTATAATTATAGATAAAAAATAAATCATTTACTTTATTTTTAAGTTTCAGAGAGCTACTTTTCATGATAAATTTGATTCCATTATGAGCAACTAAAATGGCTAAGCATAGTATACAGTCAAAATGTTAATTATTAATATTATTAATTACTGAGCAAGAAACTAAATTTTAGGTAACTAAAATTTTGTAGTATGTGGTGGGTCACAAAGAAAATGTTTTAACACAGCAAAGATTATAGTTATTCCAATAAAATAAAAAACATTTAATAAAATATAACTTACAACAGACTTCCCACTCAGACTGAGATAATGTCCCAATCAGCTTTTTGCCAGGAAATTCTTTAAAATATTCCTTTGCATGGGAATAGTCAGCTCTTGGCCCCAAAAGTGGTACTCCTGATAGTGGAGGATATGTCTACAAATTAATTAAAATTAGTTTTTTTTTAAATTTTTAATTTGGATAAAAATTGAATTAACCTCTAAACCATTTAATTGATTCAATAACATCTGCCCTCTTCGTTTCATTTCATCATAGTAATTTTGAAATCTTTTCTTTTTTACAAGCTTGAGACCAAATCGTGCTGCCAGTCTAAAAAAATAATAAGGTAAGAGAATGTCAACAAAAATAAATAAATCATTTTACCTTTCAAATGTCGGAAAATGTACCAAGAATTCAGGGCAGTCGACAGATTCGTGGAGGTGAAAATTGTATTTAGCACCAAATAATGGATAAGGCTGGGGAAGATCTTCTTCAAAAGTCACTGTGAAAACTGTGTTTCCAAACCAGTTTTGTTTGGACTTTTGCTTCCTTGCACTGAATTAAAAAACAAATGGATAAACATATTTGCCGACTCGAAGCAACAGAATGTATCGTTATTTTACATAATGTCAAAAGCGTTCGGAATCGTTCCGATAAAATATCCGCCGGGCAAAAGGTTATCGGTGACATTCTTCAGCATCATTTCAGCTTGCTGCAGTGATTCAAAGCAGTAGTGAAATGCAAACTGGCAACTCACGATGTCAAATTTTATTTTCGGGTCCTTGTACATTGTACAGATGCGTTCCTAACAAACAGTTTAATTTAAGTTATACAAGTTTTAACAAAATAACAGTTTAATATCTTAAATATATTTAATGAGAGCAATGTCACCTTTGTGAGATCGGCGACTATGAATTCAGCAGTAAAAATCCTGTAGTTCCTAGATTTCATATCATTGTATCTTTTCTGAGCTGAGATGACTGAATTTTCAGCTATATCCACGCATACTAAATGCGACACATTGCCTTTGTGCCATTTATTCAAATCACCTCCTTTTCCACAACACAAATCGAGTACTTTTATCGGTTCGTGTTGGCTTTTCTTTGACTTGATGTGGTCCAAGTATTCAGCTGAAAAGAGTGGCAACCATTTAAGCATAACAAAGCCAAAAACTTGGAAATGTATTTCTACTAAGAAATCATTTTTTAATTTAGGCATTATTGATCTCAGCCTGCCTATTCTTTTGTCACCTTGGGTCTCTGGAGAAGAGAACAAAATTCGACTGATATATCAAGCAAGCAAGGATAAGCAAACCAAAATGATTGACAATGACCAAATTTCAGGTTCATCACCCCACAGACAACATGGAGAATTCTCACAAGGAAATAATTATTAATAATATTAAAACCAAAATAAAATAGCACATATTCCTTTAAAATTATGTAAAAGACTTTTAGTCATTTCTGTTCACTTAAGTCAAACTAATTACTAATTGTAATTAATAATTAAAATAATAAGCCCATATAGGTGATTAAACTAACACTGACCCACTGATGGTAAGAGCAATAAAACAATGGTCCACTGTAAACGGGCTAAGTAATGGACCCTAATCTTTCGTTGGCTAATGCATATGCCCAGGTGAGATCTTTTCAACTTAAAGCTGCGCTTTTAAGAAATGAATAATTATTTTTTCACTCAAATGTTATGTTTCAATGAAAAAATCGATAAAAAAAAAATCAACCCATTTGACAAATATTCTCTGGAAAACATTAATTTAAACTGATTTTCTTTATTTTTAATCGTAAATGTAAAAGGATTATTAATGTTGTGTTCACATTTTAAGTCAACTAATAATTATTAAACCTGGTTATTATAGAAAAAAAATACAAATGACTAATATTTTTATTTATTTATTTATTTTTTTAGTGGATTTAATACTTCAATGACTGCCTTGCTTTCTGATCTATCAGCTATCTTCTTGTTTTTTTAACCGTTTTTTCAGAATGAACTGAATACACCTTTCAATTTTGGAGATGTCAGTTTGAAAGACAGTTGGATCTAAATCTTTGGTTTTGGGCTCCCTGCATCTTCTTGCATCCATCGGTGTACCAGCCAACAGTGCCTTTCTTGACTGAGGTTTTTTCCGCTATTTTTTTGTTAATTAGCTTTGACCCAAAGTTATGTTTATGCCGTCCTTTGGGGCCACACGCACAATCTCACATTGGGATGCACTTTTATATCCATTGACGTTTTAATCCTTTTGGAGATTCTTCTTTGACCAAAAGGTAGAATACGCAGATCTATCCTGCCAACCAACTACAGGTTCATCACCCCCCATAGACCTCATGATGAAAACTTGCAATACTGAAAGCTACACTGTTGCACTGTAATAAAATTCTTAGAGAAATTAAGCCACCAAGCCTACACGTACAAATTGAATGTAAACCCTTATACTCTCTAATTCCACATCTTACATTGTATATAGTCTTTCGTTAGAATGTTATATGTCACTTACCCAAAAGCATGGACTTAATCCAGTTGTTGAAATTCCTCAAGTAGACGATTCTGCTTTGATTCCTGTATGAGAGGCCTTTCTCCTCGATTGAATTGTAATGATTTACCACTTGTGATTGAGTGTCGTTCGGCTTCTATAGAAGGGGAAGAAAAAATTTGTAGAATGAAATGACCACAGTTAAATACTCGCCATCCTCAAAGCGTACTTCATCCCGATTTTTGTAGTCTTTGAAATCGTTCTCGTTTTTCTGAGATTCGCCTGAGTTTTGCCCGAGCGTCGAAGACATTGCTGACATTATATGTTTATTATAGTATAAAACCGTTTGAAATGTTTTAAAATGTGATTTTATTTGTTACACAAACGAGTAAATAAACTTTTATCAACAAAAAAAAATTATAAAGATACTGTGGTCGACGCTCAACCTCCCAATCTGTTACAAAGTACAAACTGGACGGGGGGTCCGCTGGGTCCTGTGCTGCCCCAATATCTGCAAATTGGAAAGCTTAAAACTGGGGAGGGCTCAGATTTAAAGAGCTACCTTAAGTTATTCTTAAACAATAAACGTTTTAAACAATTGAAAGGAAAGTCAAACTTATTATGATAAGTCTCATCATTTTTACGTCAATAAAAGGAAAATATTTTCACTTTACTGCAGTTCTGGTGAAAATATTTGTATTGAGTCAGAATAAAAAGCTCAGCTGAAGTTCCTTTTCTCTCTCAGATGGAAATATTTTTTTTTTTTTATTAATAAACTTTTTAAGTAGTGTTTATAGAAAATGTTTTTAAGGAGGTATGAATCACTGGAGAATAGTTGTTATGGAGTAGTAATGAAATTTCTGTCAAACATAATCATAGGAGAATGCAAATTGCAAAGTACGCTTGCATAACAATCCCACTCATCATAGAGATTAACCGTCCTTTCTTTACAGTTAAATCAAAAAGGGATAAACTTTTAAAACTGACAAGCCAATTATTCTTTTCAAGTTCGAACTCATTCTCAAAGAACAACGTAAGGTTTAATCGCATTGAAAACAATTTAAATATCTTAAATCAATCTGTTGTGAACGGTAACATTTAACATATATAAAAATTCCACCTACACACAAAAACATAGCCAAGTAAATAATATTATAATTAATATTATACTACGAGTGGGATTTGAACCAACAACCTTCGGATGGGCCATGGTGAACGTTGTAGGTTCAAATCCCACAAGTGACACTGACTTTTTATCTCAACCAATACCATGCATAAAGATTAATCAATAGAAAGATGTTATTTGGCCAATATTATACTTAATACAAAATACAGTCTTAAAAACAAATACAATTTAAAAAATAATAATTATTCCCAGTACATATGCTTGAAAATATCAGAGTGTATAAACCTTTAGCTTCTGATCATTTTGGTAGTGCTTTTCCTTGCTGACTTGGTTTATTAAATGCCTTTCAACTTCTTGCTGCAGTGCATATTTCTTTCAAAACATTTATCAAGGATATACAGGTCAAATGATCAGCAATAACCAAATTTCAGATTTATTTTGTTTCTGATTTGTTTGAGTTTTCATTTCATTTATTATTTAATAAATATAAAATTTTATAACCTAGTAGAGTACAAATTATAATGAAAATGGACAGAATTAAACTTTTTATACAGGCATTAAGTTCTGTTCTAAGGAATATTGCCTACATTTTTTAATCCACAGTATATACAGATTAAATCTAAATCTTCCTTGTATATTATTTGGTTTTTAGGCTTTTTATTTTACCCATTCTTTGGAATACAGAGCGCAAGACACAAAAATGATGGTCCTCTTTCCACCGGTTCCTCCATTTAATGAATACGACTCAAACTTTCAGTCGAACAATACATTAGTAAGTCGCTCTAGTGTCAAATTTACTCTTAGCATTTATCAGTGCTTACAGTTTTTAACAATCTTATCTTGTATATATTTGCAGAATATGAATTATCTCACACCAATATTCCTTATATCCAACCCTTTTTTCATACCGTCTGTGCTTCATTGGTACAAATCATGTATATACAATAATGGGGAAATTATGAAAAGTTTGGAAAACTATTTATTTCTGTTTAACTATTACAAAGGAGATATGACACTGAGTAATAAAACCGGCCCATATGAAAAGCATTCAGAAGAAATAATTCCATCAAAATAAAGCATTTTAATGAGGATCTTTTTTTTTCTAATATGTAGATATTGCTTATATTCATGAATTAATCTAATTGATTTTATACAATGGTAATTATTTATTGAAATCAATCGGACATCATTGGTCCCTGAGCATTCGGGGCATAGAGCAATGGAAAGGTTGAACAACATGAACTCTCTAGATCCTGAACCCTGCTCTGGTCAAGAATCGGGCCACTAAAGGGATATTTTAAAATGAATCCCTAATGAGCACACAGTTTGATGGAATAATACCCCAGGCATGAGTGCGAAGAGTTTAATAGAAGGGCCACCAGCAAACCTTACCAACGAACTACTGGATTCTGGTCGGACTCCTGACAGCACACTGCCACCTAAGAAGCACATGCAGTGGATAGTACAGACAAAAGGAGAAATTGCAGAACATATTTTATGTTTTTGTGAAGGTATTTGTGTGTTTGGATCCTTGAAACTAGAAGAGGAAAAGCCTCAAGCAAGATTGATCACTAAGGAGCCGCTGACGAGGATATAGAGGTTGATTAATAACCTGAATCTGGCCAGGGAGTTATAAAAAATAAAGGAGTAAAATATATCTACTCAGTTCAAAGTGCAGGGCTTGTGGCCACCTCTTTTATCCCTATCACTAGCATATAAGTATTATATGGTAATTTGATAAATTACGTAAAGTCTCCCGGAGGTTCGGCTTTTTTTCTGTTCGTGTTTATTTTTCTTAATGTATGAACGCGTTCTTAAAACAACTTATCTTGAGTAAAGCAAATTTTTTTTTTAAATTGAAGAAAAGATTATTTTTCTCTATGCCTTACTATCGATCTTCCGTGATAACAGTAACTTTTTTTAGCACCTTGCAGAACCTTTGTATTTTGTTATGAAGGACGAAATTTAATCGTGCGCGTGTGTTACATTTCTGATATTGTGAGAAATGTCTTTAAGTTCTTTAATCAGAAGAACTCTCTCAGCTACTTTTATACCGAGACAAGTTCATTCTAGTCAAACGGGAACCAGAATTGTAAGTAAAATATCTCAGTCCTAATACAGTTTTTCTGCTTGGACCATACAATTAGTGCAAAGTAACATAATTGGGTATTTACACAGGGTATTTGCAGACAAATTTGCACCACTTCTGCCCTAAAGGACCAACCGGAGGAAGAGCCTGTTGAAGAAGTTGCTGCAAGTAAAAAGAAGACGATTGTACAGATACCGGTAGAAACGAGTATTCAATACTTACAAAGCAAAGGTAATGAAATGGTCTTTGAGAAACCGAGATGTTTACTACATTCTATGCTATTTTTTCAGCTTATAATATAACTTACGGGAACGATCCTGTATGGAAGAATTACCGAAGGAACCATAAAGGTGGAATACCGCCATTGAAAACCAGGAAAACCTGTATTGTAAGTATTTTGTAGTTTTCATTACAATTATGTGTAGACAAATAGTATAACTTTTTTTTAATGTTCATCCATTAATAAATAGTACCTGACACTGATATTTTGCCGGTTTTTGAAATCCTTTACGCACAGTGCTTTTTGAGGAAATAAAATCTAGCTATTCTCAGAGTTTCATAGCATTGACTGGAAACTATCAAATAATATGATATTTTGCTCTGGGCTAACAGATAAATGGCTGGGCCATTATGCGTTATAGATGTAACAAGGGGACAGATTTAGGCGAAACCTTTTTTGGTGATTCTACACTCCAAAATATCGGACACCTATCCGCCACTTATTGTGAATAGGCCCTTGTTTTGCCCAAAAAATTTGAAAGTTGGAATTTTCTGTATTTTAATATTTTTATTTTGTCTTATTTGCTCAAATCAACTATATGAATATATCATTTTTTATTTAGGTTGCAATAAAAATATACTAAAAGATATAAAAGTTTTAAAACATTTCATACATTGAAAAATGTAAAAGCAGTCTATTCCCCCCCCCCCAAATCAAAGCACTGACTGCCAGGGAATCTGTTGCTAGATGTCACTTAACGTTCAAGTCCAATAATTTGAGTTATTCACCGAATAAACTGTATAAATATTTACTTTCATAAATGGATGAGCTCTATTTAAATTTTCTAAATAAAACTAATTTCTTGGTAAATATTGAACAAATTTAATTCCAATTTGGCAATGTAAAGTAAAGAAATTAACTTAAATTATAAAATTGTAGAAGAGTTCATTTAATAAGCAGATGGTGTAGCACATTGTTTCCCCTACGGTATCTGAAAATTGCACTACCCTGTTTGTGTAAACTTAGATTAAACATTTGTATGTTTCAAATATTCATGTGCGGTTTTTTAAATAATTTGTAGAGACGTGGAGTAATAGCAACTGGTAATCCATGTCCTCTTTGTCGGGACGAATACCTGGTTTTGAGCCCAAAAAATATTGATCTTTTGAAGCAGTTCATATCACCTCACACTGGAGAAGTTCTCAACTATTCGTAAGTTAAAATTTTTAACCTTGAATGCTTATAATTTGTAAGTTAAACGATCTACTATTTAACACAACTTTTCATTTTTCAGGGTCACTGGTATATGCCAGAAGAAATTCCAGGAACTCAAAATTGCGATTCTTGTTGCGAAAGACAGGGGCCTGATAACTTACGACGTTCCTTTTCGAGAATACAATTATTCTGATTATAAGTAAAATTCCAAAATGAGAGAAGCAACAATTGTTATAATTGGAGGTGGCATAGCCGGTGTTTCATGTTTAGAAAGTTTAGCAATTTTAGCTCCAGATATAAAAGTCATTTTAATCAGTGCTTCACCAATGGTCAAAATGGTCACAAATCTAAAGCATTTGACTAAAATGTTAGCACATTTCGATGTTAAAGAAAGAGAAGCACAATGTCTATCTGACGAGTATGAGTCTGTTTCTGTAATCATTGATGAAGTAGTGAGAATAGATCATGATATAAAATCTGTTTACACAAAATCAGGAATTGAAGTCAATTATGAAAAACTTTGCATTTGTACTGGAGCATCTCCTAAAGTTTTAAGCACAAACCCACGCATATTGACGATTAGAGATACAGATTCTGTGCTCAAATTCCAAAAGTATGCTTCAAACAGTAAAAAAATTGTTGTCGTTGGAAATGGCGGCATAGCCACAGAACTTGTTCATGAAATAACAGGGATGGAAATTGTTTGGGCGATCAAGGACAAACATATTTCAGCCACATTTATAGATCCAGGTGCAGCTGAATTTTTTCAAGACAGGTTGAAAGGAACAGTTGAAGAACAAAAAGACACCATGGTAAAACGAATGAAATACACTGTTGAAGGGCAGGAAGGGTCAAAAGGTGCTGCTTTAGGCCCTGACTGGCATACAAACGTCAATTTACAGGGTCTTCTCAACAGTAGACATGTAACAGTCGAATATTCCTGTCATGTAGTTCAAATAAAAGATGGAGATGACAGCTGGCCAGTTTATGTGGAGTTATCAAACAATAAAACAGTGGGTTGTGACTTTGTCGTCTCTGCGATCGGTGTTCATCCAAATGTGAATTTTCTATCAAACAGTGAATTTGATTTTGCTGAAGACGGCGGTCTGAAGGTAAACTGGAAAATGGAAACAAGCCAGCCAGATGTATACGCAGCTGGTGATGTCTGTTCAACCGGTTGGGATTTGGCGCCTCAGTGGTTTCAAATGCGCCTCTGGACCCAAGCCAGGCAGATGGGAATGTACGTCGCAAAATCAATGTGCTGCTCAATTAGAAACGAAGAGCTTCTCCAGGATTTTTGCTTCGAACTGTTCACTCATGTGACTACATTTTTCGGAATGAAAGTGACCCTTTTAGGCCTTTTCAACGGTCAGACTCTAGATGGCAAATACGAGATACTGCTCAGAGTAACAAAAAACAAGGAGTACATAAAGTTAATATTGAAAGATGGCAGAATGCAAGGAGCAGTACTCATCGGAGACACCGACATAGAAGAAATGTGTGAAAATTTAATTTTAAATCAACTCGATTTGACTGCTTTCGGCTCTGAACTACTCAATCCAGATATAGACATTGATGATTACTTTGATTAATATATTATGTAACATTTTAAAACTAAATTACTTTTGATTTTTGTGCAAAAAATAAACTTGAATATCAAAAGGCGTCTCCTCTTTGGGGTGGTTCAATCCATCAAGGTATAAAATTAATCCAAATAAATACTAATAATTAAAGACAATTTTAATGAAACATTTAAACCTTCACAAATCATATTTATTACATAAAAATATTCTTTCCGCATTCTGTGCTAATCAATTAATGTTTCGTTAAAATTAGCAGAGTAATTTTAACTCTTTATCATCTCAGATAGGCCGACCAAGTGCCTATTCTCGCTGGATGTGATCAAATGTGTTTCGGCATTTTGCATCTTCATTGGTTGGCTTTTGTGTTATTTTGTCTGCTGTGTCCTTTTAAGCATTGAACTGTGATGCTGCATATTATGTAACCTTTGTCTATTGTGATGTGTGTGATCTAATAAGGTTAGCCCATTGAGGAAGAGGCTATTCGTTCCACAAGTGAAGAATTATGAGGGTGATATCGTGCTGTATTCTCGTAAAATCTACACTCAAGTTCATAGAAGCAATGTGTTGTTTAACTTATTATTTTTAGTGCTAGTGGGAGTGGGAAATTTGTTAACCATTCTTAAAATGTTTGTGAAGTAGTTTTATAAATGAAGTTAAATTTATAAAAGGATACAATAGTTAAAATAACAGACCAACATTGACAAATTGCAAAGTGCAGAAACAGTTTGCGGCTGAAGCCTTTTTTTCCTCTCAAATTTAAAATTGTACTATATACATATTTCTGTTGTAAATAAAGCATTTTGTCTTATACCAATACAGCAGTTTGTTCGACAGATAAAACCAGTGAGAATAGGCAGACCATGATGAACGGAAACGATCAAGCTATAGGTTCATCACCTCAATACCCACAACAAAGTGTAAAATTAACACAAAAGAGGTATAATATTGAGTGGTGGTATTTGTTTATTTGAAAAAAGTCATTATTTGTTCCAAACCCTGATTCTTAATATTTTACAAAAATTAATACTTTCCATAGTTTTTACAGTGGTACGGTGAGATATGAGTTTAATTTGCGACTACGCTCATGTCAAAATATTTCGAATCAATTTTCACTATTGAAATGGGATTAACTCAATGTTTTTATAATAATGAATAACACAAAATCAGCATATTAGGAAAGCGATTATCCAAAGGAATAGAGCCAATTAGCTTCGTCTTATATTTTCTTAGTACAAATTTAATTGCTTCGTTCACTTCACTTTTGTGTAAATTAATTAAACAAATTATACTATATGCAAAACAAGCTAAATAATTAGGCATGAAATTTAAGTTAAAACATGACTGAAATTCTGTGGTGGCTATGATATCATAGGCTAGTATCTTAAAATTGTATGTTGGGGCACTCCAATTTCAAGGTACCACTGTATAAATAATGTTCTGAAGATATTTGTGTTGTTGTTTTTTTAAAAATATTTTTTATTTAAATATTTAATGATTACAGATTGAGATCTCAGCACTATGAAAAGAGTTAAACTAACAATTATGACTACTTTTACATTTTTTTTTTTTTTTTTTTTTCAAAGGTTAGTTATACACAATGTAATAATACTCAATGTGATAAGAACAATTTTATGGGCATCATGTTTTGAATACCTGGTTTGTGAATGGAATCGAGAATAGACTACTATTCTAGGGTTAAGGTCGAGTTAGATACAATTGAAATACAATATTTTATATATTTATTTTTTTAATTATGAAACACTTATTAAATAATGAATGTTTTATTACGCTGCACCTAAAAAAAAGAAAACAAAATAAAAACCATATCGGTTTCTGCTTATCACATTGATGAACATGTAGAAGAAATAAAATATCCATCTATAAAATAGTACAATTTGCCAAGTTTTAAAAATCACAACAGTCAACAATTATAATAAAATTTTACAATTTTCTTTTAACATTGATAGCATTTAGTTAAGATTCAACGATTTTTATGTAAAAATAAAATAAAACGTATATTTTTAGAGATTTATAACAACAATTATATATAATATATAGGTACATACTGGAATTGTATGATTATAGTTGTTCAATGTATAAGAAACTTTTCTTTCCCAATGTTTAATATCATTGGGAGCCAAAAAGGAATTTAATTAATGAGAAGTTTCTAATTCTTACTTTCTATAATACAAAGTCTTCACGAAAAAAACATCTAATATGAGCCAAACTCTCTTGTGCAGAGAAATTCATGTCACAATTCTTTAGTCCTACAAAATAAGTGTTGTATATTATTTGCATTACATGGTAATCTATGGTTTATTGGATTCGAAGCTTCCATAACCGTTTAGAATTGATAAAGCCTTAAAATATACAGGGATCGAAAAATTCTAAAAAAAATATATAATTTAAAAAAAAAAGAAACAATGTGTTATAACAATTTAAAGCCTTTCAGGTGATTCAAGCATTTGTAGTAGAAATGTGTCGACAGAAACGTCACCGATGGCTCGGTAAAAGAACAGGTGTTCTTGACATTTGAGGCCAATCGACCTAAGCGAGGGCAACCTTAACAGTAGTTTGGCGAACCTCCCGGGTTCATCAGGGTGGCTCATCCTAGAATATTCTTCAAGCGCAGCGTAAACCTTTTCCCTGAGCATTTCTACATCTTGAACTGACTTTAGGCCTCTGACTTCTGTACAAAAAAATGGAAGAATTTTTTCCCCCCAAAGATATTAAATAAATGCAATGATAATTACCTGGATTGTAAAGAATTATTGTTCTGAGACAACCCAATTCTGTCTTGTCCATTTTCATCTCTCTCATCTTGGCAATGAGCTCTGTTAACACTCGATCGTAAATCGTTCCCATTCCAGCTTGATGTGCGTTATTCCTATTGATGGTCACTCCGGATCCGAGTACCAAACCATCCCTGATTGTCACAGAACGATGGGAAAATCCTGCTATGAGGAGTTCATTCCAACCTGATTCAAAATCAATAATGACTTATCCATGCTTTTTCGAACAATATTTTTTAATAATTATATAATAATGTTACCCGCATTAAGAAGTAAGATTTGGTCTTCTAGGGGTAATGAAGTAAAATGGGGTATATGTTTTGCCCAGTCGACAAGTTGAAAAAGTTGTTTGTCAATCGCTTGACAGATCTCATTTGTTTGATTCTAAAAATAAAAAATGTGTACTTCTTTCGCTCGGTTGCTTACATGCGCGGAAAAAAAGAACACGAATAATTTGATGTCTGGTATCCTTAATACATTTTAAAATACAATTCATCACAGCATCAACATTTAAATGAAGTATTAATTTATTAAGAATTAATAATAGCACATAAAAAAAATTTATCGTCTTTCGATCTTGAACATAACATGTTTTGGTATTTTGTCATCTTCAGTGGTTAGCCTGTGTGTTATTTTGTTGATTGTGCCTTTTATAACAATCTTTTGATTTAGAACAACCACTGAAAAATTGGTAAATGCAATGCAAAGACAAAACCAGGTAAGTAAATCAGAGATGATCATCTCAGCACACCTTTATACAATTATTTTTTTGAATAAAACTAGTATTGGTAGTACAATCGATAAAAATAATTACCTCAAAGTCAATCGGAGGTGTTTCTATTTTACAATCGACTCTTCTCTCCGCTTCAAGAATCCTTTCGACAGGCATGTCAGTATGGAAGCTACTTGTACTTTCAACTTCATTTTGGTCTCTGTCCTTTGTCCTTTGCCTTTCTTCCTAAAATTTTATGGCCTAGCTGTTTTATTTGTTTCACATATGTAAAATAAAGCTTGTGCTATAAAGCTGATTTTGTAATATTTCACCTGGACAGCCTCACGCTTCATGCCCATAGAAAGGCATTTTTGATACCTACAATATTGGCATCTGTTCCTTTGCTTTTTGTCAACAAGACATTGTTTGTCCTCTCGGCATGCGTAGCTCAAATCTTTTCTGACTGTCCTCTTGAAAAATCCTTTGCATCCTTCGCAACTGAAAAATTTAAATTTAAAGCAAAAACATTCCATCAGATCTGGCAGAGGTCAGTCAGAAATATATCCGTGACAAGTTGACCGACTCTCTGTGTAATGAAAAATTATCTATGAGCCAAAAAGAGATTTTTGGCATCCTTCAAGGGCAAGTTTAAAGAGAAATGGAGCATTTAAAAAATAGACTAAAATTATCCAACGCCTGTTACCTGTAGACACCGTAGTGCTTCCCTGATGCTCTGTCACCGCAGATACTACAGAGATGTTTTGAACCACTGAGAGGGTGATTAGGAGGGTATACAACAGTGCTTTTGTTTCCATTTCCTAAAACGCTACTGTGACCAATATTGAATGTTCTGAAAAATAAAAACAAAAAAGAACTTGAACTACAATTTTTAAACTATTTTCTTTATTATATGCTTTAAAAAAGTTTTTGTAAAAGGATTTATAAATAATTGCTTAATTGATCAACTCTATCTCTGTGTTTTGAAAAATTATTAATAGTTGTTTTGGTCTTTTAGTTTCTCCACTGTTCACCTTACTTTATAATTAGTACCTTTATTAGAACAGACAGCATCCCACGACGTCTAAATAATTATTAATTAAGTCACTAAATACTACACATTTATAATTAGTATTCAACTAAGGATTAATAAATTTATAAAATATAAATAAATTAAATTAAAAACAGAACATTATTTCAAAAATTCACTATTTTCGTGGTCCGCTTGACCAATTATAATGATGAAATACGATAAAAGGAGGGAAAATTCGTAAGGTGAGGTTGAGATGGGGAGTTGATTTCCGATTGGATCGAGGTCACGATAGCTCGGGTGGTAGAGCAGCGGCGTATCTAGCCGAAAGTCGTGCCATTAACTTTTTTTCATCTCGACTAAAAACCGTAATTAATTATTTCAAAAGTTTTCCAACAAAAATATTGTAGAAAATACTTTCAATTTTTTAGGTTCTTTTCTTCTCACTAGAAGTGGGACAAAATAGCCAAACTGTTAAACATGCTAACCAATTCAAAAGCAACACGAGATAAAAATGAACTTAAGAAGAGACAATTGTCACGTACTGATGAAAGAAAAGTAAAGAAAGAAGAAAGTATAAGAATATATAAGAAACTAATATATTTTCAATGAAAGAAAGTTCAAAATGAAAAATGAATTTGTTGAAAAATGAATTGAAACTGCATATGCAATGGTGTTTAAAATCGTCCACTGCATGCCTAGAATTGTCTACATACTTCTTATTATGCTCAAACAATAGAACATAGGAAATAAAGTTAGCAATTTTTTAAAAATTGGAAAAAATATGAACTTCATTAAAACTTACAGCTTTTATTTTATAATTAATTTATTTTCATTGCTCAAGTTCCTTACAAAAAAAACAAGTACTTTGACATGGGAACTATACATACTGATATTAAAATACAAAACCCACTGTCAAGGTGAGTCGAGAGCGAAACTCATTTCAATTCTGTTGGTAACTATGTAGTCCAGTCAAGGCAATTCACTTTTTATTTTAATTCACGATTCCCAGGAGATTAAAATTCAACATCACAATTTTTCCCATAAGTTAATTACACATTTTTCCTCTATAATTTATAAACAAATACAATGCAATATATTTATTTTATATAAGTTTAAATGTTAAACGCGTTTAAAATGATTCACTTGGAAGGAACATTTCACAACACGACAATGTTAAAATTATATTTTATTCTTTTACAGTTTTAATGTAGTTATAACGTAAAAAAAAGTTCTTCTAAATTAATACAACAAAGAAAAACAATGATATTTGCTACCAAATATAAAAACAGAGATGCTGTATTTGTATTCATTGTGCTTATATTTCAGCGTAGGGTTTAGCCATGCAGTGCACCACCATAAAATGACTGTTATGCTTAGGTTTGGAAAAATTTAAAAGAACTTACGTAGGGCTCGTTGATCCTGATGTACCTCCAGTTGGGCTGAAACCTCCGACCAGTAAACTTGCCGTATCGGGTTTCATGTCAAGGGGAGATTGCGGCCCGACCAGAGCCAAGTTGTTTTCCAAGCTCAGACCTGAAAAAAAGTACTTTTTAAATTCCTCTGCAATGTTTTCCTAAATATAACAAAAAAGAGTAAATAAGCCAGACAGTGTAAATGCCGGGCAGTCTAAAAATATTCTACTCTTTAATTATCAGTTTGGCATTCCAACTGACATTGTTTCTGCAAGACAAATCTTGGCAGTGATGTGAACTCTTTATTTTGACTGTTTGGTTACTAAGATCAAATAGATGTTTTTCTTGTTATTTGGAAGTTGTTGCTATAAGATAATATATATAGATATTATTTATTAGACTCATGGTCATAGTATGGTGGTCAAATACTTTTTAAAACGTTATTCAAAGTCTTTCTCAATTGATTTTAACCTGTACATATATACGTTTGAAGGATGGTTTTTTATTGAAATAAAACTGTACTTTAAAGGAAAGTCATTATGAAACTGGACAAAATAAAATTAAAAGTATAGCTATTAATGTATAGAATAAAATTATAGAAAAACACCATTATAGCCAAACCACCATTGAAACCAGACCGATAGGGATAGGCATAAATATTTGGGTGTTGTTCCACAAAGTTTTGGACTCATTAAATGAGAGAATTATAAAAGAGAAACATGGCTGGCTAAAAAAAAGCATCATTTCTATATTCTAAGCTAAAGCCCGTACAAATAAACTTTACGCATAGTCTCATAAACCAGGAAACATTAATGGTATTAAGTTTATTAACTTTAGTTCCAAGCTAGTCTGAAAATCGCATCATACGTATGAGAAAAAGTAATTATGTGGTTGGCAGAGCATGAGGAAATTGAACGAAATGAACTAGTAGCTGACAAACCTAGCGTAAGGTAAAGCTTCGTTCATATCTCGGACCGGAATCACCAAAGCACACTCTATATTAGTTTAATTGGCATACTAGTAGTGGTACTGGACAAATTTAAAAAGATCTCACACTAGAATAAAATGACAAAGTGTTTGTAACTTGATTAAATAGAATGACAAAAGTTTGTGCTCACCAGCCAAAAATTGAGGAAAATTATAAGCCTTCTCACTACTGATTTTCAAGAAGAAGAAAAATAACTAAAAACATACATAAGGTTGAGAAAGTTGCACCAAGAAGAAGCAGAGCTTTATTGCGAAGGTTAACTCTGATACTATTTTGTAAAGGTAATAAGCATGAAGAAATTAGTAAAGTGGCTTGCAGGAAAGTGCATAAATTCCACACAAAAGAGTACACTTTGCAAGGTATAGACATAAATCATAAATGATACCAAGACATAACCGGGGGTTGAACCAGCAGGAAATACACATAAATTGCAGGAATTAAAAAAAACAAAAAACAATTATATCATTCATACTTTAATAATAAAAAATATGAGGCGTTGCGGATACGAAGGGCGAACTCAACAAATGGAGGTGTTGAGAAAAACGCATTTGAAAATAATTTTTCCGTTGACATGCGAAGGGCGAACTCAACAAAAAAGATTAAACCTGTTTTCGTTGAAGGATGCCTAATTTTTTGTTTTTTCATGGTTACCCCATCTAGAGATTTGTCATGAATTTGGTTGAACTTCAATTAATCAAAAAACACACATTTTATTTTATAAAGTCTGTATTCTGTAAACGTACGTACATAAAATAATATTAAAATGAGTTTGAAAAGGAATTGTAATTTCTAATTTTTTAATCGTCATAATCGGGTTGGTCATCTTCCGTTTCCTCGTTGAGCTTGGGCATGGAATATTGATTATTTTCAATAATATTATTAAAGTATGTTGACCACGGTAACGGAACGTATGGCAGGAGATCTCTGATGTCATTAAGTTTAGCTGGAGGCAACAACAAACAGTCTTCCATGTATTCTCCTTTTTCACTCGTTTTCTGGAGTATCCAGTAAACGCACTATTATTGTTAACATCCATTACTGCACATAATAAGATCACGATAACAGTTGCAACAAAATAAACACTGCACGAAACAAGCTTTTATGCAAACTAAACGAAGGATTGCATCATACAGCGGTACGCGAAGAGAAGGGCAAGGAGCGGTGCGGTGTTGAGTTCGCCCTTAGTATCCGCCCGCCTATGGCAGTTTCCAACTACAATCCAACCAGCAACGTATCATTCTCTTCATATTTCAGACGGATACGAAGGGCGAACTCAACATGAAAGCTATAACTGTACATTTTCTGAAGCGGCTAGATTCGGTTGGTGACCAAAAAAAAAATTAACCTGATGTCGAGTTCGCCCTTCGTATCCGCAACGCCTCATATGTTTCCAGAGGAAGATTAACTGTAAAAGAAAATTTCCAACAGCTTTTATTGTCTCAGTAACCTTGGGCAGAATAAGTTCGAAAACTATTAGAGCACACAATTTCAAAATGTATTATTTTACAATATCTTTCCATCAATTTCTTGTTAATTTTTGTGTAATATGCGCTATTAAAAAGCAAGCAAGGGTGAGAAAATATAGTAATAAAATAATACTTATTCCAGATTTTTACAGGGCAGAAAATAAATATTTTTAGATATTAATGTATTAGTTATATTTGTTAATAATTTACAAATGGATTTCAATCTATAATTACTCATCGTAACGTCCATAATTGATCACATTATAACAAATTGTTAATAATTTCCCTTCGAGATTAAAGATTAACAAACTTCCAAGACCGACCTTGTAAATGAAGTTTATAAAGTCACAGCACTTATTTGAAAGTTACACGAGTTTAATAACAGCCAGCGTGATTAACTTCGGCAAATTATTAAGATCAGTTGTCCGTACACTTTTGTCTCAAAGTTTCCAACAATACGAAGGGTGACATTTCAAAAGAGGAAGATAAGGAAAAAATGACTAACTTGTTTATTTAATTTTAAATCTTGCCGTGATGATTTTCGGAGTAATAGAGGTATTTTCACAGACTTTTTTTAGAACACATTTTCATTCATTACATTCGATGTCGGTCACATTTTCACCTTATAAATCGTACGGATCAATATGGGAGGAGATTTTCGCGTGTTCTATTTCTATTTACTCTGAGGTCAATATTCTGAAGAACTCAGGTCAATAATAATAATGATAATAATAGTAAGTTAATAACTCCAACATTATTTCAGCAATTTAAAGAACTTAGACTAATTTAGGCAGAAACTCACATAAGTTCAAAATTGCGTGATTTGTTGGAAATTCAACGTAAACATTTAAGCAATAACAAGCAACAAAATAATGTGGAAGTTGGCTTCTATCTGCCTTAATTCTGACCTTGCTCCTGCAGGACCTCTTCATACAAATGGGCGACATTGAGGGGAGGTGTCATTTCATCACATTGGAAGACATAAAATTTGCTTAACTACTTTAAAGGATAGTTTTCACTCACAATTTGTTGTTTATAACGTCCGGACATCAAGCATTAAACGCTCATTATCAGGATGAAGGAGTTACATGATTGTAGAGTCGATCCATCGTCAACGAGACGTTCGAATGAGAAGCTGGTTTTTTATGCCGCTCAATTTTGAACGTGAAATACAACACAAATAAATGTATTCCTAATACATACTGTATTTATTTCAACTTCTCCTACTAGCTCAGTTATGACAGCCCTTCTTACAAAATTTCCCAGTTACCTTCTCATAAAAGTTTGTATCCCGGGACATAAAAAATAAACTCGGCTCGATTTCCAGATGTTGGCGATTATCGAATCCCTGATTGTCATGTTCATTGCTAAAAAATGGTGAAAGTCAGATGGGGGCCAGGTCCGGAGGGTACCGAGGGTAGTACTTGCAACTGCAACGAAACTCCGTTATCAACGCTGTCTGGCTATATAAGTCCTTTCGTTGCCATGGAAAAAACGTCAACTTTTCTGTTCACGGTAGCAGGTTGTTTCTGGGCCAGTACAATGGATATTCGTAGCAGTTGGTTTGATTCGTGCGGTGATGGTCTAGCCACATGGCAGGATTATTTTATTATTAATTATCATTTCCAATTTTCTTCTCAATCGTCTTTGCATGTGGTAGGAGTTCGTTGATCACAATGCCTACCCTATCCACTAAACACAAAGTATAATCTTTTGGCGAATATTAGCTTGGTGCGCCATTGGGACTGGGACATTTGGTGGCGGACAATGGTTCAACTTCATACAGGATTACATTTTTCATTCCAATGTTCAAAAAGTCCCTACTTTATGAAAACAATGAATATCTAATGTTTAGACGTTTAAACTTGTTCCCGGAGGTCAATTTTGGAGGAAACCTTTTGCTGGGCTTACACGTCTTCCCAAGTGAATCTAAGATCAAAAGGTTTTACCACTTACGATGAACATTCTGGCAAGCTCTTGTCATTATGAAGCGAATCAAGTTCGATTGCATCACTCAATTCGTCATTCATCTTCAACCCCTCAATCCCAAAAGCAAACTTTGAGAACCACTTTTGAGCTATATCACAAAAACGAAGCGCAAATTTTACTAGCTGCCTTGGTCTCAGAAGTACCGTGCTAAACTATATACAATAAGTAGGCTCGAATCGCTTTGAATCCATGAAAAAGAAAATATTTTATCATTTGCGGTGAACTGTTCAAGACACCTTTTCTTTACGAACTGACGGATTATCCTCTCGGCATTATGTGATGTAAGTATCTAATCTCCTATGTAAATAGAAATGTTGATTAAGGATACTAAAACAATAACGAATCAAAAAACCTTTTCTAGTTACCTTGTACAAAAAAATTAAGTAACTAACTGAAGCGAATACACTGAACAAGAAGGTAAAAGCAATACTATCAAAATAAAATATGCATTTGTAAAGAGAAAATGTGTTTTATAAGTTAATTCTTAAACATAAATTATTTACAAAATAAAATGTTTCCTGGTTTTTGAGTAAGCTTGAAAGGCCATCATTACAATAAATGTACACGTGTGATATATCTCCCTTCTAATCTTCTAATATTACATCTATGTATCTGGCGTCAAATGCTTAATTAATATTTTCTTTTAATGAATTTGGGATGTAATTATTGAGGGGCGAAATAATAGGATGCCAGGGAAACCTAGAGTAGTTCAGTCAAATAAAAAAATAAAGAGAGAATAAAGACTGAGCGAAATGGAAATCGAGCGAAAACTATTTGGAAAGCCTAAACTTTTTTTTTACTTTGAGCTGATCACATGTGCCATACGAACTAACCTAAACTTCGAGCACAATCATTTTAATTGCACAGCAGGACTTGAGTGTTGCTCTCAACAATCAATTTACTTGGCAGTTGATATTTTATAAACGTCATAAAGAAAGATGAGGAAAATTTAAAAGGAAGGTCCCGTTAAAAACATTTACATCATATCACCCTGCAATAAAAATATATTTGGCATAAATTTAAATCATTTGGTAAAAAGGTACGCTGTTGCTGATGTCCTTGTGCATAAAAATAATTTTAATATAATGAAAAATGGGCAAAAACCTTCCGAGTATGTTTCAAAAAAATTGTTACCGACCTTAATAAAATGGCGCTATAGTAGGGTTATAAGCAGGGAGCCGCGAGGCGATGATTTATCATATGTATTAAACGCAAACGACTGATAGATCCGTTAAAATTATTTGCTTTTAAGATTCCACAATTATTGTGATATCAAAATCAGATTGGTTGAATTTGTACGCCCATCTCTTTCTGACTAATTCTGACAATTAAAAATTTGTCCCTAGAAAACAACGCTAAATAAAACAACAATGCCCATGTAAAATTCTATAAAAGCTCTATTTACGAAAGCTTAATTTTTTAATCGAGATAGTTTAATTAATTAACTTCATTTTTATTAATTCAATTTATTACGCAACTTTCTGTCTGTATTGGGTCAAATCGCAAAATGGACATGGCGCGAACAATGGGGTAGCAGGATGAGATAATTCTGCGAACGATCGCACATCAAAGGTGGAAATTTATATATTGTATCTAGCTCAAAAACGATCTGAACAAGATCAAAAGAACATTCGAAGTTCCACCAGAGGAATGTACTGAGTTGATTTACTTTGGATAATAATGCTTACAGTTGGAAAAGGTACTACAAAAAAATATCAACATTTCAGCTCTTATAATCACATTTTTTTTGCCATTCTGGTTGCAATTATTTATAATATTGATTAATATGGGTTTTATCTGGTTTGGAATACAGCTTAGCAAGATAAAAATGATATTGTAAGTAACAAGAATTATTAATCAAAGAGTAGTTATATTTTGTAGAATTTTATACCACGACCCAGCAATCTTTGCAGTAATAACTAGTACTCGAGGTCAACTTTAACAATAGTTGCAGATCTCAATCATTGTTTAATATAAAGGTATCCGACTCTTTTAACGAACCATTTCTAATTATCTCATTCTCTAATTAACGGCTTCTTCATCAATCTTCGCCTTTCATCACTCTTTTCTTTTTTGCAAACGCCTTGTATCTTTTGATTCACAGCTAGTCTTTTTGGGAGGAAAAAAGATATGATACAATGAGTCGATTGTAATAAGTGTTACATGTTCTTTTTTTTCCTTCTAAATGCATTATTAAAGCAAATCACGAGAGGGGAACATTGAGGACCTTGATTTTTAAGCACGCTGATGCTAAAATCATCGCAAGAAAGGAATTACATTTCTAAAAACATTTAACTTATCTTAAACCGGTTTTTTTAAAATTCTGATTTAATGATGCACAATGGTAATAAATTATGCGAAAAGGTTTTAAGAACAGTATTTAAGATTTTTTTATAAGCTAGGAAGTGTGTTCAAAACATAAAAAAAAGATAGTTTTAGGGTTATATGCATGTCCTGTTTTCTATATATTTATAAGAAAACGCGACAAGTAAATATTACACGTGTAAAACTAGTTTTATATATTACTACACTATCGTTGCTAAAATAAATAACCTAGGATTTTAAAGTTGGTTTTATGTTAAAAATGTTTTTTTTACCCCTGACATTAAGCGTAGGCATTTTAATTTCTCCATTTCGTGCAAGTCACCGTTCAAAATGACTCGTTAAAAATGCACCGGGGTACAATTTGTTCGATATAACATTTCGAATAAAAATTAAATTTATAACCGCCCACGTCAATAGCAAAACGTACTTAAAGTCAGCTTGATCGAAATTGAATTCGCCGATCGTCTAGTAGCGCTTTTAATAATAAAAAAAAAACGAAGAAGAAGAAGAAAAACGACGGTACACACACCTGACTATATATAAACAGAGAATGTTCAATCAATATTGATCAACCAGTTCATCGACACGGCGTAATGTCACAATTTCTCAATAAACTGACTAATCCCCATGGATTTTTGGTTTAAATCTACTGACTCCCAAGGTCCGCACAGTTCATCATAAATCTCAAAAGAATAACAAAATTTAAACAACACTATACTTAATCTCACTCAAATATGTCTTATATATGTAAAAAAAATAAAACTGTAAAGATTCTGTAGGAAAAAGCTAAGCATGTAATCTACAATAATACGATTAAAAACGTGACTATTGACGTGCTTCCTTATAATAAACAGTCATTCATTAAAGATTCCCTATCAAACATAACTTTTACGATCAGACATTAACGAGATATGGGAGAAAAAAAAAAGATATTTCTTCTGATCGTCTCTTCTGGTTTGAATAACCAACTTCCAGAAGAAAATAAGTAGTAAAAATTAAGAACGTTAATTTATAACACTATACATAATATTTATATAGCCATCCTAAGATCTTATCTTAACATCATTACTTCCAAGTATCCCACAAAACTTCACTATATTCTACATGGAGTCCTCACAGGGCAGCGTCCCCGCTCCTCTGCTTTAATCAATTTGTATTTCCGACGATCGATTACAGTTCGTAAAAAAAAGAAGA
This sequence comes from Cimex hemipterus, assembly GCA_039619505.1. NCBI lineage: Eukaryota > Metazoa > Arthropoda > Insecta > Hemiptera > Cimicidae > Cimex > Cimex hemipterus. The sequence goes on from CM077099.1 coordinate 33,117,407, forward strand.
ATTTAAAAAAATCGTATTAACTTTCAGCCCATTTTATTAACGAATCCAAAACTACTCGAGTTTTGTTTGACTAATGACAAGAAGAGAAGAATTTTTATTAGTCCCCTTAACGAAATTGTTTAAACAACCGATGGAAAATTGACAATTAAAAATTTCGGAGAATCATTAGGCGATTAAAAACTTGAAGACGCTCAAATTTTGGATACAAGATATATGATTAAGGAAAAGAGAAATTATATTTATTTGATAATATAATAAATTTCCTCTTGTTGAGACGATGTACTATGGCTGAATAATGCAGTTTTCTATTATGCATATTGTACCATAGCAGTTTCACTTTTGAAGGCAGAAACTGTACGAATTATGCATTAAAATCACAAAAACCAATAGATTTAGGCTTTGGCCAAGGTTTCTCCCTGGCCAAGAATTAAACGACTGTAGAAGGCTGCGAGTTTTTTGTTTAGATTGGCTTAACTTCGCTGAAGTATAAAGGCATTCTTTCAGATTATAATCGAGAATAGGTTAAAAAAAGAGCATATGAAGGGAAAAATCGTAAATAAAAAAAATAATAAAGGGAGGGTCGGTGATTCGAGTAAGTCAGCCTTGGGAGAGCACAATAGGCGACAATTGACTGAAGATTATTGCCGTATCCATGGGAACACTGAAAAGGTACTTCTTTACCGTGGACGAGCTGGTTAAGTTTAATATAGTCTCTTTACGTATCCTAAGGACAATATTTACTCAAAATCCATCTTGAATTCACACATATTTCTGTTATGGCTCATCTGGTCTGTAAATAGGTGGATCCATTTAAAACGGCCTTCAGGGGGCACGACCTACCCTACTCGTAAACACGGAGATGAAAACTACTAAAATTAGACCTTAAGAGAATCCATTGTCTCACGAGAAGTGCAAATTTAACGCCTCTCAAGCAGAAATATAGCCTAACATTCAATGTATATTGAACATTTAAAGGGTTAAAAAAAGTTTGAAAATATCTAAGTTTACAAAAATATCTTTCGTGAGAAAACAACATGGGAGATTCACTCCTTTCAGTCTGACAAAGGTAATTTTAAAAAATTGATTATTCTCTCAATTTTATCCTGAGCCGATTTAGAAGACATCTGCCCTTTCGATAGCCTTATAAATAAATCACTTGTAACATTATACTATATGCCCTTGGTTGAGGTAAAAAAGCCAGTGTCAAGAGAGGTTTCGAACCCATGACCTTCGGCTTAATACGCCATTGGTCAACCACTTCGATCCACTCGGTCACCAACTCCTCACCTCAGCTTTTTAATCTAAGGTCCTGGTTGGGATGAAAAAGCAAAGAGAAGGTCGTGGGTTCGAACCTCGCTCATGTCACCAGCTTTTCATCCCAACCAAGACTTTAGATTAAAATTACAATGAATTTAAACAATTAATACGATCAACTATAACTACTAAATACATACGTGGATTAATAACACAAATATATACAAATTAAACACGAAATTTAAGGCCAATATATGGGATTCGAACTCACAGCCTTCGGAACTGTACCGCAACGCTCTAACCACCTAAGCTGGTTCGAATCCAGGTCAAAACATTAATCTTTATATTTCAAATTTGTTGCTTAAAATTCTAAGGTCATTCCAAGGTATTTAGCTGTACCGGTAGGTGTAACGGTATTGTTTGTAAAGGTTAGATTAACTAATTTAACTTGATTTTCCATTGTTTGTTATTTCTTTAGATGTAATTAGTGTAAGTGTAACTTACTCCAAGTAACAAGCCACTGATATTTGCATTTCAGCAAAGTAACTAGCCAACAATTCGGCTTTTTCTCTGCTGCCTCTCGTCCTCTTTTATTAATGAAGGAATTTGGACGATTTGTCTTTTTTTTTCTTTTTTTCAAAGCCTTCCACAGCGAGTAGTCAATGGCTTCACCTGGTGGTAGATCCTCTGGATAGTTCTATCGAATATGCCACAGATGGAGATATTATAAAATAATTAAAACTATCTAAAAATCGGAATTCTTCAGTAGCTAGCATACGGGAAACATGCCCTAATATAAAATAACCCTTGCCGAAAATAAATTTCGTCACATTGCAATTGGGAAAACGTCAGTAAATTTAGACTTTCTAGGGGACGGTTGAATCTCTTAAGGAAACGGTCTTTACGAGCCGGCCTCACCCGACAAGGTAGGTAATCAATTCACCCGACCGGCGAACCCCCGTCGTTTTTCGAATGATAAATTGGGTTTACTTTTAAATAAGAGTAAGCCTCTGACGCCTTGTGTGGACTCTTGGCAACATAATACATTTCAGTTAGACTGCTTGGTTGATAGATCGTCGTTTGCCACAAATACATGTCTAAGTTTGTACATCAGATTGATGCTCCTGTTTAGTGCAATATTTCGGTATAATTGAGTATAAATATAACATGAGCTAGGTGAAGCTACAGCTACAGCTTCAGATATAGGATTTGGGATTATTGCTTACTACGGAGTGTTATAGTTAGTTCTTACCTACCGATTAGTAGATTCCGAAGATTCAACTTTTTAAGACGTTTGTTTCATAAACTGTGTATTTGAACTGTACTTTTCTTTTCATACCTTGAACAATACCTACAAAGTAGTTTAATTATCCGTGCGTATTTTATGTTTTACAGCCTGTTGCAAACTATGCCTAAGAATAAGAGTGACTCCGAGAGGATCATCTCTAAAAGTTGGCGCAATTGGCTCGCTACCAGAGTTCGTGGTAAGTGAAAAAGACTGGAATATCAACAAAGAAAGGTGAAAATGTCTATTCTAACAAACAAATATGCAAGTTCCTATATTTTTATGGTGTTACAGGTAACGTTTTCGGAATTCTACCCGATCTTTGTGATCCAAAGAGCGTAACGTATAATATGTTACAAGATTTGTTATTAATACAATGTTAATAGACATAAAAGTCGTTTCGTTTTTGTTAAAATACGCGTGCCTAAACTGAAAGAATCTTCACACCTTGTATGTCCTTGTACCATTTAATAATAAACAATATCAAAGAGAATATCAATGTTATCATCTGGGTGCCAAGAGGGTATGTCCTCAGATTTTCGTTTGGTAGACATTTTTGAGCATCACCCGTAAAGCTGAGCCAGTTAGCTTTATACTCAACATTTCAATATATTGTGTTGTTTTAAAATTGAATCCCTTGATAAACGGAGAGAAAAACACAAGACGATATTTATGGCAAGGAATCAGAAGTTCTGCTTCGGCCTACTTATATCCCTGACGTTTCTCCGTCAGATTAAGTCTTCTTCAGTTCTATGACATCTATTTTAGCCCAACGGCATTTACAATTACGTAAGGATGTTTAAAAAAATACCTAGTATAAATTGTGGCGACATTGGGGGAAAAGAAATGATTTATAGTTTAAGGATGAAAATTAATATATTTTAAACTATATATATTTAGGGATAATCAATGTTTTCCTACTTTTGTGGTAGGTTACGAACTGAAAACACGTACCGACAATTGATTTTTTCTCCTATGAACTTTCTTCCAAAGGCGGACAACCGACCTGTAAGGTGTCACTTATCATTCACACAATCAAAACAAAATATACACACATACACCCGCCTAATAAATTATATTCAATAGACAATGGTTAGGGAAACACCCTGGTTTTAATTGGGCAGTATACCCAACAACCTACAGTCGTGTCCAAGGACATTGTCTTTATATCGGGTATTATGCCTGCCTACTCGCTCCATATAAGGTATCAACGTGGCATTCCTTGACCAAGTGTGACATTGTGAGTAACCTTTCTCTAGAAGAGGGATGTCAGCGCTGGGTTTGCCCCAAAATTAGGTTTCCATGGTCAATCGGCCTTCCTTGCGTTACAGACCATAACTCAGGATTATGAATTAAAAACCAAATAAAGAGCGAGGACAGACGAACCATAGGAGATCTAGCTCAACTTTTTAATCAATAGCAATATTTATGGCTTATACTACAACAGCATTGAACTAAAATACCAAATTTAACCCCATTTAAAAATAATCTCTCTCCACTTCAACAACTGTACTTGCAAAGGAATTTCAATAAACTCTTAATTGTAATACAAACTCCAAATTGTTTTAATTAAATAAATACAAAACGTTATTATTTTAGAATTTACACCAATTTTCTGACACGAAGAAATTAAAATAGTACATTTTGGTTATGCAAATTTTATATTTTAAGCTACTGCTTTTATTTAATTACAATTAATTATGCAAACGGTAATTACTCGGAGAGATATAAATACAAAAATAATATTTTAAAAACTTAAAACTGGATTTTGTGACTTTCTCGTTTTATTAATATGTTTATTTTTATCTTAGATCTCGCCCACATCTAGTTACGCTTAGTGTAAGTAAAATTATTACTGCAAAATGTATGTTGTCAAAACGTGCGGGCATTTCATTTCATGCTGGGAAACTCTCATTATCTTTAATTCTTTAAAGGAAGGGTAACTACGAGGAATGCTATTAGATAAAAATGTGAGATTATGCTGAGCCGTATGCTAGTTGATGCACCGCTGTCAGCGTTTTATCGTCACACTCTCATCAACGTTATTTCGCCCTTGTGGCTGTTCTTGCCGATACGAAACAAGATGGTTAAAATAAAGTTTGGACCGCTACCGAAGTTATTTTCGCAAAAACCGTTTAGAAGACTTTACGCAGAATGCGGCTATGATTACCAAAAATCAACTTGGTGCTGATAATTTTTTTTAACCCTCCTCCTTCGCGCCGTGCTTACTGGATCCCTCCCGGAATATAGTGATATTCTTAACTAAATTCCTAAGGGGATTTGTTGTTGTGAGACTAAATTTCCCTCCTGTTTCCTAGCTGGTTGCTGAGGAATTAGGAGGGGAAAGGACTTAAAAACGAGCTTTGAATTTAAATAACCTAAATGTGTACGCCCCTGTTGCTTCTCTCTCTCATGTGCGTGTATACGTACAGGTTTTGCCAACAATTAAATAGGAGCTGTACTGCTTTAAATATTTGTATAGGTACATTTTTCCGCCAAATTTTATGTAAATGTTAACTAACTGAAAGCAACAACCCGATTTCCTTATTGTAATATATATATTTTTTATTTGGATGGAAAATATTTCCCTATGTAATATTTTGTAGGTTTCCTTGTCTATCACAAGCCTCTGTTTTTCTGCTGGCCAACTTTGGAACATTTTTTCAGCGGCTCTATGTGAGTTTCGTACTGTGCACAGTTGAATAGGTTCCTGGTTCGAGTCGCACTTTCCGCAGGTTGCAGAGGTTGACTGGCAGAATCTGTGTATGACCTGATGTTTCCATGGCCACTGTGGAACGGGGAGAGCCAAAAGTTGGACTTGAAACACAAGGATGGCAGCTATTTTTCGAGGATCCATTTTTCCATCTTTGCTTTCGCTTCCATGATGGAGTTGAGCGTCTCTTGATCACAGCCCCGTATTTCCGATAGTTGGCCTTTTTTATCTTCTTAGTGTAGTTATCAAAATGATGTGGACGTGCAGATCGAATGGTGGAGTTTTGGTGATAACTTGGAGGATGTCATTTCATTTTGTACGGTACGTTTTGGTCTCCATAACAGATCTAACCTTTGACCTGTGCAAGGATCTTTATGCCTTTAATATTCAGTCGCCTGTCGCACCGCATGTAGTCAAAGGAGGAAAACGCTTTTGTAAATAGCGCCGAGTGCTGTTCCATCTATATCCAACTTAGACATCCAACTCCAAATAATGTTTTAGTTTGGCGAATTCACAGCGTGTTTTTTCCTTTAACGCAATCATTTGGAATAAAAAGTTCTCCTACTGGTACTGATGATACATCTGTTTAATTCATGCTCATCATATTGTTCTGAACCGGTCAAAACGTGTGATTTGAGTTCTTAAATATTCAATATCCTTGAAATTCCATACTCTTTTAGGGAAAATAAAGGCTAAAATTAGTCTTATTGATCTCCATCGACTGTTTTATGATAATCGGTGACACGAAAGGCTGGCGATTTGGTGCGTTCAACCCATTACGACCTTTTAAAAAATATCACCAACAGACGAATTACGGAAAAAGTAAATGATCTCACTCGAGGTTGGGCGAATTGGCTTTTAATCCGACAATTACGATTTGTGAATCGTGACGAATCCGACACGGAGGTACTCTATAGCTCACGGAACAGATTCGATAAGAGTTTGACCCTGGTGGGCAAAGAGGTGGCTAACCTTTTCCACTTTTTCACGGACGCCACTGCCCTACTTTGTTATTCCCGTCAACATTTTGCATTTATGCTTTATGGCCTGGACGTGATATAATTTTGTTTCAACGAGCAACTACCAAGCGTCCTATTGTCGAGCGTTACGGATCCCAGTCACACAAGGTCTGCGGATGTTAAAAAGCTCAAATTATCTCCCATTAACTTTGCCCATGCTCGACAGACGAACAATAGGGCTTTTTGTGAAATCTGAAGTACGAACTTGGACGGGTTTGGCACAGAAAGACAATTCGACATAATTGAGACGTATAAAAAAATTGGAAAAATACCGCGCGTGCATGTGTTCCCACAGAATGTCTAACCGAACAATCCATCCCATGAAGATTTTATGTGATTTGTACGATTATTTCAATTAAATCCCTCTGTAAAAAAACCCTAGCATAGGCCTATAAATCTGATAAGAAAATTAATTCAAACTGTAATGTGCTGCCAATCAGTAAAAATATTTTTTTTTAAATGCTTTTCAGCATGTAGACGCACAAGCTTTTCACACCTTCAACAAAATTGGGTGTTTGGTAGCAAGCTGCCAAATATCGATTGTCCTTTTGGTATCACATTGACAAAATAAAGAAGCTGTAGATAGAGAGGAGAAAATATATTTACATTTATTGTTAGAGTATAATCGTACATATTCTCCAGCCCCTATCTACGCTGGTTTCGTCTGTCAGATGAGTGCCTGCTTTTCATAACATATTGTCACATATCAGCAAGGATTCTCTTTTCAACAACTGATATTGGCAAAATAACACACAGACCGACCACTGTCGATGGCAAAATGCCAAAACAGCATGAATCGGAACAACAATAGTGGTAAAAAGGAAATAAGGATAATTTAAGGCTTGTCACTATAATTGCAGAAAAAAGACTATAATTTTGGAGAAATATATTAAAGTTTAAAAAACTTTTTAATAGATAATAATAATAATAGCACAAAAAAGCATTTCTTTAAGAATTAGAGCTTAGTCATATGGCCCTTTAACAAACCTAATTTTAAATGGCATTTAATTAAGGATCATATTTTGAACTATTCTTAATTTATGCACGTATTTATTTATTTGGTGATCAGATTAGGCTTTCATGTTTTGAACGTACAATGCGCTGAAAACGTACGTATTATAATTCCAAACATTTTCTCATAATGTACCCTAATGTTTTTGAACATTCGTTTTGTATTAGCTATATGTTTATTAGATGACAATCCACCATCCAAAAATACCGCTAAATCCCTTGTACCATTTAGTTTCTCAATTTTTACACAATTAATTACAAAAGTATAACACATTGCGTGTTGTTTTTTTGAGTAAAAACCACTTTACACTTTGGAGTGTTTTAGATACATTTTGTTTAAATTACACTATTGGGTAATAGAATCTAAATCTATTTGTAACATATTGCAATCTAGTATAGACAGAGGCAAAACAGCGGCCACCTTTACTATTTATATTTATCTCTTAGTCAATCCTCCAGTCTTATAATCTTACAATACTTTGTCCATTTTTAAAGGATCACAGGCAAATAAAAAACACAAAATACAATCTCCCACCTGTGTTTACAGTTGGATTTTGTAAATAAATCTTTCAATAGTCAATCTTTCGTTGAGTACCTCCAGTATCTTATGAGAAGACCCTTCGGATAGTTGTTCTGGGAATTACACATACGCTAGGCTTCTCCCATTTTCCAATAAGGCATGGATCAGGTATCACATCTCAGAGAGATGATTGTTTTATTACTTCTAATGTTCTCCGTAATAGACATTCTACCGCTGTTGAGATCAATGGCTTCAACGAGTAACAAATGTCAGTTTACACATTGTTAAGGCGAAGACTTTCAGAAGCTGGATTACGTGAGAGAAGGCTACCACTGGTCCGGAACTTCTGACATGGCACAGAACAGCTCGGCTGTTTCGCAAGAGATCACATCAATTAGTTTGAACAAGATTGGACTAAAAACTTGTTTCGGATGAGTCAAGGCTTTGTTTGAAATCTTCTGACGACTAAGAGAGTGTTTTAAATTGTTTTAATAATACTGTTCATGCAAGACATTTACTCTTTTAATTTATACCTTAAAAAATCTCTTTATGCTAGTTTCATTATTTTCGTTTATCTGGAGTGTTTTATAAGTAAGAATTTTTGTCCTTGAAGTTTATTTTTGAACGGCCATCTGCCCGAAATTAATGAGTTTTTTTGGAGTTCATAATTATGAAATACAATAGCATTTGTATATTATTGCTGTTTATGTATTTCAAGGGGGTGAAGTTCTTTGAAAACATCGAAATTTCAACAAAAGTAGATAAATTATCACACTGAAATACGCAATAACGATATGCCTTTTTAACACTAATTATCGTAAGGGCATGACACTAAGTTTATTTTTAATAGTGGATTACGGCATAATGAATTTTCAAAAAACAATCCTGACTTTGACTATAAGAAGTAAACTATTGACAACAATAAGCTCATTAGTAGTTTATAGCATTTCTCGTCACGCACAAGACATGAATACAAAAATTTGCAAATGGGCAAAAATCACGTACAAAAAAGAAATATTAACTTAATTATCCAGGTCGTTTTCGTTTAAAAAACTGGTTTTTACAATACAAACATCAAAATTTTGAAGCTTGCCAACGCCAGACTACGAAATGGGCCAAAAATAGCTCAAAGACCGTTGAATCCAAACGGCGATTCAAATATAACGATTATCATACCAAATCCCCCACGTATATCATTTTGGATCGAGGATATTAGTAGAAGGGGGATTTAAATTCAGATAAGAGCACACGGGAAGCAGGTGGACATCCGGGAATAGCGCAGCAACATTAACCTTCACACACTGACATAGCATCGCCTCCAACCGCAAGACACGTTTTATATTTTGTCAACAGCCATTGTTAACAGAAATATACAAAATATATTCGCTTCAGAGTTCATCTTCAACTGTTTTAATATTGTTTTGTTAGTAAGTTTTGTGATTAATTTATTTAATAATTCTACCGCGAAATACGTTTTACGTTGAAACATTACCCACAAGAACGACGCGAAACATTCACATTTTATCCACAAGTTTAATTGTATTTATATATTATTTACGTTTTACAAAAAAAATATATACATATGCTATTATTCTGTAAACATTTAAAATTTCGAAAAAGGACAACTAAATGGATGGACAGATCACGTTTATTTAATAATTCAATGAAAGCAACTATCACAACTAGATAAAAAAAGATAATTCACGACTTCCCGAAGCATTGTAGAAACACTCATAAAACAAAAAATGGAGGAAATTGTCCAGCAGCATTTATATTTGCGGAGCAATATTCCGACTGGAAAGTCTACTGTTTATACATTAATCCAATTGTTAAGAGTGCATACGTTAACATTTTTATTTTTGTTTATAAGATAGATAAATACTTTTACTTACACCAAAAGAAAAAGCACTACAACAAAGAAATAAATTTATAAGTATACACACGCATGGATTAAAACCGTCTGCCGGAGATTGTTGCTGTTATCACAAAGAAAAATAAATAAAGAAAAAATAATATATATTATTTTAATATACATATTTGTGTATATTTTACTGGGAACTTTTAGTTTTCTTTGTGATATATTTGCCGATTGCGTACTGTAGCGTTTAAACTCCGAATAAGAAAAATTAAATAGATGGATGGATCACATTTGTTAAATAAATTCCCTAAAAGAAATTACAGACAGAAGAAAATCACATCATGAAAACTCCCACACACCATTTTTAAAAATGGAAAAATAAAATGTAATGTTTCTATGTTAATCTCGTTTTTACGAGGGTATCCCATAAAATTCTTATTTTTATATGTGTCTTACGATATATGTGTTTTTAGTTTATCTCCCTACCACATTTGCTTCTTTTTTTTTGACCGGCTAACTGCTTCGGTCATCGCCGGCACCACGCGTATATCTTTCTCACGTTTTGAAAAATCTTCGCTATTTACTGATAACTCCATTTTGATTGCCTACTCACCGGACCTTACGGTTTTTTGTTTGCATTTCTCTGCGTATCCCCTCACATGTGGTAAACTGAAGTATATGACCCTTTACATACACACATTCATAATACACGTTTATACTAATAAACCTAGTTTCCTTATATTACATTAAAGTGGAGGTCGGTAAGATGGTTCTAACCCTACCGACCTTCTTCCATTCTCGCTAATAAATACATTCGAACGGTATGTACAAATTCCACTCATCCATAAAACTAATCCTAGGGTTTTCTGACGGGCCTGTGAAGTACTCGATATTCCTCGACAGCCTCGTCCATTCACACATAACCTCTCACGCTAATAAATACGATCACACTAGAAATGGCGCAGCATCTTGGTAGTATTACTACAACCAAGACACTGTCGACCCTTCCCACAGTCATGCTACAAATATATTATCACTAACCTAAATCGGTGGGCTGTGAGTTACTTTGCAATTATACTGTAAATATTTGCAATAAAAAAAAATAGCAAAACATAAATGGACAGATCAAATTCATTTAATAATTTCATACAAGCAAATAATCGACTGTTTTTCAAAAATCAAAACAAGTATAAACCATTTTAAAATGGAGGAAATTGTTTATATAAACTCCGTTTATATAGAAATAAATAATATATTTCATCCAAATTACAACGGCCAAAACTCTATTTACGTCAATAAACTAAGGATTGATTATCTTCATTATATCAACTTTTCATTTTCCTTCTTTTCCTTACATAACCAAAGCCTACCACGATTATCTCGTTCCTATTGTTCCAATCCAACGTTTAGACCCCAAAATTCGAAACGTCGTTTTGTCATAACTCCTTTTCAACAAATTGCCGTCAAATATTTAAAAAAGAAAAAACCTGTTACTATTTAAGCGTCTATTGTTATGATTAGTGTCAAAATCAGACGCACAAAGTTTGTCCTTAATTTTCCTGAAACGTTTTTCTCAGTTTTCTTTTTAAGCCTTTCAAGGTCTTTTCATTATTTTGTTTTATTTATTTCAATAACCATGATTATTACTCTCTTTATATCAGACTATAACCGCTAGTAAAGTTATTAATTTCGCAAAATTTACTTATAATAATAATAATAAATAAAGTTTTTTCTGGCTTTCATAATTACCTTACAGAATGTAAAATCTACTGTTTTTTAGACAAATCTAGCTGTTATGTACCTGAAAATTGAAATTTTTGTGTATAACTTACTATGTCCTTTCAGTTTTTCCATCTATAATATTTACTGTATTATTTATCATCTATAGTATATACTGTAAAAATTTAAAATTTGGAAAATGAAGATAGGCGCATGTAAAATGTTAACTAAAACTCTCTAAAAGAACCTATCATAAGGAAACATGATTTTTTGTACCAAAATACACGAGGAATTATATAATAATCAATAAAAACTTACTTCTCGTTTTTCATTATATGAAAAATGTTGTACAGTTGTTATACTGTACCAATTAGAAATTTTGAAAGAGATAATAATTAAAAAATTTAATTAATTCCGCAAAATAAACTATAACGCGAAAACGGAACGAAAATTGACACTGAAAACAATGAAAACGATGGATTCACGCTATCAATAGGCCTCATAAATCAGTAAAAATAATGGGGAAATCTATTAAACCTTTTTTATATTACTACAACAATATTCTACAACAAATATAAAAGTTATTTGTACTGTGATATCCTAAGTAAAGCATTTCAAAATATATTTCATTAACTTTCTAATTTTTGATATTTATATAAGTTACATTTTTAAGTTTTTGATTCAATTATCTGTGTAAACAATTAGGAATTTCAAAGTCGAACAAATATAGTGCTGCTATGTACATATGTATCTATAGATTGAGATAGCTTTTGGCTGAAATTGCACTTGCAGACGTAAAAACACAAGATCCAAGCCTGATATATTTAAAGTGGCAAAGTGACAGTGAAGACGTCTGAAGGTTACATGACGATCTGCCAAATCTTAAAAGAAGCGAAAGTGAACCACCTCCTCTGCGCATCTTCTGATTAAACGGAAGAAGGGAAAAATACTCGTTCTCCGGTTATTTCAGGAGCCGAGTGGGAAGTACTCGTGACTTGAACGACCATATTTTTTTTTGGTCGGGGGGGGGGCTTTCGAATATCGTGCCCCAGGTCTGTTTGTATTGCTGCGAAAGGGTTGACGGATGGCAATGACCTTAGGTTTACCCGTTCCTTATTTCTAATCAATACGTTGATTATTTCATACGGTCGCGCGACCTTCTCTCAAGTCGTTTAACCTATTGATCCTTTAAGAGTAATCCCACTTTTGCACATGTCCTTTTTTAATTACACATAAGAGGCATAATTGCTATTTTTTGATCCCATTGTATATTATTGCTAGAAAGAAATATCAGTTTAAGTTCGTTTAAATTTTATGGTTTCAACTTATCATAAAAATTATAACATATTTTTACTATATAAAAAGCAAGAAATTACAATAAAAAATTCACAGCCCCACAAACCCTTGGAATCACTTGAATTCGATGCAGTTTGGCTATATAATTTACGTTATACATATTACAGTCATAAGCACTGATAAATAAATTTTAAAAAATTTACAACGAAGTACGGAATATTTAGTAAAAGAGGAAAAAATAAAAGGACGAAGGATCCGAACCACTAATATATCATATTATTACATAATGGGTTATGCCAAGATTCGAACCCAGAACTATTAATGCGGCAAATACGATTCGGACGATCTAGCCGATCGACCGCGGTCCTCTTTTCAATCTTATACATGAATAATAATTTTAATTTGAACCAAATGTGAAAAATAATGATAATAACGGTCTAGATTAATTGTTTAAGTTTTACTGCCTACGTAGGTTTTTAGAAGAAAAGCACAATTTTTGTGCCTATGCATTTTTCGATTAGAAGCAAGATGCATTTTTTCTATTTGTAGTATAAATAAAATATTGTACAAATATTTAAATGAACTCAAATTCCTCTATAATCAGATGAAAATACGAAATTTAAAGAAGACAATTTAGTAAGGTTCTTATTTTAGCTAAACACCAATCATTAAAGGATACAGTTGAAAGATCACAGCCACAAAGTTTAGAAATTACACTCGTTTAATTACACATTTTTTAAATTTAAATAATGAATAGATTTAATATTATGATGGGTGGGTGATCATCATCAGCATACTGGTTTGCACAGGAAAATAAGTTAAATTACTTGAGGCTGTGTCTCTCTTTGATCCAAGTTAAAGTCAGGGTCTGGCATATATCAAACTTGAGAGTCGGCTAGGTCAAGCGGGTATTATCACCTAATGAATCAGAAGAGCCCCTCATGTAAATACTTTCCACCCTTAGTCTTAAGCTAGATTTTCTTTCAATAAACACCGCTTTGTTTTACTTGTTATCTTTCTAAGATATGAAATATCGCAAAAACAAATGGTTCTAAAGTGAGTCAGTCAAGGGCAGAGAGGAAAAAGGGTATTTGTTTCCAGCGCGCTGTCCAGTTCCTTCCGGCGGATAGGTCACCTCTTCAACAGAGTAAACGGGGTAGGAAACGACTCGACCTATATTTACACAATTATTAATCGAGGCGCGTAGTGCATTCTTTCTATTATTAAACGTGAGGGATAAAAACAAGTTATTTCATATCGCAATGTATACAACGTTCATCTTTCGCCCCAGAGGACCATCCTCCGGTTCGGGATAACTCTATACAAACGAAGTAAGACACCGTGATTTTTTTCTGATGGCCTCATGAACTATGCATATCTAGGACTCCTTTATATACTTATTGCGTATTCGTTTTTTGGGCGAAGGGTATAGTGAAAAAGGGCCAGAGGCGTCGGCGGGAATCGAACCCGCGACCGCGGGGTCTACTAGCCGAGTCACTCACGCTAACCACTCGGCTACCGCGGCAATTGAGTTCTTTTATTAGTGAAGTTAATCCAAAATCCGAATTGTTATTTTATGAAAAATTATGTAGGCAGCAAAGAACAAGTTGTGATTGTATTTTACTCGCCTAGATAGAAATTCGGCTAAGTGTATACGGAAAAACGCACTGAGCCAACCAATAAAGTTAGGGACGACAGAAACAGCGAGAACATGCGGACTGATGTTTGACGATTGATGAAAAATGTTTTAAGATGAAGATTAACAGGTGAAAAAAGAACGTTTTCCAAAGCGAAAGTTCTTTAGTTATCGCGTAGAACTAAAACAAACTTAAAAGACAGACTAAATAACACCCATCAAATTATTTTAGGGCAATGAAAACAACATAACAAACCTCAAACAGAAAAACCAAGAACTCGTAGCAAATCATACATAAATCTTCAACATGACGTTCTGAAAGGACTTACATTCGAAAACTTTGCATATTTTAACGATCGGCCTTACTTGATTTTTCGTAAGCCTAAAGCAAGGACAAGCACGTGAGAAAGATGCACAGATCCGGCCAATCAAGTTGGTATCTTGTAGAAAACCTTTTGGAGGGCACAAACAGCGAGAATAAGCGGACAAAAGTTCGGCACCCGGTCAAAAAATCTTCAAAATATAGAAAAACAGTGGGTGAAACGGCATCTTATTAATAACATTAATGGGACATTTTTCTGTACGATACTCGTTTTCTCCTTGACATTCTAGAAATGAGAACCCTTCACCGACTATATTAGCGCACACTTTATCAGCCGGCTGGATATTGTTGCCGATCTTTTAAACGTTTACAAGACGATACAAATTTTACGGGTTTTGTCTATTCTCCAAATATTTTAATCTTATTTTCATTAATCAAAGACTGATTAAAAATTTTATGCTTAGTGTTTTATTGCACTGATACTTTTCAAGTCAATGATTCCATCGTCCATAAATCGAGGAAATTTTCGAAGTAAATTGAATGAACGTTTTGGGGTTAAGTGGAATGAAGAAAATGCCAAATTCAGAGAACAAAGGACATTACAATGTTAGCAATGAATTGCTGTTATTGTATTATTAACTAATTTCCCCTTTGTAATACAAATAAGATAATTGTGAACGGTTTTTGGAGAATTTTCTTCTTTTGTTGGGTCCTACAGGATTTTTACTCAAGTATATCAAAACCCTTTTTTTAACACAGTTTATATTGAAGATTAAAAGTTACAGGGATCTAATTATGCCCAGTTGAAATCCGAGGTAAAACATCACCTACAATTTTTCAATATTAAAATTTAAGAATAAAACGTTAAATGTTTAATTTTTGAAACGATAACCGGTCTTTTGAATAAATTTTAACAAATAGCATCAAGGTCTTTCATCTCTCGTGGCCAGGACGTCAGGATCATTTAACCAAAACCAAAAATGGCATACATCTAAATTAAGGATTTACTGATGGGATTTGACGCGAACCCATTTCCGACGTTTCATTAAATATGACGTTGTTAAGATCACATCATCGCTTTATAATTTATGCACAGAAGAGGATATCGTTACAAGTCTTCTGTTTATGACTGTTCCTTTTGGCAGCGGTGGGCAGATCCTCTAATGGGTCTACCACATTCATTATAAACTCATTAGCCACTCCCACACCGTAATTCTTAATTACCATACTTCAGTTTTGTCAATAACTAAAAATGACAAGGTGGAGATGGTGGAATTTTAATTTGAGAGATTAGAACACGCCACCCCGGATTTAAATGTGTGATTGATAACATAAAACAAAACCACCAGTGAAATTTATGAACCGAAACGCATCTGGTTCCTCACTGACGTTGTGCCTGTTAATCAGGCCGGTTTCAACAATGTGCCCCCCCCCGGACTTTCCAAATGTATAAAAGGACATTTGCCCAAATAACACATAGACAAATCACTTAATATAGGCGGAAATAACTGAATATAGTAACAGCGGCAATGCCTTATCTGCGAAAATCTAACTGTTTTATCACTTTTTAGCATATTTCCTTATTTGTAACTATGGTTTTCTATGCCCGCTCTTACTTTACAAACCTAAAAGGACACGTTTCCCAAATAACACACAGACCAATCGCTGAAGATTGTCAATGTAGAATTATCTAACCCGAAATGCAATATTGGCGACAATCGTCAGTTTGATTTCATTTCAGCAGTTTGGATTTCGTTTTTATACTTGAAACCTTCCCATTATACAAACTTGAAAGAACAAATTTGACACCCAGCCCAACAGCGAACATTATGAAAACCGTCGGACCATAACAGCGAGGATGACCCATTAATTGCACCCATCTCAACACTATGCCTACGTTTTGTACGTCCCTTCTGAATTACCGAGCGTATAAAAGGTCACGATTGATCAAAAAATCTGAAGCCAATGACTGAAGACAGTGAAAATCCAATTGCCAGACTATACAAGCTTTCGTTTCCCATTTTACAAATTTACAATATCAGCGACTACCCAGAACAAGTTGACCAGAACCCTTCTATCAAACTTTTAAAACCAAATACAGCAAATAAGACGTTGAATTCAAAAGTGAATATATGATTATGCACGAAATATGGAGTGAATTATCGTTTTATAAATTTTAATCAAGAAAATGTTTCCACGGGAATTTTTACTAATATTTCCAATTTAAAAGAAAATAAATGAGAAAACCGGTTTCTCGTGGGGGACACTCTTTATAATTATTTACATTTCAAAACCCTCTCGTTCATGGCATTAAAAAGGTCTAAATGATAATAATGCAAATTGAGAAATTCCTATGTTGTACGGCATAAATCTAGAGGGTCGGACGTTCCGGTTTTTAGGGGAATTAGGAATTTTTTATTGTATATAACCTTCAAAATATGTTTTGTATAAGTGAATGTATGTATTAGTGTGCATGGGGACGAGGTTATTGTAAAAGTATCTCCATCATTCTTCGAGCTGCATGACTTAAGACTGCGGAATATTTATAAAAGTGCCCCATCGACCCCAATTAGATTAGTTTGTTATTGTGTGCAGGTCGATGGAGGAATAATTAATTAGCGCAATGTACGTGGATGTCAATGTATTTATTCCTGCCAATGCGTACTGAATATGTGTGTTGTTATATTTCGCATGAAATGGCCGACTTGTCGAATACCCTTGTAATTTCAAAAAATAATCGTACCCTGTCGGTTTGGTGTAAATGCTTTTAAGATGGCCTCTTGAACCAATGATGTTATGAAAAATATTTTTACGCTGGTTTTAAAGTTCAAATACGAATCTATACATCCTGATACATTATATGGCGGAGTGTGGTTAAAAAGAGCAAATCTTTGCATTTTTACGCAAGGCAGGCAATTAAAAAATGAAATGTGATTAATAAATAGCAAACCAAAGTTTTTCAAACATTTCCCCCCATAGCTTTGTAATTTTTTGACCAATTTAAAATTTTATTTTTCAGCACAAAAAGTTCTTTAAAATGATGTGACGTATAAACAGTAATGTGTCGTATTAAAAGTATAGGGTCGTATTTGAAATTTTGAATTATTTATTTATTTTCTTTTTTTGTTATAGCGTCGTTGTTCAAAAGAAATTCACCCGGGCCATCTAAAAAGGATACCCTGTATTTACAACAAAATATCATTCGTTTCCTACCTAATAAAGTGCATAATTAATGTATACTTTTTGACGTATTTTCTATTTAATTATTTCTACTTTACGGCGAGAGTACTTCGTAGTGAAGTATTTTTGTTACCAACATTATTGTTATTCGAGAACAAATCTGTGTAAATGTTTATGTGAAGACAAGGGAACATCCGTTATGAAGACATGAAATGATTAAATAACAAACTTTTGAAACTTTTAAGCAATTCACGTAATCATTTTTTGTTTTAATCAAATTGTTGTTAAATGTTTATAAATTACATCCGTTTAATATATTCATGAGAGGTAAATAGTGCCAGAAATTATACGGCTTTACCACGATTAGAGGGTAATTAGATTGGGATACTAGCAGTTGTAGGAGTGGATCCCACACGCCTCACTTACATCATGGTCTTTTTAAGACTTTTCCATTCCAATGATTATTACTGAAAAAACAATCTAGTTTCATATGTTTTATTTTTCATGTATAAATATCTTGTTTTATTTATTTTTCTTCTTTTTACTCAATAAATAGTAGTTTTGTCTTTATGTAATAGTGCGATTATTTTGCTCTCTGTTATTGCTGTTCTTGGTTTTTCGGCTTTTCACCATCTTCAGGATAGTGTTTGCATTGCTTCTCCCAGTTTATAACCCTGACAAAACGCTGAAGAGGTCAAAATTTCTAAAAAGCACCCAAAACGGCAAGGGTGATCGGAAACAGTCACACTACCAACATTTGTACCTTTGATACAGTTTCCGATCAGTTTGATCTGCCCAACCCGAGTGGTTTGGTCATTCAGACGCGTTTCGGCTTCGCCCAGGTTTGTATTGCTTAATCCCTGACGAACCACTGACGATATCGAGAAGCCGAAACACTTCTGACAGTTCAGAATGTTCAGAAACGAACGACTACAGATCATTGACTCTGAAGACCTCATACAAAATCTTACAATTAAATGCATTTTCGTTGTATATTCCGCATATTGTAGTTTAAGGGAATTGTAAAATATAGTCTAATGAGTACGTTCAAATTGTTTGTAGTGCAGAAGTGCAATTAATGTCTTTTTGTAATTTGGGGAGAAAAATGATATAAAGGGGAATCTCAAGAGATTTTATCTGTTAATTGATATTTATTTATTTTTAAATACATATCTTTATATTTGGAGATTTTGAGTCAAAGTATTCTTTGTTTAAAAAAAATTATAACCTTTTTAATTGTACTAATTCAAGAAGTAATGGAATGCACAAATCTACAACTAATCTGATTGTGTTCAATGTCATGTATAAATGAGTAGGCTGTGATTGAACTCGGACCCTAAAATGTTACGCAACGATATGTCAGTGTAGACTAACTGGCATCTACTCATCAAAAGACAGACTAGAATCCATATTGTTGATTTCGAAAATATACTTCTTTACGTCTGAAATATTGCAGATGTAAAAACCCCCAAGGATGTGAAAGGGTTTTGAAGGTGGTCTACGTATGGAAGGTTTGGTATATGGTTGAAGAATTTCTATCCCCACAACGGGCCTGATGTGATCTTCACATCCTCCTCGACTCGTTTTCGAGCTAAAGTTATTGTTGAGTACGATTCGTTAGGCCGGCTTTGGAAAAGTCCTTGTAAAAGCCTAAGTCACGGAATTCATTCTAGCGTATCCCCAACACTATCTGACCTTGTCTTTCCCCACCACTAACACGTTTTCCACCTCCTTCCAAACTAATAGAGATAATTCTCAGGATAAAGCGGGTTAGACGTGGAAATCCAAAGCAAAACTGCAATCAATGATTTCCGAACAAAATAGTTTCCTAGAGTAAACACGTTTTACAGGTGTATGAAATGCTTGAAAAGCATGACTGAACATTGTATATTGTTTGTCTCTAACAAATCTGTATGGCTGTTCATCGTGCTTAAAAAAGATTCTTTCTCTGTGCATCAATTTATTCTGATAAGGCGAGAAAGTTCTGATACGATAAATCGAAAGAACTGTCCGATAAAAACAGCACTGAATGTCGGCTCTTGACCTTGATCGGCCAACAACAAATAAGATTACGCCTCCAAGGATGAGCGAGAATTTTACTTGTGCTAATATATAATCTAATAAGTAAACAAGTATTTCAAAATTTAAACAACTTATTCACAACAACATACTAATCTCCACGTGAATTTGAAAAATAAATACATAAAACAGGAAATATGAATATGGCTGCTACTTTTGACGATGCAGAACATGGTGAATTATCATATCGTAACATAACTGTTACGGACTGGAAATTGCTTTCTACCTAACACATCCAAACAAATAAACTAATTTAAAAATATCTTTTACAGAATTATTTAAAATATATATGTAAAAAACTGATTGTATAATTAATCCGTTGAATAATTTTGATAATTCCCAAAGAAATATATATTTTTGTGTATTCATTTTCATTTACACGGTAGATTTTCCGCTTTGAAAATTTCGTCGATGAATCAATCCTTTGAAAATTGAAATCGTAAATATTCGGTTCCAACTTTTCAAATACCGCTTTGGTAAGCGAAGTGTAGAATGGAGAAAATACAGTCGATTGATTGCGGCTTTTTTTTACACGACCTATCAAATTTGTATCAATCAAAGGTCAATTCTGAATTGAATATCGCATTAATTAGAAACGCAATTTTGTTCTCAGAATCTGAATATTCGTTTTGTTTGGCCTAGATTATATTACAACCTTATATGCAACTTTGTATTTCTCTTTCGACAAGCCCATCATATATTTTCATTATTTATAGTATTATTTAGTTATTATAATTTATTTAATATCATCCGCACTACTATTATTTAATATGTACAGTATTTTTTACAATATTATCACATCCTAATGATTGAACAAAAAATATTTATATTTATTTGCCTAATTTGTTAAAATGATAACAATCAGTGGCCAGATGTTACAGATACATACATATCTGGGCTGTATGTACCTGCATATTTGTGTGAGGGAGCGAGCAAGTTTGTGACTATGGGTATGTACGTGCGGTTCTTTGTTAAAATGAGCGAGCATAATTCTTGGTTTGTAAATTTAAAAAAAGAGTTACCGTTGCAAAAAAGAATAATTTATTTTGGCAACAACCTTCCGGCAGTCGGATTTTCCATCCGTGTTATAATGTTTATGTAAATTATTTCTTTGGATATTATGAACACGTTTATCAATAAAATTATGCCTATCTATATAATATTCTTGGTTTATTTGTGTGGTTCTTTATGTAAGTGTATTTTGTATTTAAACGAGTGAGTGGTAATAATAATGTATGTTAGAACGGCGTTTGTGTGCTGTGTATTTGTAATTGAGTGAATGTGTGGTTGTTTTTTTAGTGCATTGAATGTGTGTTCACACGACTTTTTGACGTTGGGTGTTTCATAGTGAGTGATCGTGTGTTCGTGAAAGCATTAGCGTGTAATTCTGAGAGAATGAGTATAAGTTTATGAACGCGTGTATGTGAAAGTGTCAAATTATATTCGACTAGATAAAACTATTTACTTTATGGTTGGCTATTAAATTCCCAATAAAAAATAAAATAAAAATATACAAATGAATATATTAAAGTTTTCCTTCAATTTTTTAAAATCTTCCTTTGGGCACTTTTTCTCTAAGACAAAATGAATCGCGCTTAGATACTTCGAGGAAAAAGCACATACCGGTTGTAAAACTTAAGTGCATTCCGATTTATTCAATGCAGGCTTTCGGAAACTAGTTGACAACCGTCGATATCAATTACCATTGATTATATCACTTTGTAAAAAAAATGACACATTTTATAAAATAAAACTAGACTATAATTTGTTTACAATTTGGAAGTGTTCCAAACAACACAACCATTAGAAAAATAGCTTGAGATTATAAAGATTTAGAAGGAAACTGTTAGATTTTATTTGAAACCGAACCAGTATTTGTCCATGTTAACATTATTTAAGCCGAGAAAACAGGCTAAAAATAATTGGACGGTCGTGACATGCCGTTCCTATCATGGGAAGTATATTCTCTAGATCATCCAAATGAGTTAACATTTATATACATCACAAAATCCCATGCTTCTTCTTATTTTCTTAAGTTGAAAATCATGAAGAGGGGGCTGTTTACATATTACAAAAGTTCTTCATGGGCTCTCTTGTTGCTGTGGATCTTGCAAACATTCATACCGTTCTCTTCTTAGAAATGATTAAAAAACAAAAAATCAAGAAAAACAACCCATCTTCATGAGGTGTTGTATAACAGGCGGCTTATGCAGATTGTTATCTTTAAGTCATATGCAATGCAGCAAAAGGGGGGATTGAAGAAAGGGTGAGGAGACTCACATTGTAGAAATTCCTTTTCGCATATTCATAAATCTTTCCAAACGTTGTCTTACCTGGAACAAAATAAACCAGTCAGTGCAGTCAATATTATTTATTACAAGCTAAATAACTTGAAAAACAAAACCATTTCATAAATCGGGGCTATTTCGCTCGTTAAAATGTTTTTTATGAAGTGATTGATTACTTTGATTTTCTCTCTCAAAAGATACAAAATGTGGCCATTAAAAAAAGGAATAGTTGGATCATGACCCACGTTTCTAATAATAGATGCTTTATTGAGATGCCTTTTTTTTATTGTATATTATGTCACTCTATGTTTTAAATAAATAATGAGTAGATTAGTAACCCAAAACGAAAATCTCTGTAGCTAGTTATCTCTATAGCTATCTCCTTTGTTGACGTATAATAATTAAATTAATTTGTAAATTTGTGAAATCTTTAGGTGTTATAAAGATTCTTGGATGTGATAGTAAGGTCTACGTTATCACTAGGGACCGGATTTCTATGTGGAATAAAATATGATGTTGGTAAACAAATTTTTTTTTTTGAACAGATATGCAAGTAAAAAAAGAAAAAATATGCAAAATGAAAAAAACCATTTGGATATGCATTTTTTTAAAAAGAATTTTATATTTACTCAAATAATGAATATGAATTTGAATTGTGCACGAGGGTATGCATTTCCTTAATTTATTTTGCCTTTTATGTAACGCTAAATATCTTAATTCGAGTTTTGCAATGACTACTTAATTTTTGAAACCATTCACTGTAGGATAAGGGCGGCTTCTATCCAAGTCTCCCTTCTCGTTGCCACAGGTTGTGGTGGAAGAGATAAATCTAAACAGTTATCCGTTAAAACCTTTACTCTACTCGAGGTTTAAGGATAGCTTTTTATTATCCTTGATAAATATCTATTGATATTTACAAACATGTCAACTACAAATCGGTAGTTTGCTTCCAAGTAGCATGAAACATGAAATAAATTTCAAAAACGTTGTAGAGGTTTAAAAAAATATAAAACAATACTAAATATAAATACAGCAGACATATAAATCAGCTCCCTAGTTATCTATCACTAAAGGAGGGCTTGTTTCAACAATCGCGGTTTAAAATGAGTTCATAATTTGAACCACGTTCAAAGAAGGGACCGTTCTACTGAATTCACGGCCTAATGGTGACACGACTTGACGAGTATAAATAAACACGCGAAAGAGAAAGCATTGTGTTATAAGGGAAAGGAAATAGATCTCGCCGAACTTACTGTTGAGAAGATATGAATAAAAAAGGACATTCGATAAAGTGCATGATAAACGTTGATCAATTTTTATGGAAACGTGGGAATAACAAGACTAATTCAAATACCTGTAACTTTTGTTGAACAAAGTTTTTGGCAATACAAGTAAATGAACGTCGTCTCTCTCTGAACTAGGTTTAACCTACGCTCGAAGGCTGCACAGGAATGGACCAGGTTCATATTTTGAACTCGGTTCAAGTTAAAATAAAAAAATAGAACTCGATTCACTACTAAACTCAGTTTAAACGAGGATGGTGCAACAGATCTACATGAAAATTTATAGTTTACGTTTGGACGGCCAGAATTCTAAATATATCTCACTGCTAGAAAGTACCCATGTGAGATTTTTTAAATTTTTAATAATGAGCATTGTCAAGAAAAAATCGTTAAAACGTTAATTAATGCAAGTTTCATGTAACAAATAACTCATTGCAAACACTCGAATCTAAAGTGTTTGTTTTCAAAAGAAATTAAATTAAGTTAAGGGCGTTTTTCAATTTAGAAAGTGCCTCCTTTTTTCGTCTTTTTTGTTCCTGAATGAAATAACTAAAACGAATTAAATTGTTTCAAAGATATTTTCAACAAACTATAACTCACAATTTAAAGTTACTGGATAAATCGGTCAATTATGAGGCCTGTTACCAAACGATTTCTATAACACTCTTACACAGCAAAACATTTCCAAATGTTACAATGTTGGCATTGTTTTAAACTATCCTTTTGAAATCCAACGGAACACTGCGTCGACCTGTAAACATGGAAGCGCGCAAGCCAAGAAAATGTTTTATAAACCTTGTAATTGTGAACAAGTGGAATGATTTAATTTCAACCGAAATGCTAAAACATAGTTAAAACTCCAGCTTAAAAAGGAAAAAAATA
Source organism: Cimex hemipterus (assembly GCA_039619505.1). Lineage (NCBI taxonomy): Eukaryota > Metazoa > Arthropoda > Insecta > Hemiptera > Cimicidae > Cimex > Cimex hemipterus. The sequence goes on from CM077099.1 coordinate 33,141,752, forward strand.
TAGAGCATCTTGGACAGAAAGATTTGAACATCCTTCCAATTTTGAACATACCCACAATTAGCTTGGAAAAAATATTGATCCCGCTCCATCGCATGGTAACAAGGACAGCGCAGAAAACCATCACTGGTATTATCAAAGAGAAACCTCCAACAGGGAAAAAACTAAAATGGAGAGACAGCAACAAATTAATGAAAGATCATCCGATACTCATGGCTCCAAGAGACGACATGAACAGGATGTTTGAATTTAATCAAAACTTTCAAATGAATCTAGGTACCAAAAAAGACCCTTTAAGAATGGCACCATCCTTTGGTACACAGATGGATCTGCAATAAAAGAAGGTCCTGGAATTGTTGCGGAAACTTTATAGACGAAAATAAATAAAGGAAATGCTAAGTATTAATAATTTATAAAATCAACTTCTTTAAATTGGTTATCTCTCTTCACATATCTGAAAGAAATATTTGCGGACAATTGTCTTATGAAAGAAATTTAAGAACATTGATAAGCATTCAGCTCTCCCTAGTCCCTAGTATTAGTCCCTCCTAAACTCCCCACATTAATATTATTTTAATTGTAACATATTTGCCATGTTACTAAAAATATGGTTCCTATGTTACTAGTAAATTAGGTAAAAGTTGTATAAAACAATATTTTGATTGTTCAATGGCGGGATCTATGGGATCTTGAGAAACGAAAGTATATAGATAGTACGAATAAATTTTACATGAAGTAGATGGACATTTTTGGTCGCAACTGGCGGAACATAAAAATTTATATTAGAGAGCTAAGTAAAGATTCTATAAAACAGTCGATTTATAAAGGAAAATATCGTGTTATTTTCTGGATTCACAGGACGATAAATTAAAGTATTTTATTACTGATTCACGATTGAAAATATTGTCGGCTGTTGCCAACTTTATAAATGGATGTATCTAAGAATATTATTTTGAATATTTTCAATGCTGCTGTAATGGCGACCAGATGGGAGAAAACTATTCCCCTAACCAGATCTAACCTCAGTGCAGTAAATTTTTTTATAGTTGAGATATAGAAGGAATTACAATTTCCAATACGGAAGCCGAGAGCTCCAAGAAATTATTAAATATTATTACTTACTATTTATATTTTTATATGTAAAAAACGTAGTTTTTCAAACTAACAATATTTTTATCCCTACCCACTAGGCTAAAGGCATGTACTACAGTTACACGTCGCCTTAAATATTTTATTTTCAACCAAAATAGCGAACTGGAAAATCATCTGTTTTTTAATTTACATTTTTGTGTCAAATTTGAATTACTGTAAAAATTTTATCAATAAAACAAAACAGTACAATAAATAATGTAATAAGTTCACAAATAATGTCATAAACCAAAAATTATTTTCGTTTAAACAAAATTAATAATTTTGGATTAGTATTGAAAATGTATCGTTTTAAATGCAATTGATGTTAAATTTAATATTAAGAATACAAACCTACGACTAGGTCTAACGAGGAAAATTAAAATCTTAAAGCCCAAAAGAATCAGAATTTCACAAACTCCATTTAATTATACGCTATCAAACAAAATCACATGGATATTTTATTATATATAGTTAGCTAACTAAATGTTGATCTTCTAGAATCTAGAGCATACATTGCCGATGGGCATACCATGTTCATTCATTCGGAAAGATGTACGATCCGAATTAAGAGAATTTGCTATCATCGTATTCATTAAAAATTGACATAAAGCTGGTTTATTTTAACGAAATGACACTTTTAATTACCTACCTTCAAATTATCTTATGATCACAACCATTGGGCAAAAATAATACTCCATTTATTAAACTATAAAAAAAATCCTTCGATGGTCTCTATCAATTTTTTTCTTGTAATATAAACAATTAATTGTCGAGTATTTCCAATTATGCCATTCTTGAGATTCCTCCAATCATGAAAGCCCGCTGGCGCGACACATTCAAAGACTATGTACTAGACTAAGGACTAACGACGACATAAAGTCAGTTGAAAGGTTGTTTAACAATATATATTTTTTAATGATGATTAATGCGTTTTCTATATATTAAATTACTACGTTAAATTCTACGTGTTCCAAATTTTGTTTTAAAAAACGTTTTATTCTAATACGTAAATAGCAGCAAAGTTTAGAGTCAATCGTTCAAATATTAAAATCAAATTGTTCAGGCAGAATAAACTGATTGATCACAAATCGCAATTTATTTTAGGGAAACAATACCAGGTCCGTCAAACTAGGGCATATTTTGTAAAACGTTTTAAAATGGCTTAAACCATGGGATAAAATATCGCGGCAATTCATTATAAAGGGGAAATTTTATTTATGACGTTGTCACGTGCTAACGTTTTTTTAAAATAAGTATTTCTTTCTTTTAAATATAAAATCTGTCTAAATCTAAAAAAAACTGTCTGTTCGAAAAGATTTGTCGATTGTTCAAAAATAGCATTTCAATTTCGGGAAAAAAGAACATCCCAACCTCCAGACAACCACTGCGATCTTGCTCTTCGCGGCTAAAAATGAAATAAAAAGTAAAATGAAATGAGTACTTCACCACCCTAATTGAATGAATGGCAAATAAATAGGAAAACATGTATTTATGAATAAATGAGAGTGTAAATGGGTTTTGAATGGAGAAACTGCATGCTTTGGATGCTGAATTGACACCTAGCAGTAGAAAGCAACCGGACTGCCAACACCCGAGGTGGTCGCTTCTAGTAATTTATTTAAATCACAGAAGCTGGAATCGCCGTTGGAGTGTGAGAATTGATAGGCTCTAGGTACACGTGTAAATATGTACATACATGTGCAGATTTGAGTTTATTTATAAATCCAAAATTTATTATCTATAAAACTTGAAGTAAAATGGTGTAAAATATACCATTTAATTTTTAAAATCAGTTTCAGTTGTATAGATTATTCAACGGATTACAAATCGCAATTTCTTTTAGGAAAAATAGTCAGGCGTGCTGGGCTATGACCAATTTTAGTTGTTTTTTGAACACAATGGTGAAATAACATAAACAAAGGCTTAAATGGTCGTGGAAATCGCATCCAATTATGGAAAAAATACAAGGCCAGGTTTTGATGAGCAATATCCGGAATATCCTAATCACAGGACAATAAGTCAAGAATTCAAAATGAATTTATTGTTTAATTAAGCAGAAGTTCCAGTGAATTTCAACAAAAGATTTTATTTGATGTGCAAAGTTCTTCCTCACTCCGTTTCTTTGCGTTTTAACACTTGATAACAAAAAGATGAATATCAATTCAAACTAACTGCTGTCATCATCGTCCCGCCTAATGATTAATAACACTTTTCCATTGTTTCGTCTCATTGCAAAAATATCCCATCTGAAAGTACCATACCGAAAAACAGCCTAGAACAATAAGAGAAGCTCGTGATTTCCGTTTTGTATGCGCCAAATTTGCATGTCGTTAATGAACTGGTGCTGAAGGAAATTAAGCTACTAATTAAAACTTTCTATTGGATGTCAAGGAGTTTAATGCAGAGTTTAATGAGGATGATGTCAGAAAACTATTGCGGGGGCCCGGGAGGAATCGGGCGAGGGTGTGGGGAAAGAGAAGGGGCACGACCTTGGTATAGCATTGCCATGACATTGCGACGCCCGCAACTCTTCGCTTTTATGTGGCCGGAACACGGCAAGTTAGCTACCGTCAAGCCGTCGAAAATCGCTTCCAACTGTGGAAAAACTTGGACAAACAATGGCAGTACTTTTTGACTAGAATAACACGTTGTGTACCACAGATTGTCATTGAAAAACCGATTTGTTCAGCTGAGATGAACTTTCATACTTGCTTCTACGAACTTTCGGTTTTTTTCAATGTAATCAAGTCTCAAAAAATGAAAATGCAATCAGAGAGACAAGCAAAGCAGATCGCTATGTCAGAACTTGATACTCTACGTCGCAAAAAAAATCATAACTCGTTCTGTATTCACATTATATAAACACGACTTTTTCAATTAACTTTAAAACATAAAGAAAAAAATGGCAACATTTTAATAATTGTTTTCTTTTCACTAGTACAAACATTTACTAGAAGCATTTTAGGAATCTAGCTCACAGACGTATCGCTAAAGTTAATTTGTTTCTATTAGCGGATAAACTTGACATCTTGTCTAACCGGAATGGGAGGATATTCAATCTTTCATCTTTGGAATATCTTGGAATGAACGGACATGTTCTACAGCTATTATGGAGAAATACTGCTACCCCGGTTCACCAAGCCATCACAACGATTGGAAAGTAAAGCAAGATTAACATAAGTAAAGACGAATTTCTGGGGTCAGAACCATCTAGATGAGAGGACATGATACATCGTTGTTCCAAGGGACAAGACCCTTCGAGTTAGAACTTCTGATCCACTCACGGATTAACCCAAAAAATATTCAAGAAAGGTGTCTTAGTTCGTTGAAGGATCTAGAACGTGAGAAAGTTGCAGACATTTTCTGAGATATGCATTTTCAATCAGAGCTGAGGATGCAAAAATAAAGATATATGTTATCACACAAATAATCGGGCACTCATCACTGAATTTGAACTTCTGATTTGGAAAATCGCTAAACCTGTTACAATAAAAAGCGATGTCATCCTTACAGGATTTCAGGACGTCGACAAGCTGATGTCTGCAAGTAAAGTGCGAAAAATATTTTTGCAGGTTAGCAATTATCAGAGACATTCTTAAAACAAAAGTTAAGATTGTAAGTGATAACCAAAGAACGTCTCTCACTGGACATACTCATCCAAGAATTCGCTTGACGAATTTAAAAAAACAGAAATTTCAGAATGGATAAGAACAGGAAGCAAGATACTGCAGAATCAATGGAAGTCGGTTGAAGGTTGGCGCGATAACATCTGTGCATTCTGCAGAGAAGTACAACGTGACTGCTGACCTGCATTCTCCTCATGAAGGCATTCGAAACCAAAAGCCGTAGAACAAACAAAAGGAGGAAATAATAAAAAATTATAATAAAAGTCCCTACGCTGAACTGATTAAACTGTAAATTTTAATGGATACTTGTTAAATGTAGTTGCATACATTGATTTTCATCCCAATGAGTCTCCCTCGAACAATGAACAAACGGAAGAACCTTGGACATGAGGAAGAAATAAACTTGTCAGTCGGACAAGTTGGCAAGTTTCATCGAAGATTCTTGTTCGTTGCCTTTGGCTACAGAGAGTAGTTTGACGTGCAATTCTACTGGTGTTTCAACTTTTCACTAAATCATTAATTTTTCGTAACCAATGAGTTTGATCTACCGATCTCCAAAGATGATGAAATTTCATAACGCTTTTGACAGACCAACCCAGCATACTCAGCTCAAAATGACAGATATCAGCCAAATTACAAGCATTATCCGGCAGACCTGTTAGAGAAATCTGAAATTAAGCCATTTATGCTTCATTTAAATGCTCATCTTATCGACTAAATCTTCTGATCTTTCTAATAATTTTGTTCTGTCCTCGGGTATTTTGGACCACCATCCTACGGACCCCTATGAAAATATCTATAAAATCACCAATCCATAAAAAACTATTTGGTTTCTTTAACAAACTAATGTGATTTGATGTTCACAGATGTGCAAACAGGCTGCCAATAATAAACTGTTGTCAATCTATTTAGATGTTGCCAGTGTTAAATCAAATTTTCAAGAAAAAATAAAAATTCAGTAGTTTGGACGTCTCCGGTCGTCCTGGTCCTCCTAATTTCACTGGTTGTGGTATAGATATTTTTATTTCAATGAGCTGATTGCGTCAGTTTATCTTCAGGCGAATGTTTAAATACACTATAATCCTAAGGTTAAATAACCGTTTGATTTCTCCTTTCGGAACTTGATTTTTCAACATTCGCCTCCTGTTTATTTAAAACAAATGATCATTCGAAAACGGTGAAGAAAGAATTAAAGTGTACATGAAATTTAAACACCAAAAGCCAAGAATTACCATCTAGTGGTATATATATTTTTTTTTGTTTATTAAAGAAATATTTTTAATTAAACGGTAGTTGAGAAAACCGTATCGCAGTTTTGGCTTTAATCTTTTTTTACAATCGTCCAAATCGATGTAGTCGTATTATCAGCATCGTTATTCTCAAGAGAACATACGCGAAAGGTCGACTTTAACTCTAACCACAGATCAAAAGTACTTAACAAAAAATTATTGGTTACCTTCCAAAAGGATAGTTCCTACTCACAGTAAGACTTACTGTGAGTAGGAACTATCCTTTTGGAAGGTATTGAACACCACACTCACCCCATCATTTAACATTTCTATTAAATTATTGGTTATTCACTGATTAAAGTATCTTTCATAAAATCAAACCGAAATCAGAAAATCCAGGAACAATAAATTTCTAGGACAGTTTTTTTAAATTGGAGAAATTTCTCTGCGTTTTTTTTTTTTGCGGGGTGATAAACGTGAAATTTGGTTCTTACAGACCATTTTGGCCCGGTTATCTTCGCTGGGTTTGATCTGACAGTTATGAAGACAGACAAATCTTCACGTTTTAAATACCTTTAAATTAACTGACATATATAGTTTAAACATTTATAATTTAATAATATATAAGTTAAATATATAATTCATTCTTAGTCAAAAACTATTCTACTTTATAATAAATTAATTTTACTAAAATAGTAAGTCTACAAAAATTTGTTTTACCCAAAGAGTAGTTTAATAAATAGCATGATTGCCTTGATGTTACTTAATCTTTCCCGCCCCCGGTGTATTTTTAAAATTTAGATTAGTTTATTAGTTGATATGTTCGAATATAAACTATCAGGATTATAAGGAATATGTTTGTTAGTTGGAGGAGATGAAAGGGCGTAAAATTGTCTTTTGGCTGTTAATAAAATCTCTTTCACACGCCTCAAAAATAAATGATTTCACAATCATTATAAATATAATTACAGTTTTTCTACTGAGAGTTGGGTAATTATAGATAATTGAGACAGAATTAACCGCATAAAAGGTTTCCCGGGCAATTCAAAAGATGAAAATAACATCCCAAACAGCCTAGCCCTTGTTTTTCTCCAAAAAACCATTTCACAATTCAAGCTCCAAGTTGATCTTTTAAACGTTACCTTGGTGTTTCTGGCTTTTTGTTTGTGCGACATATAGTAAAAAAAAGGTTTACATCGTGCCAGTGATCATTATAAAAGAGGTCAAGGCTTAAAAATAGCACGGCTATAATAATAATGATGATACATAAATGAAAAGAATATAAGGCTCCCGCTTTTATCTACCTACTGATAAATCTGAATTGCAAACAACCTTGAAACACAATTCGGTGGCCCATCGTTTATAAACTTCGAAACGGAGATGAATAAAGACAATCATCATAAGAACAAATTGCCTCATTAGCTCAAATAGCAGATGAGGAATAAAGCACTCACCACAATTACAAGATGTATAGGTTTGATAAAGATATTTAAGCTTGTAGACCGATCTACTGAAATCATGTATAAATGAAATTCAACAAGGCAACAGGCCGGACGGGTCTCCGCATGTTTAAATAATTTAGATGTTATATATATATATATATATATATATATATAT
>CM077099.1:33149751-33195288 GCA_039619505.1 Cimex hemipterus
GGTGTAATTCGAGTTAAAATAGAATTTGATGTATAAAATTAAAAATGCCGGACAAGATTCCTACAAAGAAGGAACGAGGAGAATGTAGATAATACGGTAAACTTTTAACTCTTCAAGGGCGCTTGACCATTGGTAGGAATTCATTTCTCAGCATCACGGAAAACAATGGCGTCTTCATTAAACCGAATAAATCTAAGGACTTGAACTGAAAAGGGGGGGGGGACCATTTTTTTAACGTTATTTTAAACATTAAAATTTATTGTATAGGAACGACTCCTTGGAAGGTCGTTGAAGAAGATACACGACAAATTACACGCAATCAACACTAAACAGAATTAAAGCAACATTACAGCATCAGAAGAAAGTTGCAATGTGAAAATTCATGCAATATTCACGCACGCTGAACATTATCTACTCTAATATCAAGTTTCAGTCTACAAAGGTTTGTACAACTAATGAATTTGATAAAAATCCAGAACCGTAAAAACTTAAGTGACCTAAATACAGTTAAAGCACATAATCGATCTTTAATTTGAAAAAAAAAAAAATGCCTATATTGCTGAATTCGCAAACAGCACAGTGATGTACGATTAATGAATGCCGGCCTAAACTAAGTTACTCCGAAATGTCAAATTTCTACCTAAAGTGGTATGTTCTTAATTATATAATAATTGCCAAATTTATATCCTCACCAGAATTTCCGCAACTAGTAATGAAAGTGAAGTAAAATTAAATAATTATGTACACATGTACTTATTGTATGGCGGGTTACTGTACTCCAAGTATCCTTCTAAAAAGAACTATACGATTTATGAATTTTGTATGTATTTAGAATTGTAGAAAACTCAAGGAAATTATACGTACAATCACCATTCGGTTCTGACCTAGGCGAATTTCTGAAATTGAATTGAAGAAATTGTAATTATTGCATAGCTGTACGTATTGTATTGATGTGATTTATATCAGCCTTATAGAAATAGCTACATAAAAACCATGGATAAGGCGAATTTGAAAGGTAGAAAAACACTCAGAACTTTCTTCAAGCCTGCGATGAATGTACCTCTTCAGCAAGACTTTGATGTTACTTCTAATAATTTACACGGTTACCAAATAAAAGCGTGGTTGATGGACGATATGTAATCGGGCTGAATTTGATTTAAGATAAATGAACCAGAAATGAAGAATTCACAACCCCTCCTTATGTAAATTTGAGAAATTCCGACCTCAACTGAACAGTTCTGAAACGCCTGTCTTTGTCGTAAACGGAAGTGTCCAAAATTATAAAATTTCCAAAATAATATTCAATCTAAAATAAATTGAATTAAAAAAATTACCTTCAAACAAAGTAGATTTCTGAGGATAAAACCGCAAACTATCCTCGTTCACTGTTTTATTAACCGGCCTAAAATGAACAATTCGAAACAATTCTGGCCTAAATGAAATGATCAGTGTACAATTTCTGAATTTAATTCCGAAACCAATCCATTCTGACAATTCACTCCCAGCCTTAAAAGGAAGGGTACAGAACTACAAATTCCCAAATATTTCATCTAAGTACTATTTAATAAAGTAGATTTGTGGGATAAAACTGCAAACAATCCTCGAATACAAATTTACTGTCCGTCCTAAAAATAAACCAGTCGGAACATCCGGTTCTTATATAAGCAAAATTGATCAGAATTGTACAATTTTTGAATTTACATTCGTACCACAATGACTGAAACGTGGGACGATTATTGGACATATTGTTCATAATTATTGGTTACTTGTTTCCTACGAGGGTTTGTAAGATCAACCATCGGAGACCAAGTGTTTTTGATAAGAAGCCCATTTGTAAGTATGTCTATCCAGTGGCCCTGCATTCGAACCCAGGACCTTTACCTTCTACTGATGAGGGGAGTGACAACCCCCCCCCCCCAAATTGACAACTTGTCAGATCTAATCCAACTATTTAAATTAATGTACAATAAATGCCTAAAATAAATTCATAAACCATACGTGATGTATGTTCGGTCCTGGCTTTAAAAGGAACTGTTCGGAATTATACAAATTCAATAATAATATAAAGTAGTATTATATATATACAATATAAACTCGCAGACATTCCTGGAAATCCAAGTAAAATATTCCAAAACATTCGGTTCTGACTTAGATAAAAGTGATCAGAATTGTAAAATGTCTGAATTTACTATTCGATCCTCAAGGTCTGAATCATGAGATGATTATTGTGTACATACATCATATTATAGATAATTATTTTTTAATACTTGTAATAATCTAATCTAGCTATAAAATGAATGTACATAACGAATTCAAGAATAAGTGCACAAACGTACTTCGAAACTCAATTCCAATTCCGATCTACATTGGAATTGTGAACTTTCCGTTCCGACCTAAAACGGAGTGTTCATAAAGTAGTACAATTTTCAAAATAACATTTGTGCACAAGCAAAAAAAAATTAAATTCAAGACCCGGCCTAAACTACATTGGATCCAAAATTTCAGAAACATAAAATATAATAAAAAATAGTATTATCTATATATTTTTTCAGATTTAACAATTTAATTTGAATCAGAAACCCATTGGGTAAATCCAAGGATAAATTCGCAAAAGCCAAACTCTAATGTCAATTCCACCCTGAACTGATTTATTAATTAATTATTTAAGAATTGTTTTTCAGAATTCCAGAAATTGTTACCGCCAATTTTTCAAGTCTAAACGGCCTTCATGAGACCTTAATGAAGAATTAAGCCCTAACGGTTGCTTTAAACAAAGTAATATTTACGTTAATAACATAAAAAACGAAATTAAATAAAATTTTGATTCATATTATACGTTTGAGTAATATCACATATAAAAACCTATTTTAAAATGTTTTGTTCATGATTAAAAAAATCCTTTCACAGATTGTATAAAACTGTTAACAACATTTATAGCAAATCTGACCTTTATAAAAAATCCAAACAACCTTTCGAGCGGGACAAATGTTCAAAATTGCGAATAATTTTGATATAATCCGACGATTTCTATGTCCAGGGGAAATAGAATTTTATTATTATACTTCCGTACCTTTTCGATATTCAGTATATCCGTTCAAACTGGAAATCTTTGGTGTATGATGTTCTAATAATAAACGCATACATGATTTATTTTGCGTGGAAAGTTCGATAAGCTCTCTTCCCCTGCCCAGGGACCTCCGCCCGTTACATTTTTGCACGATTTTTACGTGCAAATTTCCTTTTATCAAAATAATTTCAAGCCAAACAATGCAATCCAGCCATTATGCTATGATCGGATGGATCTGAGTAAAATACCACCACTTTGGTATAATATTTTGTCCCGTTTTTAAATTCGAAAACGGCACAAAAGCCGAATTTCCTACTAGTTTTGTGAATTTACCTAAACTTTTTTTTAATGGCCTTCCACCACTATGGGCCAATTAGTACCTAAACCTTTAAACTGACCAAAGTTTTTGAAATGTTGAACTTTTTTTAAATAAAAAATTGATGACTTCATAATATAAAAAATATGAAAATTTCAACGCGAAAACCTCTAAAAAAAAACTTTAGCATATAGAATGCTACTATTTATCAATTACTACTAACAATTAATGGTTGATAGGAATTGCACTTTAATTAAACTCGGAAGCAGGGAGATCAACTGCAAGACAGGCTAAGTCCCAAGTTACACGTGCGCCGCTTTGACTTTTTTTTTTATTTAATTAATATATTTTCCCTTCAATTACCTCGATCCCAGTGGCTCTGAATTATGGCCGAGACGGACATCATCGGTTTCTCTTTCTTGATCATGCCGAAAGCGACCCAGCCCTGACGAGGGCCATACACACACTACTGACACAATTCGCGGATTCGACGCCAACCTCTCCTCCTCCCGAGTCCCACGCTTCGCCGCCCCACCACGTCCAATTTGACAAAAGCCGATTTATCCACAGGAAAAAAAATATTTACGAATTGTTCAGAACGAACAGGTTTGAAGGAAAGAGAAAGAAAACCCCTAGAAATTATTATCTACGTTGAATAACTGACAGGTTCTAACCATGGGTGGGCAAGCGCCCCGTTAAAAAAGACCAAACTAGTCTTTTTACAATAGCTTGAATACTCAGACACGCTATAATATTTAAAACTAATCATTTAAAAAAAATTAATATTAAACAATCATAGTGTTTTTCCAAAGTGTAGTATTACATTGTGCGCACTTAAAAACTCAAGAAACCAAATCGTCAAAAAATATATTTCTTTTTTTTTAACTTTTACAATTCACATGCCATAACGTTATTCAATAAATATTACGATATAAATATGTCAGATCTGATGATTTATTTATCATCTCTGACTCAGCCTGGTATTGTTTTAAATTGTGTCCGCTCACTGACTATATACCCGAGAAGTATGTTGATATAAACATATCCCATGTATATATATATGCTAGGTGTCCAGCAAAAACTCGAAAAAATTGGGTTATAGTGCATCCAAATTAGAGTAAAATAAAACCAACCAAACAGTTCTATTCTATCTCTATCCGGGCAGAAGTTATGAAATTTTACTTGTTCCCCCCCCCCAAAAAAAAAATCCATATCTTAAGCCATAAATTGGATTTTTTCAACATCTAGAGCATCTGATCCAATTTTAACTACAATTTTGAATTCTGCATTAATTTTCCTATATGAAGAAGCTAGTTTTAATCTTACCAAACTTATTACTATTTGAACCACTTTTTTAACGATCCAGGTTGATAAATTTTGAAAGGATGTTTTTGAAATTTCGAGTACACCATAAGAAATCCTAATAAATAAATTATAGAAATATATACAATTAAGGAAGGTTTTATAATGTCTGGCACCCCTACAAATTATTTTTGGAAATTTATCAAAGTTTCTCCTTTGTTAAAATTCTTCGATCGGATTGAGATAGCTTCGGTTGGTAGCATTTTACTCTATGTAGGATGAACTATAACCCAATTTTTTCGGGTCTATGGATCACCCTGTATCACGATCACCAGCCACGTAAATATACTCAAATACAAAAACCAGACACTCGTATTTTCGTCTTTATTTCAAACTTCATGTTTGTATTTTTATCATTATATTTATTAAAATACACTTATTTTAATGTAAACCAAATTGAACGAGAACAGAAATTCAGTTTTAATAACAATTATTTCATTGTGATGGTTTGAAACAAAATTCACCAAAGCACCGGAAAATCATTTAGTGGTAGAATAAATTGTTCGTTAAATTTAAATCCCCCACTTTCCGATGAATTTTTTTTTCAAACCATCATAATTAATTTTTTTAAATTAAAACTCATGAATTTCCGATCTCGTTTAATTTGGTTTACATTAATGTTGTTGTAATTAATATAACATAAAAATACAAATATATAGTTAGAAACAACAAATTACGAATGTCTGGTTTTTGTATTTGAGTATGTTTAAAAAAATCTTATACAGATTTTAATTATCTTTTCTGTTCTTTTCTCCTCGTTGTCACATTTTCTATAGATGGGTCTGGGTAATTGGTGATCTGTAAAAAAGAGAGCAAACCGGTGACAAAAACACGTCCAGCAACGGTTCAATGGCGAAAATAGGTGGACCCATAAAAGTAAAATATGACGAAGTAGTATACACATCTTTATTCATTTATTCGATATATGTTGCAAAATTGTCAATAAAAATATAATATTATAAACAAGCCGCTAAATATAATTATTTTAATATGTTAATAAAAAAAATCTATTAATTATTTGCAATAATAGAATTAAAACTGGATGAAAAGAGATTTTATGCTAGTTATTTTGAGCGAGTGAAAGAGTGAAATAGTGAGCGGGTGTTTCCCCCCAATGACAGTAAATAAAAATATATATATTATTATATTATATATATTATAATATATTATATTATTACATATTATTATTATTATATATAAATATAAATTATATATATAGAATTCAATATTAAACAAAGATATTTACACAATGATACTAGACAAAGAAATATAATTTGACAGAGTAGTGAGTAAATTAATTCATGTGAGTGTGAGTGCGTTCGTTTGAGTGAGTCTGATTGTGTAAAATAACTCTTTTGCTATTTGTACTAGCTGTGGGGCTGACAATGTAATGACAGGTAATATGATCGAAACTGAGGGGTTGTTAATGCGAAGCTTCAAGCCACAAAGAAAACACTCCCATATAACACATATATATCACGAATATCAAAGAAGATATAAATAATTGTGTATGTCAAGACACTTCTTAATTATTGGTCTGACAATGTGAACAGTTGAAAAAAGCTGTAAGGCAATCCTTAATGGCAAAACGTTATCAGAAAGTCTATTTCTATTGTGTATAATTATTGAATGGACAAATGAAAATATCAGTGCCTCAATTAGGATAAGTATTTTTAACAATTCAGAAAAATTTACAGTAAAAACATGGCCATATGTTATACTATTATCATACACGATATTAGTGAATATGCATTACAATGCATGTAATTATATATGTTTTATAATCACTTAAGAAGTTTTGGTTTTCTTTGTATGAGAAATTTAAAAAAAGCTCAAATTGATTGAGGATTAATAGTGTGAAGAGATTTAGGAAAATGTTTAAGAACTTCTCTGTTCCACACGATCTGAAAAATCTCCTCCTGCCTGATTAGAATTTTGAAAACCATGTATAACAATAAAATGATAGTTGATAATTTGGCAAACAGGATATCGAAAAAGACTCGTTTTAACTAAAGTGATACAACTATTGGAACAATAGAAGAAATCTGGTTGTCTTGTACCTTAATCATAGATAATCTAAGTCTGAGTTCATCACTTTGTAGACCTCAACACAATATCTAAGAAATTTTAATGCACTATTCAAAAGAACTTTAACCAACACCAACACCAACTTTATTCAAAAACTTCCGATTTTAATTGAAATGAGAAAATTTCAAAATTATTATTGAACGTCTTCTTATCGTTTATTCATGTGTATGATTAATAAACTAATAATAATATTGTTTACATTTCATACTCAGATATATAAATGTAAATGATTGACACGATAATGTACATATTTTTTATTACATTTGGTACATAATAAAAATTATACCCAATGGAGTAAATAAATGAAGGAAAAATTATTTTTTACCAAATACAAGATTTAACGTTTTAAATATTCAAATTTTAAAATTATTCTTTCTAAGTGTTTCAACTGTTAATTAATAAAGAATACAACACACAACCAACTGAAAAGAAAGAAAGCAATTTACAATGGATCTAAGGGAAATTAAGGGAAAATAATTCAAACTATGTAAGTGCATTGTTAAATTAGGTTCAAATGTGCAAGATGATAGTAAATGTGACATGAAATACTCTGATAATGCAGTAACATTTCAAATTATTTTTGCTGAAAGGTATCTCTTAAATCACAATCCCTAACAAATTGTCGATAGTCTCACCTCTTATTGATTGAATAAGTTTATATAAGACTGGAAAAATTAAAATACAGCAAGAATACCAGAAGGTAAGATAAACTTTTGATGTTTTTTAGCTATTTTGAATATTTAAAATGGTCTAACGTAAAAATTGCCTGATTATCTCCAAGGACTTTGGTCTGCCTAATCTTCATAGTTTGGCTTATCATACATTTCAATTCTGCTATGTTCAGTGGTCGGTCTGTGTGTTATTTTGCCAATGAGGACAAAGACAAGAATTGAAAGATCGGGGTGATCAGGTAATCACCTAACCGAGCAGACTGCACAATTCACTATAGATATTTTTTCTTTTTTTTATAGGCAACTCTCGACTTAAGCTTAAATAATAATGTAAATGGATCCTTACAGACCATCTTTCTCTGTCTATACTCAGATGACTGTCGGCAAACACACTACATACAGATGATGAAATGGCTAAACACTTCTGTCAGACCAATCCTGCAAGAGTATGCATGCCAGAATGATTGGTCAGGAAAATCAAGATATACCTCATGGAAAAAATCTGATAAAGTTGTCAAACTCTACAAGTGATTAAGACAAGTTTTATATTTGGGCATGTCAAATGCTATGATTAGTCTTCATTTCTGGCCAAACCATAGAGGATAGACATTTCAGGATAATGAACCTGGACTAACCTACTACTAACTAAGGGAACAATAGGGCATAATAGTTTTCAAGTTGTAAAAATAAGCATAACTACTTAGGTAATATAACTAGGTGCCATGACCAACCATCATTTCTGATTAAACAGTAAACCATAGAGGATAAACTGATCAGGATAATCATAGATGGGCACTCATAAACCAGCTTAGAAACAAAAATCTCCTAATATAGTTTTCAAGTTGAACGAATGGTTAAAACAAGCTGGCATAGTAGAATCCTTGATAAGTATACATCAGAGATGACCAACTCGGTGTGTGGTAGATCTGGCAATAAATAACCAAAAATGAAAAAATGCTGAAAAACCTAGCAAGGGTAGGCAGACCAACACGATTGATATAGATAATCAAAAAGAAGACCGACCATAATGTGCAGACAGCAAACTATCTAAGTGTCAAATCTATAAAATTTCAAGCTGTACAAATGACTAAGGTAAGTTGTTTCAGGTGCCATGATCAGCCTTCATGTCAGACCAAACTTTAGAGGATGGGCAGATCGCAATAACTGAAGATGAGAAACTATAACATACAGACAGCAAACTGAATGAAGTTTTTAAACTGTACAAACAATTAAGTCAAATTTGATGTTAAAACAATTTAGATGTCATGATTAAAAAATCTCATAATACATAATAACTTTCAAACTTTGATGAAAAAAAAATGGCAAGTTCAGAACCATGATCAGCCTCCATCTCAGACCAAATATTAGAGGAAGGCAGATCACAATAACCAAATATTATCGACAATAACGCACAGGCAACAAAGTATCTCAAAATAAAGTTTCTAAGCTAAACAAGTGATTAAAACAAATTTTAGCAATTTGATCGGATAGAGAACACTTACAGACAACAAAGCTTTCAAATGCAAGTCACCACCATATTCTGGACATCGTACTATATTAGTATGAAGAAATGACATTCATTGAAAGGAATACAGTTCCAAAATTTAAAATAATTAATATCCACTGTATTATTCGAGTTGAAAATTTCTGAATTTGTGAGTAAAAATGAATCTGACACTAGGAGATTCAATTTTGTCTAAACCTCCAGGCCATTCCCCAAAAGCAGGCATTAAGCCGCGTTCGGTGGAAAATATTGATCAATTGACCCGATTGTTGCAAAATAGGCTGATATTGCTACCTAAAAAAAATGAAAGAAGCAGAAAAATTTGTGTACAATGAATTTGTTTTTGTTTCACGAATGTATTCCACGGGGTTGAGAAACACCTGTTCAACCCTTGAGTTTTTGATATATTAAAAAAATAATAATAATAAAGTAAAATAAGTAAAGGAGGATTTTTTGAGAAATTATAACCTGAACCAAATCTTTCAAATATAAAACAAAACTGACCTCTTTCGTTTGTTTCCATCTTTATACGACAGATTTTTTTCCCCCAAAGGTCCGAACTATTTCCAGTCGTCGCGTTCCGATCCGGTCGTACGACTGGCCGAGTTTATTCAAACATTTCCACCGGGAACGGAATAATATTCGATCAGTCAGTTTGTCCCACTTTTGACTTTCCTTTTACTTTACATTTCTTTACTGAGGGGAACATGGCCGGCAACAGAACCAAGGGACAACAATAAAAAACCAAGGTCGATGAACTCGCGACGGCTCGCATCCGACGGACTTTCAAAGGCGGATTTCGACGTGGATCCACTGATTCGTCGGGACGAACGCGATTTACGACATTCAACTGGGGCTTCGGACAGTTTCTGATATTAATTCTGGCTTGTGAGAAACCCGTTGTCCATTCAGGTGGCGGTGGGAAGTTTTGCTACCCGAGCCTGCGAGCGGCCCAGTGGCATACCTTTAAGGGTTTTAGTTTTGGCTACTATTTGTGAGGACTTCGGGGCGCCACCGCCGCGACTAAAAAAGTCAAATATGAACTTCATCCTGACCTAAGTAAACATTTTTATATTATTTTCATTAAAAACAGTTGCAGCAATATAATTAAATACTGTGAAGAATAGCATGTCATGAAATTTTTTTTAAAGTTTATACATAGATAACAATATGGTCCATTGAGATTGAAATAAACTGCACAAAAATGAATAGGAGTAGTGCCAACTGTGTACTATTAACTTTATTAAAGCTTATTACATTTATACTGAAAGAAAATTTAATTAAGGAATTTTGAAAATTAACCAAAGGTTTTAATTCCATAATTTTGTTTATTAGATACAATAATTTTATAAAACAATTAATACATTGTATAATATCTTCTGTTCGCTAAAAACTCTATTCACCTGTTAGGCATATTTTTCCCACGATGAATACCAGGGACTAGAAGTGTTCATTTTTGAAGGGGATTGGGACCAAATTCAGGGTCGCTGAGATCCGGTCCCGCTCCTTCCCTTGATGAGTGTTGTGTCAATTTCTTTCAAGTGCCACCACCGGTTCCCACAAGTATCAAAAAAAATTCCACAGATGACGACCACAGGATCTACTAGCCGAGAGTCTGATGCCTTAAGCACTCGGCTATTTTTAAAGTTGTAAAACAAAAAATATGATCAAAGCGTCAAATTAACAAATCAAATCAAAATTTGTGCCACTTTTTCTGTGGAGCAGTGTAAAGTAAACATTGCTGCATTTTTCCATTACAAATTTATTACAATCACAACACTTATTTACTATACTTATTACTTCCCTAGAAAGGCATACTACTGGCTCTGAACTTCTGACAAGGCGCATAACAGATCAGTTAAGTTTCGCAAGAGATCACATTGGTCTGAGATTGGAGTACAGTCTTGTTCTTGGTTGATGTCTTCGGACAACTGAGAGAGGACAAAAAAGAACAGGAAAGCAATACACCCCTGAAATGTTTAAACTCTAGAGAAGCTTGGAGGTGGTGGTGTTATGGTTTGGTCAGGTATTTCTTTGGAAGGTCGCATAAACACAATTTTCATTAAGGGTTCCCTAACAGCCGAATGATGCATTGAAGATGTATCATCAGAAGAAGAAAAGAACAGGATGGCCACTTTTTTTTCCTCTCAGTGTAATATTGATAACCAACCACCATATAATCGTCCATCTCCAAATTATTTGAATCTCATATATGAGTTAAATTAGCAAATTACTGTCTTAACAATACTATAGAACAAAAACGTGGTTTCACCAAAGAAAAATACATAACTACCAACTTTACTCCAGTACTTTATACTGAAAAGTTCAAGTTTCCAAAGCATTTGACAAATTTTATTACCACTTCTTGCCGAATTTCTAGCTCATATATTCCACGGCAATTCTCTTTCTACCTCCATAATATAAAACAATACGTTAAATTAAAATCATACCATTCTTTCCAATTTCTTGCATCCTCTGGAGACCCCCCAGGGTTCTCACCTCGGCCCCTTTATATTTAACATCTTCATTAATGTTAGTGCTTCTGCTCTTAATGACACATACTCTCCTCCAGGTTACCGCAAACTATTCCATAGAATCAATTCTGAACCTGCTGCATTTATTTACTTAATAATAACCTAATATAACACATAATACATAATAATAATAACTTAATTATACCCTCTAACTCCTTTATTCCATACTGCTCCTTAATCTGGACTCCACATTACAATACCAACATTAAATTATTAGAACAAATTCATCACAAACTCCTTAGGTGGATAGGCTGCAGTAAAATAGGTGTACCATATTTATGATCTTCCCACTGACATCCTATAGTAACAATTAAGTCTAATTTTGCTTGAATCTCGACATAATACACTTGAGGCTCTATTTTTGTATAAGTTTCTTGTCAACAAGATTCCCCTGAATTAATTCAACTAATAAATTTCCACATCCCCACTAACCGAACCCTATCCTACTCGCTCTTCTACTCCTTAAACTACCATCAACTACCTATTTCATTCTCTTCTCAATGGGCTGCACAAACTTGAAAATAAAATTAATAACAATATTAACGTCTTTAATAACTTTCTCAGACATTTCCAAAGTTCTTTAAAACATATTCTGTAGTCACTACACTACCTTTTCTTACATTTCAGTCACATACATTCCACTTATTTCCAGTTATACTCAAGTATTTTACCATATTAAAGTGATATTAATTTATCTTTATTAATTATTAAGATTGTTATTTTTATATTATTATGTCATTACTTCAATTATCATTTCTTATAAATTTTATAAATGTACTTACATGTATATTTTCTATTCCTTTCAAGGAAGTATACCAAGTTCCTGTTAGAAGTATTCTTAACAAATCAACTCATACTATTAATTTATAAATTAAAAAATTATTATACTCCGTCCATTATTGAATAAATTAAATAATTACTTAAAGAGATTTCTTTTGATTGTAAAGGCTGAGACTGATAAGAGGTTATATGTCAAGCAGATTGTAACAGATAAAGAGTTTTTGTTAGGGGCTTATGTTTTTCCAATGGTTAAGTTAAAATAGAAGGCGTTTTAATTGTACATAATGTATCTTATAGTTTTCGTGCACAGATAATAGAAATCAAAAACTGAAATAATGTTTAAAGTGATAGTTTTTGCAATTAACAATCAATGAGCGAAATGAAAAGTTTCTTGAGGATCGTTCGTAAGTTTGGTTTATTTCGTAAAATCGGTGTTGTAATATTGGTGTACTTCCTATACCTCTGCGGTGGGTTCACACATTTAATAGAAAAACGTTTCAACGGTGAATTTCCACTTGGAGAGGAATCATATAATGAGATCAGAAGTTCTTGTTTGAGAGGTATAAAACCCGACATCGAGCCTTTTAACACGTACAACTACGACTTCAAGTATTTCGCCTCTCAAAAATGCTTATCAGAATCGAAAATAAAACTTGCAATTATAGTCAAGTCAGCTATTGGGAATTTTGACCGGAGGCAAGGCATCAGGCGGAGCTGGGGCTTCGGAAATAGATATTCTGATGTAGAGATGAGAACTGTGTTTATATTGGGCACTGGTGATGATGAAGAACTTCAAAAAAGAGTCGACAAGGAGAACAGCGAGTACAATGACATTGTACAAGCAGCCTTCAGAGATAATTATTATAACAATACAATAAAAACTTTAATGGCTTATAAATGGGCTGTCAAGTACTGCAGCGATGCCAAGTTCTATGTTTTCAGTGATGACGATATGTACGTATCAATAAAAAACGTTTTGAGGTTTGTCAAGAATCCTTTGGATTATCCTGACTACCTAGAAGTGCCTATAGTGTCTTTAAAAGATTCCCACCATTACGAAATAAGGCGAGAACTCAGATACAACAAAAATATACCTCAAATGTTGGATTTTGAGCTTAACGACAAGGCTGAATTGTATACAGGCTATGTATTTCAGTCATCTCATCCACATAGACACTTCTGGAGCAAATGGTACATATCGTTGGAAGAGTACCCTTATGACAGGTGGCCACCTTATGTCACTGGTGGGGCTTATATTTTGTCGAACGTTGTCCTTCACGAATTTTATTATGCTAGTCAAGTTACTGAACACTTTAGGTTCGATGACATTTACATTTCCATATTGGCATACAAACTCAACATTACGCCGATTCACAATGATGAATTTTATTTCCACAAGAAGCAATTCAGTGGTAATAATTATAAATACGTTATCGCTTCTCATGGCTTTGATAATCCACATGAACTTCAAGATTTTTGGCATCATCAAAAAACAATTGGAAATGCTTGACGTAAAATATATTTGTAAGTTGTACAAAATCTTCCACCTGTGATCACAAATACATGTCACTTTTAAATTTATGATTTGTCTTTTTTTATTCTGACCAGCTGTTTTCTACCTTTCAATGAGAGTTAGCCCTCATTATTAACCTTGGGTCTGATCTTTTCCTGATCATCCTGTTATATCTGGTTATGTCTGTCAGGGGTTTTTCAACATTTTAATTTCTTTATTGTACACAGACTAACCAGTTTACGTTTTACAATTGTTAACATGTCATCATTCTAGTTATTACTACTTTTATTTTATATATTTGTTAATGTACACACATATATGCAAAATGTTCAGGAGGTGATTGTACAGATGAGAAACGGAGATGTTTCTCTAATCATGGGGTCATCTTCACATTTAGTGGTAGAAAGGTGAAAAAGTTGTGAGGTCAAGTAAAGCAGATCAAGTAATTCAATCTATTAAACACGGCATAGGCTGATTCTGTTAATGACAACAAGTTTTGTCTGTTTGTAGGAAATAATTGACAAAATATCATCAAACTGCTGAAAATGAAATGAGCTGGCAAAAACCAACAAGAAAAGCAGATGAGAATGATTAAGATTCAAGATGAAGGTTCATTTGCTTCATCAACCTCACCACAATGGTAAAAATAATACTTACGTTATTAAGGGTGTGTCAGTGATTGAATGGTTAAAGTTGCATTGATATGTCACTGTAAGGTAAAAGTCCTGAGTTCAAATTCAGGAGTAACTTTTTTCAAAAACACCAGCACTGGGAGTTGATATGACCTGTACTGTTGAGAAACCCTATTAAACAAAAAATCACCAAGAGGGTTGTTTACAATATCTGGTTCTGGAATTTTATTTAGAAAGGCCTCAGTGGACAAGTGGCTAGGGCATCCAATTCGTACTTGGCACGTTCTAGGTTAGAATCCCAGCACATTCCATGAAATTTTAATTGTTATTTGTGTATACTATGGAGAAAGTATTGTAAAGTTGTCTATGTGGGACGTTAAGCCCACCTATTTGGCAGGAATTACTTTACTTTTTGAATGGTAATCGAGCCCACATCCAACTCGCATCACTGTCCAAGTTACACAAAATATAGTCACATGATTATTAACTTTATCGCCATGGTAAGTGAGAAACTCAGTTCTGCATTGTGAACATGAATTAAAGATGGTCCTACAAAAAGCGACTTATCTGAATTCTCTGATTTCACTCATACCAGACCATATGCTATTACTTCCTCACCACAGATGACTGAAACGTAAACACCACTTGTACCCGACTGAAGGATTCATTTATAACCAAAGAATTACCCTGTTATTGACATATAGTACCTACCGTATTGTGATTTTCAATTGTGAAATAATTATATAACATCAGTTCTTGAAATTTAGTGCATCATGATATTATTATTTAAATTACTCTGGTATTTAAACAAATGTATGTAAGTTTAAAAATTTATATTTTGTTCTTCATGAAGAGGCTACCAGTCTATTAATATTGCAATTCTAACGGAGAAATGTCACTTGTATCATTCATATGATGGCTCCCAATATCAGTACTCAGCACAATATGTTGTATTCTATAAATAAATAAATTTAAAAAAAAACTAAAGATGGTGAAATCTGCCTGACAACCTCAAAAATGTCATAAATAGAGGTTTATTACCCTGCTTATTCCATGGGTAAATCTCACAAAATAAAACACTTTTATATATTAAAAAATGTGATAAAAAAATTATATTTGATTAAAAAAATAGTAACAATGAAATTGGTTATTTAATTTTTTGTTTTAAGTAATTAATGATAGTAATAATAAAACGAATTCATTAATGAAGGCGGTTGTTATTTTAAAAAAGTGGCCTAGATGTAGTTGTCCTCTATAATTTCACTATCCCTTCGGACCTTGTTCAGTAAGACCTCCGAACTTTCCAAAATCTACGGATCAGAGTTATCTATTAATTTATTTTTTCCTATAGCTGTTAATATTATTTACCTTCATGTAAGCAACTTCGGACTCTTTGATTGCCGAATCGTAACTCTGCCTTACATCATATTTCTTTCTAAGACTTGCATTGACATTGTCCAACTGTGATTTTAAGGCGGATAGTTGCGATTCAAGTTCCGATTTGATGTTTTCCTCTTTTTCAATTTCACTGAGAACTTCATTCCTTTTTATTTTTAATGTCTCAATGCCTATTAAAAAAAAAAAAAAAAAAAAAAAAAAGGTGCAAATCACCAAAAAGTTGGGACAGTGAACGTTTACAAATTATGGTACAACTATCATACATTTTACCAGTTCTTGATTGTACTTTTGAAGAGCTGCTCCCTGCTCGCCCATTTTATATGATTTCTAGGATCAAACGAATTCAAACATTTTATGAAGCCTCTCCAAATTTACTTGTTATTTATCTGTATCCAAGTCACCGGGCCTTCGTAGTTTCTTCCATACTCCCCATGTCTTGACTGTTTACCTTTCAGTTAAAACCATATGACACGCTTTAGGTTGTGAACAGTAAAGATTTACTTAATAAAGATTGTAAACAAAACCGTTGGTGAACCTCCAAGGCTCCAATGTCCAAAAGTCTGTGGCAGTCATCAGCGTAAAACAATAAAATTTACTTTTAAAATAACTTTATTTTCCACAGTTGTTAACGTTAAAATTTGTACTGCATTTTAAATTACTAAGGGTTACACTGCCTCTTCCAGGCACTTACTGTTATAATATACTTACGCACTTATTAGTAGTGTATCAATAAATATTGTTAATAAAAACTGATGTCTTTTGTGTATATGATTTTTTAAATTCAAAAAGATATTCTCTGTAAAGAATTGTAGTAATGTGTCTGGGTCTCTGCTCTCCAATATCTGCACATCCTTGATTTGTAATGGTATTTTAAAAAATTTTCATAATCCTAGGTTTTTCCTGGTTTTTCATTTTCTACAAGAAACTTTTATGGCCTATGTCTAGAGGGCATTATTACTTAGTTAACACTTATTTTAGCAGTGTGTATAGAAATAATAGTATTATATTTGATAAACCTTCCTTTGATAGCAATGATTTGAATTTAAATGTTCTAGTCATACATAATTCTGATGTTTATAATAAACTTACCGTAAACTACGCTGACATACGATAATGTATCTGCTTATTTTCTAAAAGATTAGTGTTCGTCAGCTGCTAACTTTGTTGTATAGCTTGTCATTGAGAGTAGGATTTATGCCAGATGTTCGGGAGTTACCTATGTAATGCCTACTTATAAAAGCGGTGATGTCAAATGTTAATAACTACGTCTCGTAAATATCACTTGTCTGATAGTGAACATATTTGAATCTTTTATTTATGATAAGATATATAATATATATAAGATAAATTATACTCCTGGCGCATCTTTAAACCTGTTTCTTCTTTTTCTGACCACTTAATCCTCCAAAGTAGTACAATACGTTTCATTCTAAGTGTTTAAATAATAATCTAAACCTCAATACCTCAAAATGTTTTCATATCTTCTTCTCAAGTTGCAATAATTCTAGCAACTACATTTATACAATCAATGGTACCCTCTCAATTCAGCTAACGGTATTAAGGACCTCGATATCTTGTTTGATGCCTTTTTGACAAGTCATGTTTCTAAGTTTTGCAATTACATATATCAGTGTCAAATCTGGTTTGGATTTGAGAACATTATTTTACATTGACAAGTAGCTGTGTTAATGCCTTAACTTTTGCACTCACTTACTCCCCTCTTATTTTTTTATTGAATATGTAAAATACGTATGTTTATTAAAATTTTCTGACTCACTAAATCCTGTAGAGTATCACATTATTTAAATAAAGATGGGTGTTGTTTAATAGCATTTTGGAAGAAGAGAACAAACCGTGATTAATAATATGTAGACTACATTTTAATTCCATTTTATTAGAGGCTTACAATAGTCTAAACAAACACACAAAATTTAAATGTCTTGTGATTTCATTGTATAAAGGAAATATATAATTTTAATTATTAAGGAATTAAAATGGTCTCAAATTCAGTAATTTATTCAAAACTGGGAGCTGTATTATCTTCTCCCAAAATAGCTTTTGCTATTTGTAAGTTTGCTTTTAACTCCTGTAACAAATTTGAACCAGAACAACAAAATAAAAAAATTAACTGGACTAATTGAAAAGTTAATTTGACTTTACATTACCTCATCATCAAAATGAACATTTCGGCGGCGTTTTTCTCTCAAAGATTTGTACAGTGCCAAGGATAAGATGCCTAAAAATGAGAATAAGTCATTCTTTTAATTTCTGACAATACTGAGTACCATGTTACCTTTGGTTCTTGAGTCTCCTAGCATCAATTTATCATTTATGATCATCAATTCTTTCTCATATTTTTCTTTTTTAATCAACTCTTCAGTTGTTAATTCTAAATAAGTAATTTTCCTTAATGTGAATAAAATTAATTTGGCTACATTGAAATTAGTATCTTACACATATTTCTTCTTGATGTACAGCAACAGTATAATTAATGTTAATGATACTAGTAAACATTAGTAGGCTATCATAGGTATTATTTTTTGTTATTAGTTGTGTTATATTTATTATTTACCAGGAATGTTGAATTAAATCACAATGCTTAACTGCATGCTGTCTTGACGAGATGCAGTCTTAAGGTTGTTCCAAGGTTCCTGGTCATAATGAAACAATATAAGCTCTCAATATATAGATTTTCTACTTATTAGATTGAAGTTTATAACCTTATAAAACACAGTTATGAGTAATATATTTATCACAACTTTTAGACCATAGATCAATGATCTTTAGATCAATATTCAAAGTAGAAAAGTAGTAAAGTAAGTTTATTTATTTTTCAACATTAACTTGAAATTTTATTTTTTTATTATATTTTCATTACTTTTAGTTTTATTATTTTTTGTTTAATTAGAGTTGTGGACTTTTTAAATGTTCATATGAATAAATCTTTGAGAAAAGTATTGCTTTTGCTCTGTTCATAAGTGTAATCAAAGTTTTATGTTCTAAATACATAAGTTTTAATAAGTTAAGTTAGAAAATTGTCAAAGGATCAATTAACAGGATAACACCTAGACCAAATCATTGAAGAAGGTAAAATGCACAGATAAACAAAACCAGCTAGAAGAAGCTCAGAAAAATGGATGTAATCAAGCTACAGGTTTACCTTGCCAATGGTAACATTTTTTTGTAAAGTTTAATTTTGGCCACAAATCTATAAATAATTATTTTAAAACATACCCTCAATCCTTTCACCCAGTGATCGTATTGCCTCCATTTTTAACTGAACAACAATGGTATTGTTTGGGTGTAAAATAGATTCCATTTGTTCAATAGAAAGTTTTTTAATTTTTGACTGTATTTGTGAAACTTCTACTGGATTTAACAGGGCATTGCATTTATCACATTTCCATTTTGAGTGAAAGACAAGTGGTAATATGGGCAAATATGTACCACCACATTTACACCAAAAAGCCGACAAATAACTTCCAAATTCCTGGGGGGAAAATACACCTGTTTTTATATTATTTAATAAATAATGTTGCAAGAACTTACTGTTGGATCTTGACATCTTAAACATCTGCAAAGAAATTCTTTTGTCACGCGTAGGAAAACTTGTCTGCTGTTTGTAGCCCATAAAAGAGGACAGTATGTATTCGTAATCTCATCGCCTTGTGCTATTCGTTTTGTTGCTACCACTGTCATCATAAATGGATCATCTTTTGAATAAAAATGCCTTGTGTTTGGGGAACAATCGTTGTTCATGATTGCTGCCAAAGGATAAAGCCCTCTTAAGCTCAAAGGTATATCTGCACCAAATGTTATTTCAAAAGCTGTGCTATTTAAAACCCCACAGCAATGTTCAATCCACTCTTCATCACTCTCACTGAGAAAATCACCAACAATTTCCTTTATTCTATAAATCTGAAAATTATATATGAATATAGTTTTTCTCAATATGATTAACAATTAATTACGGTTTTTAGTAGAGATGAAAAAAGTTAATGGCACGAGAGGGATTCGAACCCACAACCTTCAGCTAGATACACTGCTGCTCTACCACCTGAGCTATCATGACCTCAATCCACTCGGACATCAACTCCCCATCTCAACCTCACCTTCGTGCCATTAACTTTTTTCATCTCAATTAAAAACCGTAATTAATTGTCATATATTAATTAGCCGAGCGGACCATGAAAATAGTGAATTAGTGAAATATGATTAACTTTAAGTACTAATTTTAAAGCACAATATGAATTTTGTTGTTTTGTTATCTCTGATAAACCTTGCCAGCAGGTTCATCACAAAAACTACACATATTGCATTTTTGTTAACTACCTCTTTGCGAACAGATTCTTTAGAGTTGGCATGTAGTTTTTTGATTATTTCACGGTCTTCTTCTTCTACCAATAAACAACGCAATTGTGTCAAAATATGATAAAGTTTTAATGACCACAAATCTTCATTTATGAAGATTCGTCTTAAAACTTTGCATTCTTTGTAATGGTTAGGGGAGTTTTCACATTCCGAACTGCATACAGGTAAATGACAGTTTTTAAAACATTTTCTCAGTGGTTTTTTGACGCTACAACAAACGATACACGCTGTAAGCTGCAGTCCTGTCATTCTGGGTCCTGAATTCAATTTAAACAATTAGAATAAGTAATTATAATGAAATCCAAAATTCTGTTGATACCTAGTAAATATTATGTACTTACCCACAACGATTGGAAAGTCTTTGAATATTATTTCTCCATTTTCAATGTTTCTTTTTGCAAACAGCCCTTGACCTGCATATTTTGTGTTTCTTACTTCCCATATTACATCTTTCGATGAGGGATTTTTTTTCATCAACAGCTCATTTAAATCAGACATGTTTTTAAAATCACTGCATTAATTAATGTTTTAAAGATTAATAATCAATTTTTAAACGTTAAGACCTGGGCTATGTATAAAATCTGGTGTCGTATTGATTCTATCTCAAAATCTCAAACGTGCTAAATATAAAAATATAAATGAGGGCTCAGACAGACGCAGTATTTATAGTAAAAATAGATCAATGTTTGTATTGTGTCTACTTATGTCTTAACTTAATACTTTTGTTACAAATATTTTAGGGACTTAATTAGTCCCTTTATAAGAGGTTGGTAACTCAAATTGTACAATTAATATTGTATAATTAATATGTGTAGGTTAACAATTAAACAGCTCATTTAGTTTGAACCTACTTGGCAAAGTGACAAGTACACCAGACATATTTTGTTGTGAATCTAATTAAACAAGATCCAAAATTCATGTTTTAATAAAAATTATTTAATTATAATGGTTTGAAAGAAAAACCACCAGAAAATCATTTAGTGATAGATTAAATTTTAACTAACAAATTTTTTACATAGGTTTGCTCTTATGCTTTACAAAGGTAATAAATTAATAAGTAATTAATAATAAGTAATTTTTTTGGTTCTTGAATTTTTTTTCATACCATTATAATTAAATTATTTTTATTAAAACTCATGAATTTTTGATTTTGTTTCATTTGAATTATATTAAAAATAAACAATAAAATACTGCTCGGTTTTATTCTTTGAGTTAACTTTATTTGTCATTTATTTATTTTTAAATAAAATTATAATATTTCAATTTATTTCAACTTCTCTTTGGGCTGATTACTTTATATATATTGATCATTTAATATTTTTCATAATTGGAGCTTAAATAGCATTGTAGCCCCTTTAATAAGGTTTTGCTGGTATTAATGTATTTAAACCATGTATTTAAACCATTATTTATTATTAACATCTTTACATTTTAGAAGCAAATTTCATTATTCTAGTGTCAGTTTCTTTCATTGGCACTTACAAAAACATGATTTCAATTTTTTTTCATTTCAATTTTCATTTGAACCTACAGAACTTTTAAGGAATTCAAAAAAGCTCTAAATTTAATAACTATTTCAAATGGCAAACAGTATTAATTAATATTCATTAATAAGAAAAAGGATTAGCAGATTCCAAATATTTTCTGTTTGTGAATATTTTTTTGTAATTTTTATGATATTTCTTTTATATGCCATTAATAAAGAGTTTACAACTAATGAAATAATTGGCAAGTGGAAACCATAATCTGGAGACATCCAAAAAGTGGCTGATTTACTCCTTTTTGCAACTTTTTACCTTGTAGTTATTTTTCTTATTTCTATGATAATTTTGTCTAATATAACATATATAAACAGTTTGCAACAAACAAAAATTACTTAACAAATGGATTGATATATTAAATTGGCAGATAACTCAAATAGAAGATAAAGATAACAACATAATACAAGTCAGATAAGGTAGATTGGCGCCTTTTTCTATTTTCTATTATTTTGGATATTTTCAGAATTTCTGTAGTATTTTGGTTAAATACATCATTAATAAAAGAGTCTATAACAAAATAAATGAGCCGTTAAAATGCCCTTAAAGGTTAATAATAATAATAATAACAAAATAAATTATTAACAAATAGAATAAATACTAAAATTTGTTAATTGGTGGACCGGACTGCATCTCACAATCTTCAAATAATCATTAACTAACGATCACTAGCCCAGAGGGGATATCCCGAAGGGAAAGTGCTGTCCCACACGTGTGACTCACGGGTACCTGTTGGTTGGCACGAGTCGACTTATGTGCCCAGCATGGCAAGTAGGTAGGCTCACCGTACCGCACATGTTGGAGGGTTGCCACAGCTTGGTGCTGTATAGGGACCGTACTGGAATACCGCCTGGTTATACGAGAGTACTGGAGCATGGCAGCGAATTCGAGGACAAACTTTTTAGGTTTTTTAGAGACATCGGGATGAAGGGTTGTACATAGAGGGGTATATAGATTATAAGTTACGTTTTGTATTTGGTTTCTGGTAGAATAGAAGTATGTTGGCGGCGGTGCAGCATATTAATTTAATTGGATTTGTATATAGTGGTATGTATGTATTTATTGTATGAGTGAGTGTGTGAATGACATCTTAGGAAACATAAGGGCGCCGAAATGACCAAAGAAGTTGATGGCGCCCGACCAGAGCCCAACCAAGGAGTCGCTTATGCACCAAGGTGGGTGACTCCCTCTGACCTATCAGCTGGACTTGCAATTCTAATTCTAAAATAACGATCACTAAACACCACACATTAAAATTCGCAGTGATATTGAAAGGGCAGATTAACATATTTACATTTATTCCTTTTTGCTACTATCCATTATTGTTGGTATGCCTGGCAGTTTATATAACATTTGTGTTTAACACAGCATAAATAATTTGTAACAAAAGAAATTAAGCACGATCCAAAATATAAGTTAAACATAGCAAATTTACTAATTTTTGCAACATTCCGTTATTATTATTTTGGCAATTAAAACAATATTTTCTTTAACATAGATAAATGGACAGTTTATAATAAAAGAAATGATTAACGCTTTTTCAGATGAAGCAGTTTGGTTGATTCAACTTGCCTGGTTGACTATCAGCTAGTTTACTACTGCGTGAAGACTCACACCATGTAACTTGTGGAATCAAGCTCTCTTTTTGGGAGGTAAGTACACATTAGAACCCAAGGAAGCAGGAGCACTTCTTGTGCTTGCTCTTCTGCAAAAAGAGAAGCAAAAAGAAGGTCACCAGTAAAGAAAAGTGTGGGTTTATCTGTTGTTATAAAATTATAAAACTGGCGCTTTCTCTCAAATACTGTGGTACTTCCCTCCAAGCTTCACTTCTTTTAATTTTATCACTAAACTCTTCATTTGTCATGTCCCATATCACAGGGTTAATACGAATGTCTTTAATGAACTGCTTCATATTGAAACTTGCAATTGCAATGGATTCCAGGGTGACTGAGTTGATTCAACTAGCATGATTGGTGTGAGGAATGAATGCCGAGCAGTGTCTTTGAGTTGAGTCAACTAGTGGAGATGAGAATGTGAGGGGCACTTGTGTCTGCTGGCCACCCTCCTGGGCAAATAAGTTGACTGCGTGTGAAGGGGTTGGGACAATTCCCAACCATTTTGCTATCATTCCTTGACACCCATTCATTCAACTAGTCTGAAAGAGGCCTAAGAAATGGAATAAGAGTACTACCAAGTTGGTGGGTCACGAATTTGAACCAAACTTTTTTTGATGATTCTACAATCAAAAATATTGTACACTTATCCACCCTGGTTTTGCAAAAAAAGAAAGTTTCAGTTTTAATATTTTTATTTTGTCGTTCTATTTGCTCTAATCATCTATATGAATTTGCATTGCAATTTTTTTATATTTAGATTGCAATAAAAAATGTTAAAATCTATACTATGTACTTATTCATAACCAAAAAAATTTAAAAACCAAATATATTTCAAGTAAACCGTAATCTTTTTTTTTGTGTGTGAAACTAATGTTTGTTTTAGCACCTCTAGAGAGTCCTAACTTTTGTTTGAATTTAAATTTATTTATTTTTCAGCCCTTCAAGTTTGTCAAATCTTTGAGAAGTTGTCGGAATATCTGTTTGAAACAGCTACAAGGATTTTAATGTCAAATGGACCATTTGAAAGAAGAAGAATGCTGCTTTTTAAATATATTATTAAATATATCAAATATTTCTATAAGAAAATACACAAAATAGCAAAATTATATTTGTAAAAAATTAATTAATTTTTTTATGATAATAATTATTTGATTTTAATGCTTAATACAGTTATAAAATGAACTTGACAATTATTTTTTAAACAAATCATGAAAATCAGTCCACTAGGTTTTGAGAAAATCATTAAAAACTATTTTTTAAATTAAATTGTTACAATATAATTGCTCCAAGATGCTTTTTCGATTTTTTATATGGACAGGATAGATTTAAATTATTTCAAATTCCATAAAATGGAATACAGAGCCTGGAACCTGTTTAATGATGTTGATTAAGACTTAATTTTTTAAAAATATGATGTACATATTTGACAGATAGTTAATCTGGATAATTATGGTCACAAATTAAGTGGGAAACGGAACATGCTGTGACGTCGAAAAAGTCAACGTAAGGTGCACCGTTAACGCGGGAATACCCAGTACCCGCGCAAATACCTGTTAACTTTCCGAAGAGAACGGTTACAGTACCTGGGATAGATAAAGGGCTACCCCTACCCTAATAAACAATTACAAACACAATAGACTATAGAACTATAGAGTTCAGTAGCCCTTGTAAAGTACTTTCCAAAGTTCAGAGGATTCCATTTTTCAAGTTTATTCTATATCGGTCTTAGTTATGCAGTCGTGTTGTGAAATGTTTATGTGTTGACGTTGATTGTTTCCTAGTCTGACCTAATAAATTGTGCTTATTTAATAAACAAATACCTACACATCGTGGTAATGTCTAGTGCACAGGGTCAAATTAATTTTCATAAAAAGAAGAACATTGTTAAAAACATGAAAGGAAAGGAGAATAAGTACCATTCTCCTGTAAAAGATGTGCAGAAACAAACTACAACAGGTGCCAAGAAAAGAGTCACTCCAACAGGTTTTTTTTTAATATTCGTATTTCGCATCACTGATCATGATTTATAAAGAGTCTTATGCTTTACAGACAGTGATAATGAATGCAGTCCTCCTAAACAGGCCAAGAGCCCTTCTGCTTTAATAGAAAGACTGAATTTGGAAAACAGCAAAAAAAAATCAGGTATGTCCGCTTGAAGTACTATACTCAAATGCAGTAGTCTTTTTAAACCAATAACAACAATTGTACACAATATTTTAATTTAATTCAGGCTTGTTTTATCTTTTTGTTTTAAATATTGTTTAAAAAATAACATAAAAGTCAGTCTATAATGTAAAACATGTTTTATAATCTTGCATATATTATATAATTTTGTTTTTCAGACTGCAGTGATGAAAGCAGCCCTCGTAAATCACGAAATCCTGTTGTATTACTTGAGAGGATGAATTTGGAAAATATTGGAGACAATTATAAAACTACAAGTATTCATTAATTTTCATGATTTTTATTTAATAAAATACTATTTACAGTATAAGCAGAAGCTAGAATTTAGTTATATAGTATAAAGTTTGGGGTAACTTTATAAAATAGATGGATTTCCTTCCACTCAGGGAGGTCTTTGGAGTTCAATAATTCTGATTTTTTTTAATAGTGTTAAAATACAGTATAATTGGTCTGGATTTTCATTCTCATAAAACTCACATTGCACACCCGCAAGAAAAATGACACAACTCAAAAAAAGAAAATTATTACAGCAGTGACAGATGGAAGTTTAATTTTTTTAATTAATGTATTAAGTACAGGCCATTACAGTTCTTGGAAATAAAAAATGTATTGTATGTCAATATTGTCTTTCATTTGTCCAAAGCGAAAACACAAAACTATAAAAATCCAGTTGTACTACGCTTAAAAAACTACCTACTTTTTGAGTTGTGACACTTTTGTTGCTTATATTGGCTCAGTAATTCAAGTTACAAAGTGAGTGACAAAATTATAGACACACCCCTAATTGTTATGATTTTTTAATGTAATGGGTTTGTACTACACATATTTATTCAGCACACATGATATAAATATTTTTTTTCATTAAACTTTAATTTTTCAGTAAATGAGGGAAAAATTTATTAAAATATTAAATTTAAACGATTATAGACACCTAAATAAAGGGATAAAGTCAATTTAAAACAGTGTTATAATATTTGGTGGCATCACCACTCAGTTTTATTATTTCCAGTAATCTTTCTGGAATGGTTTTGTACAAATTTTGAATAAAATCTTGAGGAAAATTATTCCAAGCAGTGGTGACAGCTGTCGTCGACAGAGTTGTACTGCTTACAGACTTTATTAAAATTAATGGTTGTCAACAAATTTAGAATAGGTTTGTCCATGTCATGTAAAAGTCATGTTTACAAATATATTATTATTATTATTATATTCTAAATCTTGATTTTATCAAACTCCAAGTTGTGATCTTTTAATACGCTAGAATGTTACATTAAAAAGATTTATAGCATATAGCATTGTAGATTTATATATTATAAAACCAATAAGTTATTGTAGAGCGGCATAAATTCCTTCACCAAACAAGAAAAAACTGCCCTAACTAGAAATGTGCCATTTTTTCTGATACATACTTACACCAATGCTATAAAACTAGTCAGAACTGTTGTCGTTAATGGTGACAATATGTTCCCTCCAATTCAAAAATTTTGTCTTGTGTCAAAAAAGTTGGCTTGCAGCTAAAGAGTTCACTTAAAGTGAAGTCAATTATCCTTTAGTATCTCAGACCTGAATACTACCTGAACAAACACTAAATAATATGGGTTTTTAGAATTTTTTGACTTGTCACTTTTCTTATGAGTCTGTGATATGTATATTGAAGTAATCTTCATAAATTTTGTAATGCCTGTCAATAAAGTATTATATTACAAAGGTTTGAATTGATTATTTCATTTTCAGATAAAAGTCTTTCTGTTGCTATCAGAGCTCTGCACACAGCACAGCCCTGTGGACTGCCTGGTAGAGAAGGAAAAATCAACGAAATTTCAGAGATTCTGATCAAAAGTTTGGAAACCAAGTCATCAACTAGTTTATACATCTCTGGACAACCTGGAACTGGAAAAACCGCTTGTTTAAATTACATAATGGCACAGCCAGAGGTATTAACATTCAATTTCAATTGCGCTTTTTCTTCATTA
This sequence comes from Cimex hemipterus, assembly GCA_039619505.1. Lineage (NCBI taxonomy): Eukaryota > Metazoa > Arthropoda > Insecta > Hemiptera > Cimicidae > Cimex > Cimex hemipterus. Next base: position 33,177,299 of record CM077099.1, read on the forward strand.
ACAACAATAATTTTTTTTAATTGAATTTTATTTTAGATAAAATCGGGGTACAAGAATATTTATGTGAACTGCACTGGTATGAAATCTTCTAAAGCAGTGTATAAGAGGATAGCAGAAGAACTGAACATAAAAGTAAAAGCCACAAGTGAAACACTGTCACATAATACAATTTTAAATTATTTAAAAAATCCTCACAAGATGATGTACGTTAAATTCCAAACTATGTTACATTTTGCAACTTAGGTTTTATGAATGGATAATTTTTTAATATTTTTTTATTTTAGATTATTGGTCTTGGATGAAATGGATCAGTTAGAAAGCAAACACCAATCTATTTTATACTCTATATTTGAATGGCCTTCAGTTACGAATTCACAAATAGTTTTAATAGGGATCGCCAATGCTTTAGATCTTACCGACAGGGTGCTTCCGAGATTACAGGCCCGCATAGAATTGGCACCGACGTTGATTCACTTCACACCCTACACGAAGGAAGAAATAGTGAGCATAGTGACCAGTAGATTAACAGAAGTAAGTAAAATAACTTGCATTTTATTTATTTATAAATAACTATTTCTACTATTTTAAAGGCAGGAGTTGGAGATGTTTTGGTCGGAGGTGCGCTTCAACTATTAGCTAGCAAAGTTGCTTCAGTTTCAGGAGACATACGGAAAGCGCTAGATATAGCTAGACAAGTTATTGAACTAGCACAAATGAAAGATGAATGTAATTTTTTATTTAGTTTTTTATTAGTTTATTATTAAAATTATTTTGGGGTGTCGGTGGCTGCAACGGCTTAGGCGTTGACATGGCGCTCATTACTAAAAGGTAAAGTCCCAGGTTCGAATCCAGCAGCCCTGCATTCAAACTCAACATACTTATAAATGTGCTTTTTTTCAAAAACACCGGCACTCCGAGGGTTGATATAACCTTTGCTATTGCGAACCATCGTTTAAAAAATATATATATATTTTTTATAACTAAGGGTTTTTTTTAAGGTGGAAAAACGGTTGCTTTGCAAGATGTACTATCTGTAGTGCACAATGTATATAATACAGCTTCTAGTTTAAATAAAAATGAAGAAGACGATGCTGAAGCGTTCCCTTTACAACAGAAATTATTTATTTGTACTGCAGTTTTAATTAGGCAAAATTCAAAATCGAAAGAACTTACAATAACAAAAGTAAGTTTTAACAAAAATCACTATTCTTATTATACAACTAATGGGAAATCATTTTTAATTATAGTTACATGATGTTTACAAAAAAATATGTGAGAAACGTAATATAAGCTTCCTCGATCTTTCGGAATTTTTAAACCTCGCACAACTAGTCGAAGCTAGAGGGTGTATTAAAATACAAGGGAAAGTGAAGAACAGACTGTCTAAGGTAAAGATGGAGATTTTATTTTTATAAAATGGTAAATCTAAATTTTCATTTAATTTTAGGTTATATTACAATGGGACGAAACAGAAGTGTCAAGCGCTCTTAAGGATAAGCAGTTGCTTTCTACAGTTGTGGCAGATACGTCGTGTCTTTGAAAATGATCTAGACTTTATTTTTTAGGACTGAATCTATTTATGTTCTTTTATTTATAATTTTTTTTATACTTCTAAAATATATAAATGCATTACTAATGAAATTTGTTAAATTTATCTGATTCTCACATTGTATAAAAATGTACATATAGGCAGGCTTTTTTTTTAAATTTTACACCCATCAAAATCTTTTAAAAATGATTAAAATTTTCATTATATAAATATCTTTTTAAAAAATATATAACCCCATCCCCCCCCCAAAAAAAAAATCATAAGTTAACAAAATTTATTAATTATTTTTATTTATAATAATGTATTTGGATCATACTTCTACAGGATCATTTCTACACTAGATTTCTATACAATCTGGCCACATTAATTGAATATGGAACTGTGGTGGCTGAGTGATTATAGTGTCCGACTCAAATTAGCCATAGTAGTGGTTCTGGGTTTAAAATTTCAAATCCTGGCAGAGCCCATAGCTTTTTAATTAATAATGACAGTAATAGTGTGGACTAAAATTGAGGAATAGGGATTGGAAGGACTATTCTTTAGATGTTGGAAGTGCCCCACTGGTCAAGTACATACATTCATGTTGGTTTGACTGCTATCTGGAAGATTGTGAAGATGTTTTTTCTTGAAACATTGGGTTTGGGTTCCAGGAATTTGAAACTATTGTTTTCGTCATTTGTTGGTTCCAGGTTAGTTTTTAGTCTAGATGGAACCCAAGGTAACGCATGCAGATTTACTTCAAAGGGTGAATGATAGATACATGGAGTTTTTGCTTTCATTTTTATTCTTGAGTTTGCTCAATTCACCTATTTGCAGTACATATGCCTGGACTTTTTCAATTGTAGGATCAGGAACAGAGGATAGCATAGCCATGTTGTTGCCCAAGTATGCAAGAAAGGCAGTGTAGAGGAGGTGGATCAGTACAAGTACTCTCAGAGGACAATATTCAATAGGTCATTTCCCGACCAGCTCTAAAGGTCCGTCAGATATTTCCGTTTTAATTATTTGAATTTGAAGCATTTGTTTTGTGAGAGGTTGCTTGTTTTTGTTAGTCAAGCGAGAATGAACAAACAGGATGATCAAGCTGCAAAAATATATTTGCCATACCCTTACCAACCAATCACAAGAGCTACGATTTACAGTAATAACATGCAGCGGACTGAAGTGTTTGTCAAAAGAAAAACCAAGTGGGTCATCCATAGTAGTAGCATTGTGCTGGTACAAGCAGTGGTTTTGAAACCCAGCTGGTTGGTTAAGATTACCCTACAAGTTGCTTTGGAAAACGCCTTGTAATCAGTAGTTGCATTATATTGTCAGCCGACTTTTTTTTAGAGATACATACTGCATGCCACTGCTTGTTGGCTTCTTCCTCTTTTGAATTCAAAAATGCAAAAATAGTTGACGAAAACGCAATTAGTGAAATTGAAAATAATACTGCATTTAGGACATGAGAACTCCAGATACATTGTTTCGATAAAAATCGCAATATGTGTATTTACCTCTTAATAAGACAGTTGAGGAATACTAGAAAAGGTCACTAATAGAAAGAACATAGAATTAATCAGTGTTTAAAAAATTAGCAATTTATTTCTTGAATTCTTTGGGAACCATATGCCGAAAATTCTTGCAAATGGCACAACTGATGCAATAAAATGTTTCATTGAACCACTGTGGATGTCATTGACCTTATATTGTAGTGTCAAATATTTATAATAGTCTAATTATCTTTGAAATAAATATTTCATAGATCTTATATACTTAACAACTGTCAACCATTGGAGTATTTTCACCTGTTGCAATTCAATTAAGCATTTTCTGTTTTAAAATTTATTATTGAGGTTTTAGTGGCCACTAGTTTAGGCGCCAATGTTCATTTAATTTTCAGTCCATCACCTCGGTGATACAAAAAATGGATGGGAAAAAGAAACATCTATATAAAATAATAACTGAAATGCCTTTTATTTCTTTACAAAATTTGATTAATAGATGCATTAACAGACTTGACTTATAAATTTCAAATACGTAATCAACAATTACATAAATTTCTTAAACGATATGATTTGAGCTATATAATGACCATTTTTAGTTTAATGGCAATTATTAATCTGCCAAAGTTTGTTATGCCACACTGCTGATAATTTTGTTTTGCATCATGCGAACTTTGTATAAACAAGTCATGTTTAGTAACAAAAAAGTACTTTTATATACAATACAGATTTAAATTGTTTCAAAATGAATCAATAAGCAATAAATTACTTAACAAGTCCTAAAAATATATTATTGGACTTTGTACAGCCACTAGAGAAATAAAAACTATAAACTATTAAATTTGTGTTCATTTTATATAATTTACAATGTTATAACTTTGTCGCAACAAAGAAGTTAAAGGAAAAAATCCAATGGAAGGTTTATCTTACATTCAATTATATATACCCAAAACATTTGAGTGCAGCTTCAAAAATATACAAACGGTAGGTTGCCACTGTACCACTGTTTTAGTTTTTTTGCTTTACTCTTTTTTTATTATTAATTTTTTCTTTAACAACCAAATTGTTATCTAATGTGTGTTTTCAAAACTGGTAATCCTTGTGTTGAATACTCTTATTTGGGTTAAATTGAAAACCTCCGGGTGTTGTTTGCGGTGCAACATTTACATCTTCTTCATCCTAAAATGTCAATATAAAAATAAATTAACAGAGAAATTATACAAAATAAATTGTTAAAATAATACCTCAGAAAAGTACTGTTCAATAATTTCGTACGCTAACTTGTAAATATCAACGTTCTCATGGCTTTGTAAGCTTTCGATTTTATCCAAACCTGCGGGCAATCAAACAGTTAATACATTTCAACTCCAAAGAGTATATTAAATGGCTCAAATACCTCCACATTCTTCAATTGCATTTGCTATTGCCTCAATCTGAGGTGACGCTGCCCTAAGAATGTTGTTCAAGCCATCCAGGACTACTTGTATAACTTGATTGTCTTTGCAGTCCAAAAGGGCACAGAATGGAGGTATTACGCCTTCATCGATGAGCTGCAATATCTGTTCTCTATTTCCACTTATTGTTAGATTACTAATAGCCCATGCAGCTTCCCTCTTTGTTTGAAATTCTCCCTTTAAAAAAATGAATTAATTAAATTAAAATGTAAAAACAATACAAATAAACAATACTAACAAGAGCATATGAAAAGTAAATATAAATATTAATTATTAACATACTAAATGACAGTAATAAATTAATGAGTGAGTACCTTTTAGACCATTGCTTGATTTTACTGTAAATAATTTGTATTGGGTGTGTACAGAAGTTTTTGGTTTTCAGCAAAAAAAAAAAAAAAAAAAAAAATCAAACTTTCAAAATATAAATAAATTGTATATTTAATGCCGAACATGTTTTCAGTACTGTCAACATTCTGGTAGCAGAAATATGCCCTTAAAGAGTTAGACAAGAAGAATCTTTTCAGAATTTTTTCAGGATTTTCAGAGCATTTTCATTCAAAAATTCCCTATGTAAGGGAGTGGAACTAGGTGTTCCTGAACAAGAAAAATTGAAGGGATGGGGGGGGGGTTGGAGAATATGGAGGGTGGTTATCTGTTGCCAATCTAATCTGGTGATTTTACTTTGCCTGGAACTGGGTTATCTATTCACCAGGGCTAGTTCGTCTTTCTCCATTATGAAAGCGTCCAGATACACATAAATTTTGACAGGCATCCGTTGGCTCTATGCTTGAGATTAAATGTGCCAATGACTTAAATGAATTTTTATCTGCTTCCAAGTCGTATACATGGTAGTTTATTTTAGTAATGTAGGCTGCTGATGACTTTAGGGCATCACTTTCAGGTCTTTTCCCACCCTACAGTTAACAGGACTAGCAGGTAATAAAGGGTCGACTTTATAAGAGTAAACGTTAAAATTTGAACAAAACGGGGAAAAACATGCAAGCACCCAATGTATACAATCTGCTTAGGTGGTGAGATGTTTTATCTAATAAAATACACTTACTTTACATAGATTAAGAATTATATTGGGAAGTAAACCAGCGTTAATAACAGCTTGAACTTGGGGCTGGCTTCCTGCTGTAATGTTAGACAGAAACCAAACAGCCTCCTGCAAAAATCAAAGTAGAAAAATAAATATTAAAACATTAAGAACTAATGTAAAGAATTGACCTTGCATATCTTTTCTTTAGTATGCGTCAGCAGAGCAGGGAAATAAGAGAGGACTTCACAGTCAATAACGGCTTGAGTCTGTTCATCAGTTCCGGTGACAATATTTCCAATTGCCCTCAAGGCGGCAGTCTGCACTTTGACTTCTTTATAAGCCAGCAAAGGTACGAGGTTAGGCAGTATTCCACTTTCTAAGACCATTTGAATTTGCTCATTGCCACCATCCGTCAAATAGCTGATAGCCCAAGTAGAGTCAACAAGGATCTATAAAACGACACTCCAATGATATACAACGATAAATAGATAGTCATTTTAATTTTATTTTCCAAGTCTTACATTCAAGTCACTGTGGTGAATAAGCAGGTTTAAAGCTGGAAGCAATTCTGCAATTGTTTGGTTGGATGGAGGAGGCTCCTTGTTACGGCATAGATTCACTATAACCCATGTGACATTTCGAAGAAATGAAATTGGCGTTTCAGATTTTACAAAAGCCAACAAAAGAGGGATGACTCCTAAACTTATTACATAATCCCGCAGTAGAGCTCCATCGCCTATTATGTTGCCTGTAAATATGAATTCATTAAAAAAAAAAGGCATAACGAACACTTAATGAGTACAAAAATAAAGAAATAAATAGTATAATTAATTAATTGAATCATTCAGTTTGAATTGATTTATTTTTATAAAATACTATTTTATCAAGAAAAAAATCACATTATCATTTATCAACAATTAAACATTCATTACTAATAACAATTTTTATATACAGTCTATTTTATATCCGTTCAAAGGGAACTGACTTACCTAGTGCCCAAACTGCTTGTTCACACACATTTTGATGTTCTGACAGTAAAAGTTGAATGAAAATAGGCACTGCGCCAGCACTTACAACGGCATGTGTTTGTTGCGAAGTACCTGACGCAATGTTAGTCAATGCCCATGCAGCTTCAAACTGGAGTTTCGGACTGAGGAGAATAAAATTTAAAAACGTTATAAAACGGCATTTTTTCTTAAATAAATAAAAATACATACAAATCATTGTTTTGTAAGCAATTAATCAATACAGGGAGAATCTTATGTGATATAAGTTCATTTATAGGAGGATGTCTCTCTGAAGAAAGTAATTTCCTACAAATTTGAACGGAATCGAATTGTACTTGAGGGGAACCATTTTTAGCATCCTCTACTAAACGTACAAAATCTACTGTGTCAAGTCTTCTCTCTTCATCGTCTGAAATAACAATATGAAATGGTCTTCTTAATAAACATTCATTAAAATTAATTTAATGATTTAAAAAAATTGCATTTGTTATTTTAAGGTGATAGACAACACACATTTAATTAACTTATAGGGGAAGGGGACACACACTTTTCGATGGGATTACAAATTGCTGACATTAAACTGTCGGCAAGAATATAAAATTAAATACAACATAAATAGCATGTTGAATTTATCACATAACAGTTCAGAGTTCATTGATTATGATATTTTCATTATGAATACATATAAAAACTGCTCTATTGCAAAATGTTCTTTAGGAAGTTATACTATGTTGATACTGTAGTTTGACATTTGTCAGTGAATTCTGACAGATTTGAATCCTGTTTTCAGTAAAAAATGTCGACAACTTTTTAAGAATCACCTATCCCAGATGTTGGCAGTCCAGAGGTATATCTTGATCCTATCTGCCAAGGTTGGCTCCATGGGCTGTCAACAACTAAGTTATTTCAGCACCCAATGAAATGAGTTTTTTTTTTTTTCTGGCCTTATGAACGCAGTATATTAGCCAAGGTACATAATGAAATATGTATGTGATGTGTATTTTTTCTGGGGGGGGGAGGTCTACCACGCTAATCACTTGGCTACCAAGGCCCCACACATTATCACTTTTACTCTAAAATATGTTCTTTTCTATCATATACCAATCACTCAGTTAGGTTGGTGGCATTCTCGTATGACAGAAATGCTTAACAGAAATGTTCATCCCATGGTCCAAAAAGGTAGCCTGCCTGGGGTACTACTACTGGCATGAAGATTACATTTGTGCCTTTACATAATGAATCACCTTTCAATTAAATGGGACACATTGAATACCCTTTCTCTCCATTCTTGACACAAGTTTTGTTCCGAAAGTAAGTATCCAAGTATGAACTGCATATGGCCTATTCTTAAATGGATAAGGTTGCTTCTTCTTGCCACCACATTCTTTTAATACTGATTCATAAAACAACCACCTGCCATGCTAAAGCACAATTCTCATATTGGATTGGCATTCCTACATGCTCTATATACACAGACAAGGAATTGCATACTTCAACTAGTTGGGACACATTGAACAACCCTTGTCTGCATGCTGGACATGTACGCAGGCTTTTGCCCAAAAGTAAGTGTCCACGTGTCAACCTCATTGGGTGAAGATGACTCATACTAGTCAGATCCTCTGAGGGCCACTCATTGACAGTACACTTCATACATGAGCAACTGCTGATCCAGCCCTCAGGCACTGCCACTTTCTTTTTATCATGTTTTTTTAATTGTATTTTCGTATCATAGGGCTGAAACTCAGTGGTCAAGTCAAGAAATTTGAAAGTCCCAGCCTTAAGAGGTTCATTGTCTAAAGTTATATTTGTTGTTACATACTATACCAGCATGATATGAAGGAAAGTCAAATATAGGCCAAAAGTTTGATTAACATCTGTCAGTATTGCAATTTCAAGACAATAAATTGAGGACATTCATTGAAAACACATAAAACTACTTGATTTACTTTAATTGAGTTAATTAGTGGCATTTTTCAGATAGTGTTTATTTATTTATTTTTTTTTGTGTGGCCGTACCATTTATTTGGTCGTATTGAAGTCAAAAGTTGATACAATTGTGCATTTTAAATATGTAAATCGATAATATTTAGTGCTACATATTTATTTTTGATTAAAAATAAACTGCTTGTCATTATTATATGTATAGCTTGGCAAGAACCTTCTTAGATCGGAAATTAAATGTGGTTGACAATCAGTTTCGGGTAAAAAATTCGATGAAGAAAAAACTGAATTACCTGTCGAGTTCGTCGGGGCATTTCTTCGTTTTTGTAGAGTTTCCTCTCGTTTATTTTTCCTCAGTTCAACTGTGACTTCGTTCCTCCTCCGCCTCATTTCCTGAAGTTGAAATTTCCATTGTTACGATCGTCCGGATTAAAAAAAAAAAAAAAAGTGGAGAAAAAGGATGTAAATTTGTGAGAGAGGCATAACTCAAGATTTTACTAGGAATACAGCCGTCCGGAGGAAATCAAAGTCGAGACGGACAGGTTAAATAATGGGAAAAAATCAATATTTTAAACAACAAAGGAGGATTCGCGACAAAAATACTCACATCGAAGTCCTTTCCTTTGTTTTTAAAAACCTGCATTCGGTTTTTAACTTGCTGATCAGACGCCATTCTAATATGATCTCGTCTTAGGGTCTTTATAAAAGAATCGGCCTAGAACGATTTCCGACCCAATTCAACCAGTCGGCAAAAAAAAAGCTGCCACCCTTTTAAACGGCGGGCCCACGTGTACAAAAGAATTTCAACAGATTAATATTTGGACCGAAAATAACGCATTTAACTTTAAAAATGATCATAACAAACACTGTTCTTTTGTGGTATAGGTCACGTAAAAACTCATCGAAACACGTTTTGTGGTGGAAATTGAATGTTAAATAGAAACAAGTCAATGACGTCATGATAGACACTCCGCCAACATGCTTTTGATTTTGTTTTTGTTTTGTTTTGTTCAACTTTTACGTTTGGAAAAGACCCTTGAAATAATTTGTCGGGTGAATCGTTTTTTTAAAGATTTTATTATTATTATTTTCTAATCGTTTTCCCCTTCTATATTGTGGCAGCACGGCATCACTTTCTCTGAAGGTCATCTATTTTCTAAGACGCTCAAAAACTTATTGCCGTATTTTTTCTTCATCTCTCTTTCTTTTACAATAAACGAGCCGGAAGACAAAATTAAAAACTGTTATGTGCTTAGTTTCCAGTTCCACTTAACTTTGAAATTGAAATTATTTTGGCAAGACCGTTTCTGGAGGTTAATTTACGGTTATAAGCGTTTGGAAGTTTGGAATCCTATGGATATTTATCTTTGTACTGACTTTAAGTACTCTAACTGGTTGAACTTAAAAATTCAAGTCTGACACTGTTTCAACAACCATTATAATACTGTATAATAACTTGGATATTTATAAAATTACAATCAACTTTGGAAAAGTTAAACTGCTTGGAACAGTTTTGTAAACAATGAGCAAATACTCATCTTCTTCCGACTCTTCAAGCTCCCACAGGAAAAAGAAATCCAGATACAGGTATTTAATAATATAATTTACATTATATTGTAACCATTTTGAGTACAGGGACTCTAATGAAAAAATTCATAACTACAATCTACCTTAAATATTATTAAGTAATGTACTCCAAATTTGTGAAATTTAAAGACAGATTGAAAATAGTTATAAAATTTTGGCTTCCAGATCACAGATTGAAGATCTGTTATCAAAAACAGAAAACAAGTTAAATTTTGTTATGATATGCCAGTGATGGAGCTTATTGTTTAAAATTAATATTACAACTTGATCATAGTCATCATTCTAGTTTGGTGTTGGGCCCCTTAGTGCCGCAATGCCAATATTAACTTCAATGGTTACAGAACTATGATCAAGCGATAGACACATAATCCAAAAAATGTTTTATGTCTATGATTGTGCAATTAAGTATTTCATATCTTACATCCTTTTCTGAGTGCTTTTGTTAATTACACTCGGTCTGTCCGTACTTATTAAAAAGGAAGACTAGGGGCATTGATGACTGCAATGATATAGGTGTTGACATGGTGCTTATCACAGTAAGGTAAAGGTCATGAAGTTGAATCCAGCAGCCCTGCATTTGAACCAGATATACCTGCAAATGGTTTTTTTCAAAAACCAACAAGGATTCATATAATCTATTAGTTGAAATACTCTCAAGGGGGGAAAGATGGTGCAACATTCACCATCTTAATTATTAAGGTGATAATTCGAAGGATTTTTTTAAACAAGTTGTTATTGTTTTAGGTCTCGGTCATCTAGTTGTTCCTCATCTAGTAGTAAGTATTCTTCAAGAAAAAAGAGTAAAAAATACAAGAAACAAAGGCGGTCAAGAAGTAAAGAAAAGAGATTAAAGTAAGGTAGTTTGAATATTTAAAAATTTAAAGTAATTTGTGGTCATTTGTCAGGATTGTTAAAATAATTAATTAATAAATAAAATAATTACATATAATTGCATTACATTAACTTTATGCGAACAAAATCATAGTACTGTGTAACATAAAGTGTGAAACAAAATTTTGATTTAAGACTTTTTAACAATTCTCTTGACCACAAATTATTGAATTTATGAGAATTGATTTTGTTCTTTCTATCCACACACTCATTGTGGTTAATTTTTAAGGTGCTCAAGAAGGCATTCAAGGGATCGAGATAGACATTCCAAACGTTCGTCTTCCCCATCATCAAAATTTAAATCAAGTAAGACCAGAAGATCAAGTTCTAGAAATAGTTCGAACACATACAATTCTTACTTAAAAGGACGTAGCCCTGGGAGGTACCGAAGATCGCATTCTGGTGATTCTCACTCGTCATCTCGTAGGAGTAGATCACACTCTAAAAACAGGACCAATTATTCAGAAAGTAGATCTCGTTCCCAGTCACAGAAACCAAAAAATCCTAAATCTCCAGAAAGCTTGCGATCACAGAAAGATGACGATAACTTGCTAGAAAAGTTAAATAAAGCTGCAATGAAAGCTATGGCAGAAAATGCTAGATCTAGAGAGCTAGGGGCTTTCAATGGTATTGTTTTTGTTGGTTTGTGTTTTTTCCATGTAAAAATGTGTATATCTATTTATTTGTTTTTAGAACCACCACCTGATAGGGATGCAATTTTAAAATATATCAACTCCAATAGCTTTGCGCCTCAAGGTTTTTCATCAAATGCTCAAAAGCAAAAAGAGGACTTACCAACAATTTATGAAAAAAATGATCCTGTTTATAAAAAAGAAGTGGTTACTGCCGAAGAACCTGGCTGCCTTTTAAACCCGAATGTAAATTTTTACTATATTTACTTATAATTAAAAGGTTGTATTCTAACTGTTTTTGTTGTTGATAGCTTCTCATTGATGACTACGAAGAAAAACTGAACCGATGGGTGAAGAAAATATACCAAATAAGACAGCGATCAATAAATGGGGAGCCGTTAAATTTTAGCTGAAAAAATATGAAAAATATACTATACATAGTGTGAATAGAATGTCATTACACTTTTTAATTTGATTTGTATAAAATGTGTCCTAACTTTAATACTCTAGATTATAATAATATTTTGACATGCTGACTAAAATTGTGGAAAATGGAATTTAAAAAAAAAATTATACTTTATACACCAAACAATTATATTTTTTTTATATGTCTTTCATTCAGTTTCCAAGCCGTAACAAATGTTTTTAACATGTCAACTGAGGAGTAGATGAAAGTACTTATGGATCATGCTTAGTGACATCCCCCATAACACTTGTGGATATTGATGAACTAAGCAAGGAAAGATTTTGTCAAGTTTGTTTTTAAATCATTTATTTTGGGGTATGTGGTTTTTATTTTTAGTCTTTGTAAATTTTAGTATATCATATTTAAGGGACTAGGCCCTTAAAACAAATTATTGATTTATTTATTAAAACTTGATTAATAACTTATCCAACCATTCATTTTACATTGACTATTATACGCACAAAATTATTTCAATTTATATTTCTCCCAACGGTGTCCTTAGTTTATTAAATAGAAGCTGAAGTTCTACAGGAATCAAGCTAGGCTTTTGTCAGTCATCTCACAGGACATTGTTCTTATAGCTGGCTCTCTTCAATTTTGTAATATTCTGGGAGAAGAGATTCATGTTTCTGGACATATCATTTGTCATGACATCAATAAAGATGTAAGGTATCCTTAAGTCCCCATATATTTAATATAATACTTATTTTACTATTTTTGGAAAGCCCCACAATTATGCCAAAGTTCTAGATTGATTTAAGCATCTGTCACTCTAGGCAGTTTTGTCTATATTTCAATCCTTTTTGATTGAAAAGCCTGCAGTGTCGACTATAAATTGTACTTTAGTTTTGTTTTCTGTTGACAACTGGTATAAGATTTGTCCTAGGAAGCTTTCTTGGGACATAATAGCAAAAATGATTTATTTCATTAATAAACAGGCTAATTACAAACCTAAATAACATACATACATGTTATGTAATATTATAATTTTGTATAATAAAACTTTTATAAAAATACAATAAACTAGATACATTCAATAGAAAGCCAAAGAAACTTATTGTTTTTAAGGTTATTTATAAGTTTATGTATTATGACTAATATTAATGAAATCTAAGGACTTAGTTAAGATGAAAAAGTTAGTGTCATGAGTGTAATTTGCACTCACGACCTTCGGCTAGCTTTAGCCAAAGGCCATGGGTTTGAATCCTTCCATGACAGACTTTTTCATCTCAACCAATACTTTAGATGAAAAGAATAATTAATATGGTCAAATATGATTGCTAAACATATATCGACTAATAGTTTTTCAAAAAAAAAAAAAAAAATTAAATCACTGGAAGAAGTGATATTTGTCTGTATAAAAAAAATTTATCCGTCTGCTATCATTGTGATTTCAGCCATCTTCCATTCAGGGAAAGTGTCTTAACCTTATTACCAATTCAATCATTGAATTAGTTGTACAATTCATTTTCACTTAATTTTTTTTCAAGATTTCTATGTTGTGAGACCAAATCCTGGGAAAACCAATCTGAAAGAAAAGAAATATACTCAGTTCCTTTTCATGCTTTCAATGAATATATAATAATACATTATACAAAGATATATAATAATTTATACTGTTAATAAATATAATCATCTACTTTCAATACTGAAACTTATGGTTTCATATATAAGAAATGTATGACTTGCCAATGGTACCAGATCTATCTGTTTAATCTCATGGATTAAAAATAAAAATAATTAATGACAGTTTCAAAGTCTTGATGAAGGAGATATATTTTGTAAAGCCAGATAAAGGAACTGAGTTTTTATTTTCCTTCAAATTGGCCTTATCCCTGATTGTTTAATACAAAATTATAAAATTGAAGATTGATTTCAATTACATACATCAAGATAATATATATAGATTGTTTTGTAGTCAATAAAATACTCATTTTACACAGTAAGTAATTGTAGTCTACCACCCTTACTATACCCAACAATTGATGTAGTGTGTGTAAGCTATTATAAGTATTATAAATATACAATTTTAACTTTTTATACAAGAAAATTTTTTAAATGCCAATTAACAATGATGTCGATATTGTTGAATGAACAAATAATGAATGAATCATATAACGCTACATATATAGATAAGATTATTGAAGTATGTGATTTCGTTTCCACCCAATTTAACCTCACATCTTTATCTTACCCTACCTACAAAATATTTTTTATCAAATCGAAACGATTAAACAAACAATATGTTTGTTTCATTTTCATCATAAATCAGAGTGCTTTTGACATCTTCTTTATTACGATTTATAACTCAGATTGTGAATTTATACGGACTTTCTGTGTATGCTATCCTTTCTGATTGATGGAGGCATCAACAGTAATGGCAAATGTGGTAAATAATAGGCTTATTTAGATTGTCAATTTTTATTGAAATGGCTTCTTGTTTTGGAAATTGAATTTTTTTAGCTAGCAATTAATCTTTAAACTCGTTTTATTCAAACAGAATTGACTAAAATAATTTTATAATGACTCATCATCCTTTTTAGGGTAATTTATTTATATTGTTATTAATGGCCAATGTGCTTTGATAAGAAATTCAACAAATTGAATCAATTAATCCAGTTCAAGATTTAATTTATCTTTAATTCCAATTTATTTGGTTTTTCTTAAGTGGTGAATTTTTTAATTTGTTTTATGTTTACTAAATTTAAACAATTCAACATTAAAATATGTATAGATAAAAGAAAGAAAACATTAACTGAAAATTGTTATAATACCTCATGATTAGATGTTTATAACTTTATATAACCGGAAATGCATTTTAAAGGCATTTGACCATTTAAATATTTAATAGTTTCACACTGTCATTACACTAAATGTGATAACAAATTAATACAATATATAAAATATGCAAACAAATTAGACACCACCTGATAATAACTTTTGATAAAAGATTTAATTATAATAACATACTTGAAATTAATCAAAATTCACAGATTATTATATAGTATAGTATATATTTTGTTTGTATGCTGAAAAATATCTGGTAGTCATTGCCCTCTATACATGAAATGGAAAAATTCTGCTTTTTCCACACATATTTCTCACTGGCCTTTTCATAGTTTTTCTCCTGTTTTCTTAACTGTCTATTAAAAGAACAAGAACACACAAACCTATAAGGATTTCAAACTCCTTGCCTCCATCTCGAATCACTGCCTCCTACCCCCAGGCCTGAAACCCAGAATGTTCGGGGAAAACGCCACACAATGTCTCGTGGGAATTGCTGGCTGGCGACACCCCTGAATTTCACAGATTATAATAAGAAGAAAGGAGCAAAAATGTTCTGTAAAAATGTACAGTAGGAAAGGAACTCTTAAAGATAAAAATTATAAAAGTAGTTCAGTAGATCAATTTCTTGAGTAATCTGAGAAATGTCAATAATGATTTTTGAATTTTTGAGTTTTTTTAAAACTAATATAAATCTGAATTCATTTAGGGGGACCATGTTTGGATAAAGCCATCTTCAACAGACAGATATGAACTACCTTGGTCAGGGAAAATTGTCTCAAAGAAAAAAGATTCATTTACAATTTGTGGAGATGTAACAAAGGTTATTATTATATTATACATATATGTCATAAAATGTATTGTAATTTGATTATCCTTTTATCTTGTATTGACTTGGTCTGTCAGAAGTGTTTCAACTTTTTACCATAGTGAGAAATAATGCACATGACAGGTAAAACCAGTATAGGCAGACCAGGTTGCTTCAAGATATAGGTTTATCACCTCACAGACCTCATGACAATGTTTAACAATAATATATTTGTTTTAGAACATCACTGTGAAGCCTGAGGAAATAATGAAATTGGTGAATACAACAGATATTTTGGCATTAGAAGACATGATCCATTTGTCAGATCTTCAAGAATATTCTATTCTGAGGAATATTTTACTTAGATATTATAAAGATCAAATTTATGTAAGGCACGATGGTTAGATTAAATCGATCCGTCAGAAAAATATTAATAAATACATTTATAGACATACATTGGAGGGATTTTAGTAGCTGTAAACCCTTACAAGTTATTACCAATCTATTCTGATTTATACATAAAGCGTTATTATAATAAAAGATCAGGAGAGCTACCACCTCATATTTTTGCTGTCGGTGCACAAGCGTTGACTAACATGAAGCGTCAGCAGTGCAATCAATGTGTAATTATAAGGTAAAATTAAAGCATTATTTCATTATAGACTGTTTTGATTTATATATTACATATATTGCTATTTTTGTTCAGTGGTGAAACTGGAGCAGGGAAAACAGAAAGTACTAAGTTCCTTTTAAACTTTTTGGCAGCCATATCGAGTAAAAATATAATTGGCAATCAAATAGTCCAGTCTAATCCAATCTTGGAAGGTCACTATGACTCTAAGCTCTATATGAAAAGTCTGTTACTGAATGAAAATTCATGTATTATAGTTTATTGCAGGTTTTGGTAATGCAAAAACAACAAAAAACGACAATTCTTCAAGATTTGGAAAATACATAGAAGTTTCCTATAACCAAGAAGGAGTGATTATTGGAGCTTGCATTCAGCATTATCTTCTTGAAAAGTCTAGAATTAAATCTCAAAATATTGGAGATAGAAATTATCACATTTTCTATGACATGTTAGGAGGACTGCCAGAATTGGAAAAAAAGAAACTACAGCTCGGAAAGCCAAATGACTATTTTTATCTGAAGCAGGTTAAATGTGTCATATTACGAAATACTGCGAATGTCTCTTATTTTGTTTATATCATTGTTTCAATGATATATATTTTTTTTTAATCCAGGGTGGTAAAACAGTATGTCAAGGGCATGATGAAAAAGTAGAATTTCTGCATCTAAAAGAAGCCATGTCTATTTTAAATTTTAAAAATGAGGAAATGGAACACATTTTTGAAATGTTAGCAGCCATTTTGCACATAGGGAATTTCATCTATAAATCAAAAGTTGTTGGTGAGAATCATTAAGGGTAATTAACTGTGTTGCTAGCAGAATGTATAACATTAATTCATAAAACAGATTTTTTGATATCTTTTAAAATAATTATTAGAAGTTTAATGTATTTTTGTGTTTCAGACAATGATGATATTACTGAAGTACAACCGACAAATTCTTTGAAAGCAGCTATCACATTGTTAGGACTTGAAGAGAATGATTTGATTCATGTATTAACACATAAGACGATCATTGTTGAGGGGAATAAAGTTGTATGTTTTATGCAATACAAAAATTAAATATTTAATCTCTTACAGCTTTGAAAAATTTAGG
Source organism: Cimex hemipterus (assembly GCA_039619505.1). Lineage (NCBI taxonomy): Eukaryota > Metazoa > Arthropoda > Insecta > Hemiptera > Cimicidae > Cimex > Cimex hemipterus. Next base: position 33,194,675 of record CM077099.1, read on the forward strand.
TATCAGCAATCCTTATAGGCCAGGCACTATCAAAAAGAGATGCTTTTGCAATGGGCCTTTATATGAGATTATTTTCTTATGTTCTTACAACAATTAATAAAGCAATATCAAACCATCAATCTACAAAAAATTCAACGATAGGCATATTGGATGTGTTTGGGTTTGAAAATTTTAAGCATAATAGGTAAATTAATCATTATAATCATATCATAATATATAATATTCATAATAATAATCATAATAATCATAATATAAATCATTAATAATTAATAGGTAAATGAATCATTTTTCAAAATAACAAAAATTATTGATTTTTTTTAGTTTTGAACAACTTTGTATCAATTACGCTAATGAACAATTACAACAATTCTTCGTCCAGCATGTTTTTAAGTTAGAACAAGAAGAATATCAGTCTGAAGGGATCGATTGGACTAATATAGAGTTTCAGGACAATCAAGCAGTGGTAGAATTCCTCGGAGGAAAAAACATAAGTGTTCTAGGGCTTGTCGATGAACAGACACGAGTCCCAAAAGTAAGGAAATGTTTAAAAAAAAAAAAAAAAAGAATATATATATATATATATATATATATATATATATATATATATATATATA
>CM077099.1:33195688-33235292 GCA_039619505.1 Cimex hemipterus
TATATATATATATATATAGAGAGAGAGAGAGAGAGAGAGAGAGAGAGAGAGAGACTCTAAATTTTGACTTTTGTAGGGAAGTGATATAGGATATCTTGTAAAAATGAACCAAACATTTTCTGATATTAATTATTACATAAAAGACAAATCAGAAGTTAGTATGGAATTTGGAATAAGACATTATGCTGGGACAGTTAAATATAATGTAGAAGGTAGTTTATATGAAAATGATGTCTTAATTTATAAAAATGCACATAATTTGGATATTTAGGGTTCATAGAGAAAAACGTTAGCACTTTAGGGATGGACTGGCTGGAAATCATAAGAAAATCAACAAATTCATTCCTCAAAACCTTGTTCGGAAATGAATTGTCTACATCAGTCAAGCCAATTGCTCATACCTTAGCATCGCAGTACAGAACTTCACTTGAAACACTTATGAAAATGTTAAACCAATGTTATCCATTTTTTATACGGTGCATCAAACCAAATAATCATAAAAAAACATCAGTATGTACATTTTACTTAAGTGCTACCTGAATATTCACTTGTTTCAGTATTATTTGAACTTTTTTCTTTAATTGACTAGTGTTTTGATCGTCCTCTAGTATCCAAACAATTGCATTATTCCGGTATGATGGAGACGGCCAAAATCAGGCAATCAGGCTATCCCATTCGGTACACTTATCATCAGTTTGTTGAAAGATACCGATTATTGCTGCCTGGTTGTCCACCTATCTCTAAGGTATGTTTAAAAAAATGTAAAAAAAAAATTGTAGTTTATTTCAAACTATTTGCATTTTTTTTATGTTCATTACAACAATTTTATTTTATGTAAACAAAGATAAATGAGATAAAAAATTCATGAGTTTTAGAAAAAATTATGTAGTTATGATGGTTTGAAAGAAAATTCAACAAAACACCAAAAAATCATTTAGTTTTTAAAGAAATTTAACTAATAGTTTATTATCTGATTTTGTTCTTGATAATGGTCCAAAACCAAACTAATTAAAAAAGAATGGGAATTAAGTTTTAATCTACCATTACATGATTTTTCAGAGAATTTTCTTTCAAACCATCACAATTGAATATGTTCATTGAAGCTCATGAATTTCTGATCTTATTTAATTTGGTTTACAATAAAATAATTAAGTTGTAATTAATATAAAGATAATATAATATACATATGGTTTGAAATAAGCAACAAAATATGAGTGACTGTTTTTTGCCTTTCCCTCTATTTCATTGTTATCCATATTTTTAGATTCAAAACTGGAATGCCCTGGCATTACAAATTTGTTCGAAAAATTTATCAAAGGAAGAGTATCACTTGGGAAAAACTAAGGTGTTTTTAAAAATAACAGATGAATTGCTGGAATCTTTAAGAGAGAAAGTTCTTTCTAAAAATGCGATCATACTTCAGAAGAATTATAAATCTCATTTATACAGAAAGAAGTATGTTTTGCCTTTATTGATTGAAACTTTGACTTATACACTTTAATTAACAGATTCATTCAAATGAGAAATGCAGCCATAACACTGCAAAGGCACTGGCGGGGCAGAAATCCTCGAAAAGCATTCCTCGACATAAGAATTGGGTATCTTCGCCTTCAAGCATGCCTCAGGTCTCGTCAACTTAGGAATAATTTTGTTCAAATGAGAATAGCAATAATTAAGCTTCAGGTAAAATTTTGTATTTCAACAATTAATTATGAAAAAGTTAGTCATGAGCAGGATTTGAACCCACGATCTTTGGCCCAAATGCTGCTACTCAAACCACTGAGCTATCATGACAGTGGTAAGAGCGGTGGTGTATTGGGTCGAAGATCATGGGTTCGAATCCTGCCCGTGACAATGCCTTTTCCATCTCAACCAAGACCTTACATAAAAAGAATAAATAATTGAAATCATTAATACATATTAATGATTTCAAATAATTATTCAATTATGACACTAAGCATGTATGGATTATTATATACAATACGCTAATACAATGTTGTTACATTGTTTTCAGGCTAAATGTAGAGGATATTTGTTACGAAAAAAAATTAATAATATCAAGTTTAAAAAGAGACACTCTCTTACTCCACCTATTTCTGTATGTCAGATATATTTATAAAATATGCAATTAAGTATAATTAACTCATGTTTCTGATTTATATTATTCCAGTCACCTAGAAGCGAACCAAATAGTGTAAATGACATCGATAATTGGATTGAAAATGTTTTTGATAGTGCAGTAGAAGAAAAATCTGAATATTTTCAAATTGTGAGTGGCTTTGTTTTTTGAGTTTTTTTTTTAAATTAATGATTTATTATTTAATTTATTTTCAGTCGGAAGAAGGTGGTGAAGCTATAAATGTCAAAGAAATACTTGAAAACCCTTGTACAATGACTTTTCATAAATATGCTGCCATTAATTTCACTGGAAATGTTCATAGTCGATATTTCATAAAAAAGATAAAACAACCACTTCTAGAGCTTACATCCTTTGCTGACCAATTGGTGAATTATTAAAATGATGCAATTTATATTTTGCGCTTTAATTAAATTAATAAATTACAATTTATCAAGGCTGCTGTAGCTATTTGGGAAACGATACTAAGGTTTATGGGCGATATTGCCAGTGGTGACCATTCTCATTACAATTTCAATAATAAATCAATAATGAGTCAGCTCCATGCAACTATCTCCAAATCATATCTACACTCAAAGAAATATATTGATGCTTATAATGCATTCAAAGTATGTTTTACTGTAACAGTACAGGGATACAAAAACTGAGTCAATTTTTTGTTACAGGAGGAGGAAGAAAAATTGGTTAAAAATATTCTCATAAATGGCCCAATTAATCTAATAAACTTAACTTTAGCTCACAGAAATAAGTTACAAAAGGAAATTGAGAAGGGCGACCAAGAAGTGTCAATTCTTAGAGAAAATTATGATAAATGGCTTAATTCTAAAAGCACGCTTTTGGACAAACTTCAATTCATAATAGGTCATGGAATTCTTAGACCAACTCTTAGGTATTTCGTACAATACAAAACCAGGGAAAATGCTAAATATTTATTTTATTGTGTTGAAGGGATGAAATTTACTGCCAACTCTGCAAGCAGCTGAGTGACAATCCAAATCCAAATTCTTCCCAGTATGGTTGGATTTTAATGAATTTGTGCGCTTCTTGCTTTGCTCCGTCGTGCAAGTTTGCACCAACATTACTTCATTTTATGGCTTCCAACGGAAACAAACTTGGCTGCATAATGACTCTGCAAAGGACAATTCACAATGGACAAAGAAATGAGCCACCCACCTCTTTTGAATTAAATGTACCTTTTGCTATCGTCAAAAAAAGTTGTTATGAGTTTTTCCTAATTAAAAATTTCTTTTAGGCATTGAAAACCAAGCAACCAATGGAAATTAAAGTTTTGTTTCCAAATGGTTCGAGTCTTGTAATAAAAATTGATGCTGCTACAACCTCAAGTGAAGTATGTAGGAAAGTGACATCTCATCTTGGAATTAAAGATCAATTTGGTTTTTCACTTTTCATCACAATGTTTGGAAAGGCATGCAAAATTTTAATACAATTATTTTAATATATTTTCCTTTAAATCAAGCATATCAAAAATACTAATTACCTGTTATCTAGAAACGATTTTGTTTGCTGGTTAAGTTTTTATTTTACAATTAGACATGTTTTTCAAAGTAGCCAAAGAGAAAAAATGTTTTATTTAAAAATCAGTCTTAATTGAACAAACATTCCAGAGTTTATCATTGGAAAGCGGTGGATGCCACATTTTGGATGCAGTCTCCCTCTGTGAAACAGTAGCGAAAGAAAGAGGAATCCCTGAATCTGAAGCACCGTGGTATATACGATTTGCAAAAGAAATGTTTAGCCCCTGGCAAACACATCTTGATGACTTAGTCGCTGCTGACTTAGTGTATAGTCAAGTTATAAAAAACTCATTTCTTGGAGAATACCGGTGTTCACAGGTTGAAAAACTGTTATTAACGTGCCTTTTCATTTCGCTACATTTTGAATTAATTTAAAGGAAGGTGAACTTGCCCAACTTGTTGCCCAGCATTACTACATCTCTTGTGGAAAAGTCCTGTTACCAGAGATATTAAGTAATTTAATCAGTGAAGTTATCCCTGAGCCATTACTTAAGCAGAAAGGGACTGTCTATTGGATAAAGCTCGTCACTGAAACATTCAAAAAGGTTTTGTGTCATACCATAACAAAATTAAAAATATTTAATTGCCCGGTTTTTTTTCTTTCTTAGAGCTACTTCATAAAATTAAAAATTCCTGAAGTGGATGTTAAATTAGATGTTGTTACTTTTGCAAAAGATAAATGGCCCATTTTGCTATCAAAGTATTATGAAGTTATGCAAATTGCAGGTGAATAAAAGTTTGACGTTTTTGCATATGAGTATATTTATCAATTTTATCATTTTTACTACAGGAATTTCTCTTGGAGTCCCAAATCTACTTTTAGCAATCAACTCAGAAGGAATTTTTTTTACAAAAAATACTACAAAGATAATTCTTAAGTTTACATATGTAGAAATAGCATCAATTGAATACAAGTGAGGTTTTCAGCATTTTCAACAGTTAGCATAAATTGTTTTATGAAAAATAGTTTTATTAATTCTAACTAAATAATTTGTGTTTACAGAGCAGACCCTGATGGTGAGGGCCAAGTACATCTGTTAACTTTTAATGATCAGAAATTTGTATTTAAAACAATATACGCTGAAATTATTTCTCATCTAATCAAATGGATCCAAGCAGAACTCATTTCTCGATCCATTTATGCTGTGGCTTTACAAAACTATTCTGCTCCTGGTATCGCTTCAATTTATCTGGAAGTCTGACAAAATATTTAAACAAATTTATAATTTTAATCACTTCAGATTCCAGTTTTTTGTCACTGAGTGAAGGAGACCTTGTAATCTTGGAAGAAGCCATGCCGAATAATATTGGTGGTTGGCTTAAAGGGTTTAAAATGGGGACAGACAAAATAGGAGAGTTCCCGTCATCTGTAGTTTGGATCTTGCCAACATTATCTAAACCGCCAAATTATGTTTTGGTTTGTTCTTAGTCTTAAATTATCAAAATCATAATTTGTATTATTTTATTTATAATGCATTTCTTAAGGGAAACAATTTTTTTCAGGCATATCGTACAAATAAGCATAATTCAGAAAGATATTTGACCAGTAAATCAATACTACTTAAAAAACATACCTTAGAAGAATATGCAGCAAGACATTTCAGGTTGATTAAAACTATAGAATTTCAATTTTAAATAATTAACTACTTTAATAATTAATTGTTGTTAGCTCTTATCGAACTTCAAAACTTATGTCAAAAAAGAATGATTCACAGTCTGAACCATGGAAATATTCAAAATCCGTGATATGGGGACCACTTAATAAAGGATTTGACCAATTGGCTCATCTTGCAATTAACATGTTTTCATATATTTTGAAATACTCAGCAGATAAGGATACTGGGAATAAATCGCCTCACACCAGGCCAATATTTGAGCCTGCTTTAGATCATGTGAGTATTATGAGTAGGAAAAAATGCCTGTCGTGCCTACATATTACATACATATGCCTAAATATTAGTTCTATGACCGAATACTGGATATTTGAAAAGCAAAAACTAAAATAATACAATGTATGAATACATATTTTGCAAATGTGGTTTGTTGTAGGTTTCTCTCAGAGATGAATTATATTGCCAAATTATGAAGCAGCTGACTGAAAATCCGAATCCTGAAAATGAAAATCGAATGTGGCATCTTATGTGGCTTGCAACGTGCCTTTTCAGCTGTTCAGAATTTCTTTTGCCTGTATATAACTATTATATATAGTTTGAGTATTGCTTTTAAACAGATTTTACCCACTAATGTGTAATGTGTTACATGTATAATGAAAACAGGAACTATGCTTGTTTCTTGAAACAAGACCTGTCTCTATCGCACAAGAATCTTTAAAACATTTAGAGATTATACGAGAAAAAGGGGAAAGGCGCAATGTACACCACTGGATTGAAGTAGAAGCAATTCAAAAAGAGACTTTAATACTTCATAAAGTATCATTTCCCAATGGAATAGAGCAGGTTTAACAAAACACAAAAAATATTGAAAAGAATATTGTGGTTTAATTACAGAGTTAATTATACTTTTAGATTTTTAAAGTGAACTCCTTCAATACTGTTGATGATCTTGTCAAATTTATTGGAGCATATCTCGGCATAAAGTCAATAGAAGGATTTTGTTTAATATTATCTTTTGATGACAATTCAACAGTATCACTTCCGCCGAAAGATTACTTATTTGATGCTATCTTGGATGCGTGTAATTTTCCACAGACTGCATCTAGTATAAAAATTCATCATAAAATTAAAATTTATTACTACTAATTTTACTTCATTATTATTTTATTGTTACAGGCCAAGAGACTCCTAGATATAATTACGAGTTAGTATTTGTGAAAAAAATTTGGATTAACACATATCCTGGTGTAGATAAAATAGCAGATTTAGTCTGTCATTATAATCAGGAATTGTCTAAATATATGGCTGGTTTGTATAATTAATTTTTTACCTCAAAATAGCACGCTTGCAACGTCAACTAAACATTAATTCTTAAATAAATAAATTCCTTCATTAGTACTCAAATTCATCACTTTATACCGTAACTAAAATATGTAGAATGTTAGTGCACAAATCAATATTCTACCATCAACCCTCTTACAGTAATGTTCATACTAAGAAATACATTTGCTCCAAAATACATTGATATTTAAGGAACAAAAAAGAAGGCATGTACATTTACCCCCCCCCCCCCAAAAAAAAAAAAAAAAAAAAAATGCTACTTGGTTCAAACATAATTCCTGTATTAGGATAAGTATGCAGGCTTTATCCAATATCAACCATGTATGGCCTATTCACAGAGTGATAAGACAGATCGAGGGAATGGGTCCCTTTTTTGACTCTCTAAACTAAGTAGAGAGAGTATTGAAATTTTGTTTTTATTAAATATTAAAAACAAAACATTAATAAGCAAATATTACATTTTCAGCATATTAATATTTTTATTTCCTTCTTTGTACTTTATTGTAATAAATTTATTGTTTTAATCGTGACATACTGATTTAATGATTTATATAAGATCAAATCTATACATGCATGCACATGTGTACAGAATTAGACTGATCACTTCCCACAGTCGACCCACAATTTCAGTTTGTGTAATTTACAATAAACTGATGATAGGCAGCAGAACCACCAACCCAGGGTGTTGCAGTACAGGGTCAGACCTTTGCCTTATCCGTCCAGCCACTGATGTTAGATTATCAACAACTAGGTCATTTCAGCACATTACACAATCAGTTATGGTGTGGAGTACTTGATATTCTGACATCACCTTTTACATAACTAGCCTTATTGAGAATCAATGGGGTACTCAATATTCTCAGCTTTCTGCCAATAGATACATTCACTCTCAGGGATATAAAAGTATCAGTACTACTTGCAATAAAACGACCAATAAAATGACCGTCTCTTCCAAAAATCAAATCAGGAGACCCAAATATTTGCTGCCATAGCTGTGGCATTTAAACACACTCCATACGGAGTCAAGGAATTGCACCCTTCAATTAAGTGGGGAAGCTTCAAAGCATCAAGTAACCTTTCTCTATCAATAGCAAAGCTTCTCTGCCATTTTGGCCTACTGACACTGCCACTTTCTCTTAATCATGTTTTACAACACGTTTGTAGCATGAAGGGGCTGGATCCCAGTGGTGTCTGGAGGTTGGGATAGGTACCGAAATAAAAATCATGTTTTTCTGAGACCCTAAAGTTTGTGGTATCTCTAGAAGCCTTGAATTTTTAAAATACATGTATTATGTATCTAAAAAACCTAATTTACCTAAAAATTTTAATTTTATAATTCACAAGAGTTATTAACCTATTATAAATATCTTTTATTTAATGTAATTTTATTAGGTCTCCACAATTGTACTTTAAACGATGCAATATACCTTGCAGCTGTAATTTTTATAGCTGAATACTCTTCTGAAATGACAAATCCTAAAGATGATATATTGTAAGTAGCCTTATGCACATATTTTCCAAAGAAGGAGGAAATTAATTACTATTATTTATTTTTGTTAAAGGAAAGTATTTGTACATCTCGTCCCACAAAATTTACAAGATGAGCTCAGTGGTAGAGAATGGATTGAGCATATTCACTTAGTGTTTAACAAGCTAAAAAGTAATATTCTAAAATTTAAAAATGTAAATTAAGATTTTATTGATCAATGTAATTTCAGATATGTCAAGTGATGAAGCGAAGATTACATTTCTTAAAGTGGTTCAAACATGGTGGAGCTTCGGCTCAGCTTTCTTCAATGTGCACAAATTGAGTTCAATGCAGGATGACAATTTACAACTGGCTGTCAACAAAAATGGTGTTTTCATCATAGATCCTTACTCACAGGTAAGTCGACAAATTATCAGATTTGAGATCAAAATGAAAATACAAAAACAATTTTAGGAAGTGCTTGCAACATACAGCTATTCACAAATAATTATGTCATTCTGTTCGAAGTTTTCATTAACTTTGACATTATCAAACGGAAATTTGTTATTATGGACGAAAAATGCTCATAAAATTGCTGATCTTGTTAATTCTTATTTAGATGCTTATGACAACAACAGAATCACGAGTTCTAACTAAGTATATAACTTAAAACTTTTATTTGTAATAATGTATTTTTTATTAAAACAATTATATTTTATTACAATATATTTTTTATTTTGTAGGTTGATTTTCTATGATTATCTCCTGCTTATTAGATAAAACCAAATGTTTAGAGATTAGCGGCATTTTGCCAGTTCTCTCTTTGGCACATTAATAGGTATAACAGGATGATCAGGGATTCTCAAGCTACAAGCTCCTCCTCTCACAAGGTTTCATAACGCACTTTTTTGTAATTTAGTCATGCCTGATCATCCTTAACAGTTAAATAACCAAAGAGTTATTATTATTATTGTAAAAGTCACAATATTGCAATGTTTTGAAGACCCTGTATCATTTTCAAGTTTTATATTTTATGAAAATGGCACAGGATCTAAGTTTCAAAAAATATTGTTTTTATTTTAATAAATAAAAACAAAAAACACCTTCAAATAAAAAGACCTTGAAAAAAATCATCCCAATGAAGAAAAAATGTATATCATAAACAAAAAGTAAAATTGAATAATAAAAGGTTTGAAACTAAAATAGTAATGAAAAAAATTGGATGTTCATTGAGGGTGTAATTACAAGATACTTTATAAAAGTAAGTATATTTGATACCGTACCTAATGAAAATATTTTTTTTTTACATTTGGTAGTTATTGAATAAAACTAAAAGTGAGTCAAAAAGGTGCTTGTAATGTTAAAATTTTTATTATATTGATTTTGTAAATGTACATGTTTGAATGATATAACTACATTTTTAGGAAAATTGTGAAAAGACCAATTGTATGTAAAGGCAGTACAAAATACATGTAAATGTTTTTGTTTGTTTTATTAATTTTAATAGGTTAACTGGAGAATAATTTTTTACATATGAGAGGACCCACATAGACAAAAGTCCACGTATGAATTTAATTAATATTGCCTTTCAATTTGTTAAAATGTTGAATATGATGTAAACTATAACATCCAAACGTTTTAAATTATTTATTGCATATTTTATATGTTATATGACATTGTTATCAATATTATAAGTATAAATATCACAAACATGTTGTATATTGTCCCAAAAACTATCAATATATTACATATAAATTATTAGTATTAAAAATGTACATTTTTTTATCTAACCTAGTAAAATATTGCTTGTTTTTCATTGTCTTTAATTCCTACAAAGAGACTAGAAGCATACATTATAAATTTGAAGACACTTTAAATTTTTAAGGCATAGATAATTGTAGACGTCATAATGAGAATTTTAGCTTAAAAATGAAATATTTCTTGCAAATTGTTAAAAACAACAAAAACTTTTAACATTAACAACCAATTTATTTAGTTTTATTGTCAATAGTATTTGTTAAAAGATACTGATTACGGTGATTTATATTTTGGGTAAAGAAGTGCCTGAATGAAAAAGTTAATGCCACAAGCAGGACTTGTACCCACGACCAGTCTTGCTCGTGGCATTAATCTTTTCATCTCGAACAGACTTTTCATAACATTATAAGCGACTGAATAATTGCTCTGGTTCATCAATAGGACCAAATAAAAAAACGTAATATAATATTGATTATGAAAAAATTGATCTGAAAGATTTATATTTAACAGAAACAACAGAGAGATAAATATAATCCAGAATTTATGTAAACCAGAAAAAACAGTGTAAATAATATTTTAGACAACACATAAATGTAATTGTCACACATTAAATGCAGTATTCCAAAAATATTTTTGCATATATCTTTGTTCACACATAATGTGACATATTAGCTAGTAAATAAAGAAGTTATAAAATATATCTCTTTTTGCTGTATTAATTTAAGGCTCCGTGTAAAATAAAATAAAAAGATAAACTAGTAAACTAATGGCAAAATATTCCTATAATTATCATCCTAATATGAATGTGCTTGGATGGTGTAAAATATAATATTACATCATTAAAAATAGTGCTGTGCTTAGTTTGCATAGTTACTACTATGCTTGAATTTTAAAGTTAAATAAAAATTATTGTATAATATCGTTGTACTAACATCCAATTATTAATTAATAGTATGAATAGTTTATTTTTATTACATTTTTAACCATTAATGTTTAATTATCAATGGTAATAAGTGGTTAATATAACATTAATTTTCTTCAGTCTAAACACAACAATTAACTTAGAGAATTCAGCTGGTTGACTATTAGTTATCCATTATATAACAAAATATTCTCAAAATTAAAAACAACAGGTCAAAACGGATGACAATAAGTAAAAACGGAAATATGTCTCGTGGCCTAAATGAAAGCATAAGAGAATTTAACAAAATTTACAACACATTTTAACAATTATGTATGTTTTTGTCAACAAAGAGGAAATCTTCAATAAACAGAGTAAAAAAAAATTTAAAAATATTCTTACGATCAAAATTAAGGGAAGACTTAGTATTGACATTTGTTTTATATCTTTTGACATGTGTATAAGATTAATTATGCAAATAAAGCGATATATTAAAATATTCAATATACTAGGGAACAGATTGTTTACATATATTTTTAAAGCCAAATGTTGAGTTATTAAAACTTACTATTTGTTTTATGACATTTTGAAGCAATTTAAAACATGTTAATGTAACACGTTTTCACATATTTTGAGGTAAATTAAATTTTACTACTATTTTCTTCATTTTAGATATCTTTTATCACATATTTTACATTAATTTAACAATTATAAGTTGCGATTTGTCATTAAAAGACTAAGTTTCCAGAAAACTAGTGTTAAAAGTCAAAATCTGTCACAAAAATAATTGTATAAACACTAAAATGCTCAAATATTCTTAAACTTGTCCAGATTTGGGCCTATCTACTCAGCCTGTTGTTATATGTTGGGATATGATAAAATTTCGTCAAAATAAAGGATGTCATATCAAAAATTTATAGCACAAAAATAAATCAATCAAAAGGCCAAAAATCTATCGGAAAAAATACACTGATCCATAATTTGGAAATGGAAATTCAAAATATGTCACTAAGTCACTATTTGGGAATAATGGTGTGTATATATATATATATGAATGAAATTTCAATTTTTAAATTTACTCCAATAAAATCGGAGATGTACATAAGTGCTCCATTAGCAGGTGCAAATCTATTGCAAGAACTGATTATCGCTTCTTCAATTTTAAAAATTTAAATTATCATGTCATTCTCAATAATTTTAAAGAATGAAATAGTTTTCCGTATGTTTTGTTTGTTATTTTAACATTGTTCTTTTAAAAATATAATTTTTTTCTATTTTCAAATATTTTCTCATTTTATATTACATATTTTAACTTTCTTAATATGTCAAAATCCACTCCCTAATTTACCTCTACAAATGTCACCACAATACTTAATGTACCCCAAAATTTGTGTTACCAGTCACACTTTCTGCACTTCTAAATGAACCTGATTAAATAATACCATTCTATCTTTGGATGGCAATAGTACAAGACAAATTAATTTGAAGTCAGATTTTTCATAACGGTGAGAATAGATAGAATAAACCCTAGGAAACAAATTCAATGTCATGATGTCGTGAAATGACATCTTCTCATTGCATTCCATATTATGCATTATATAACAATAGTTTATAACATTATATAATAATGATATGTGTTTAATAAAAAAACACTCAATATATTCGTAATTATCATGTCAAATCAAACTGTAATTTTTTAAGTGTATGCATTAACATTATATCTATAATAAAAGAAACCAGACAGGTGAGATACCATAGAATTCCTGTTGTTGTTGTTGTTTTTTTAATCCTAAATATTCATCATACAAAAGCATTTTTTATCTCACCAAGGACTAACGTATAATTTAATATACAAAACAATTTATTTATTTAAAATCACAAATTATTGACTAGTAAGGTTATCTCACTACAGAGGTAGTGAAAAAGAAAAGACCTGCGCTACTTAGTTTCAAAAGGTGTAATACAGTTTTTTTATTGAAATAATCCAAAAATCTCTCTAATATATTAAAAATAAGGACATCATTTAACCCTGCAGTGGGCACATGGTGGTACTTGTTGCTGCAATTTCTTTTTCATTGTATTTTTAGTTGGAATTTTTGTTTTAATTTTTTTTGCACAGGGGTGCAACACTGTAAAGGTCACCATCAGGTAAAGGTCCTGGGTTCAAATCTAGCAGTGCTGCATTAACCTCACAGTTGAACTTTTTACTAGTACTTTTTTTTTCTTTTTATATGAGGGTACATTAAAAAAAAAAAAAAGTAGATGGCCGCTTTAAATTTTTATGCTCATGCTATTTTTAAAAGCAATAACCTTTCAAATACAGCCCTAAGATGAGAATTTTAAAGAATTGATTACTATTTATTACAGTTTGCTGAAAATTGATCACAGAAGAGAGCCAGTATAAAAAAGTCTTCCAAAAGATCTGCCTATCTTTTCTTTATAAGTGATCTCCAAATAGGAAGACCAACACAAAATCATACTCTTGGGCCATGTCATAAATGTGGAAATTGTAAAAATAACAAAACGATGTAACATGCTCAGCACGTATAACATTTGTACGCAAACACCAATAACTTTGCGATAATGTCTATGCTAATCAGGAAGACAGAATAAAATATTAAAGAAGAACGGAAAGTTACAAATTTGTGTCTTTTTTTATTCCATTTTTAAAATATCTTTTTGTTTGTTTAAATGAGTATTTAATTAATCCTAATTACTAGTGTTTCATATTATAAATGTTTATGCTCATAGTTTTCATTCTAATTGTTCCTATGATGATATAATATTTTTAAGAAAACTTCTGTTGTTTTTATATACACTGCAGGGTTAAGGAAAAATTGAGATTTTAAAACAGAAACAAGTTGGTCATGAATATAAAGAATCACAGTATTCAAAAGTGACAACTTATCCCATTTCTCTACATTGGAAACTAGAAAAATCAATGACTAAATTTAACAACAAACTACTAATTTTTAACAACTTAATGGATTTGTAACATATCCATGACTAAATGTATTACTACTAGTAAGGAAGGATACAACCGTGACTTTTAGTCTAACTTAACAATAAAAAGTAGCACCAGTTTGTTCATTAAGATCAATTAAATCGATGATTAAAGATAGTATGTATTTATTGTGGACGCGTAAAATGCTACTACTTGATCATATGAGACAGCTGTTGGAGGCAGACGTTTGCCTCATTTACACCTTCCTGGTTGTTGTGTCTCGTCGCGTTTTGCCAACCTTCTTTGCAATGTTTCTTCGCTTCTTCAAACATTTTTTTCTGCATGTATATGTTTCCCAAGTTTATGTATACACTTGACAGGTCCCACATGTTAGGTAAATGTTTTCCAATTTCAACTGCTTTCGTTAGAAACGTCATGGCCGAGTCGGCATCGCCAATGAGATAGCTGATGGTTCCCAAGTCATTCAAAAGTACAACCGTTTGTTCATGCACTTCGCCATTTACTCTGGAAAATATCATTTGTCATGTTAATTTTCCAAGATTGACATTTGCATACAAAAAATTAATGATGGTACTTACTTTAATGACATTTGATAGGCTTGGTTAAAATAATTTAAAGCTTCGTTAAATCTTTCCCTATCAAGAAGAAATCTGGCATACCAATCTAATGTCATAGCCCAAAGAAGAAGAGTATCTTCATCTGTGCCCTGGTCAACTTTTTCACCGAGGTTTTTTAAGCAATATTTATATCCTTCTTCTGCCTCTCTAAAATCGTTTTCAATTAAGTATTAAACTCAAACTAACTAAATTTAAATACTTACACGAATTGTTTCTTTTCTTCAAAAATTTTTGCAAGTTTGAGGCTCATATGTAACAGCTTCAAATCGTCCTCTTTGGATCCTGCAGCTATTATTCTTTGCATTACCTAAACAGTTTCTTATAAAGTTGGGGTTTGCATCAATAATACAAGTAATTACCTGGATAAATAATTTTTCTGCTTTAGTAAACTGTCCCTGAGCAAAAGCAAGATTGGCTAGAAGATCATAAATGTAAGTGATTCCATCAGCATTCTGCTGCTCTTGGGCCAACTTCAGTGCAACATGGAGCATCTGTTCTGCGGGTTTAAACTCGTCCCTCTCCAAGCAATTGAAATAGGTCAGTCAATAGTTAATTTAATATATATTTATGTAATTAAATGACAATCCCTCAAATAAGTGATGATATTACTAGAAGTATATATGATCCTTTTGGTCTCACTATCCCAAATCTATTTTATTTTGCTTTATGTGAAGGTGTTGTGAGCACTCACAAAATATTGTAGGTATTCAGTGATAATGGCATGGTTTGGAAGATTCAAGGATAGGTCCTGCTCAGAACCAAAGCTTATTGTGAACAGAACTGGAAATATTTAAATGAATCTACTCAAAACTATTCAGAGATATCTGACAACTATCTGAAACTCTCTGGGACAAATGGAAAAAGTCAGAAGTGAAACCCAGCAAAGAAGATGAAAAGTTGAAATATGATCTGACAGACCAAAACAAGAGAATAGGTAGATCAAAAGATAAAAAACGACAAAACTACAAGTTCATCACCTAACAGACACAAGCTGCAGTCTGGGGTCTCACGATTCCTGAATAATTATCTTTTAACGGTCACTAATCTCTGCACATTGCATTTTATGTACAATTTGCTATAGTAGATATTTATTTATCAGTACTAAACTGCTGCAATTGTGGGGTTTGGACTGGAATGGTAGACATTGCAGATTTCGTGGTATAATGTAGACTCAGAGGGGCACAACTATATAAATATAATGTCGTTGACACCATGTTAAAGTGACGAATATGGATTTCTCCACTTTTCAGGAGAGCCAAAAAACCGATTTACCCATAATTTTCAGTTAGGAAGTTACTTACTTTTTTAAATTTTTATTTAAATAGGTTTCATAAAGTGTACTGTTATTGTTTATTGTCATTTGTGTGTTTTTAATAATTTTAACTAATATATAAAATTATTTTGAAATATTCTTTACTTTGCTGCGTATAGAAATTTGTGTACATTTCGGTCTACCAGTCACCATATAGATTCAATATTTTACCACAAGGTGGGCCTCATAGAATGCAACGATAAACGAACAAAAAAAAGCGATTTTTCACATTCGTCACTTTAACATGGTGTCAACGATGTATTCAATCAATTCAATCTTGTGTGCAGTTGCCAGAAATGGGGCTACCAACAATATGAATTCAAGAAATTCCAGGGATTTTTTTTTATCTGAATTTATTTGCTCTCCCTACCCTTATCCCAAACTACATGATTTATTTAGAAACGTCCAATGACCTCATTTATTTACACATACAAATCAACTTTTCATTTATTTTAATTTTTTAAATTCTCTGGATACAAAATTGGAGACCCCACCATACCCTGTTTAACTTGCAAAGAGATAATCTAGCCTTCCTTATTTTACCTACAATGGCTGATAAAAATATGTTCTGAGGTCTGTAAATTGAACTCTGCCCTATGGTTGATGGTAGTGGGGGAACTGATCTTTGCAATTCTCATTCTGTTTAATCAACATTGCATTTTATTTATTCAGGAATCGTGAGATCTGCAGTCTGGGGTCTCACGATTCCTGAATAATTATCTTTTAACGGTCACTAATCTCTACACATTGAATTTTATGTACAAGTGCAAAATACTGTGCGAGATTAGGCTGTTGCATCTGGAATCTTTTACCCTCTCTATGGAGACACTGTTAAATTTGTTGACTAGCTCAGGGGCTTTTTCCCCACCGCAAACCTATTGGCTTTTTGAAGAAAACGACTTGTCCAGCTCAATCTCCACATCTCAATCCAATTGAATTGCTTTGGGAAGAACTGGTATATGAACATCTGAAATCAAGCTCCAACTTCACAGAACATATTTGGGAGCTCCTCCAAAATTGGCGGAACATGCCTTTTGAAAAATTAGAAAAACTTATAGAAAGAATGCCACGAGTAGTCTAAGCAGTCTTGAAAAGCAAGGGAGGGACTTTTTTTGAAAGAAAAAACGTATAGATCAACTTTTTTCAACATTATTACTAATAATTCAATGTTGTATATCATTTTACGTCGATTTTTTCATAGATATAATTGTTTCAATAAAGTTTTGTTTGAAATTATTTCATTCTTTTACTGTAAAGAAATGAGGTGGTCCTAAACTTTTTACCGGCAGGGTACACGGGATAACAGTGAAAAAATATTACCTTTTGTTGTATGTTCCTTAAATAAATGTAATCAACCCAAGTTGAACTTATAGTTATAACCGATTTAAATCCAAATTTCACAGATAGCTACCTGTATAAGAAGTACTGCGCGTTTGATTGTCGTTATGAGCTCGGATTCTCCATCCGGTTCTTCTCTCTTGTTCAAGAAGGAGAAGATCCCCGAGACGAGCATTACATCTGCTAACCTCCTCCGCCTGCAGTCAGACTCGTTATTCGGTTCGGACTCAAAGTAGCCGCTCGGCAAGAACGCCTCCAACCGCCTCGAGCCGTGGCTTCTGACGGTCCGGTTTCGCAATCGGAGTCGGTTCCTTTCATGACTGAAAACGTTTCCTGACGACCTCACGAAAAATTTAGCTGCAAGCCTAAACATGACATTTGCCCTACCCGACGTCTAACCTCCCTGTTGAAAATGTCAAAACTATTGTACTGTGTGGCTCAGCTGATTGATGTAACCATCCCGGTGATAGCGTATATTCGTCATTGATTGAACCACTTTTTTGAGCTTTCTATTTTTAAAACGGCCCTTTTATTCCACCATTGCTTATTTGACGTTTTATTAAAAAAATCAATCCAAAACAAATAAAATAAACTGCTCACAAAAAAGTGGCGAAATTTTGATTTTTTTTATCTACTTGCCTTTTTCAGAAATTTTAACAATGATATTTTTTATAATCTCAGATAATTATTAAAGTACTTATATGAAAATTCAAACACTTCTAAAAAAATCAGTATTGTATCCAAACAGACACATTATAAAACAAACTAAAATCTTTAATAGTATCTCCCTTCTAGCTCTTTTTTCTCTAGGTTTTGCAAATTTTGGATGTTAAGGTACATCTGGCAGTTATTTCATGTTATTTGTCAGACAGAAATCATGGCTAATGTATACAGTGAAGTCAGAGATATAATAATATTGATATCTTTATTTATTTACGACAGGCCGTGTAGATGTATCTTACCTCATTACTCCATTGTACTAAATCTTCCATAACTCTCTCAAGTTCTTCTCAGTTTTGGAAATCGTTCTTTGCAATTCTGCTGTTAAAATTTGGCAATAAATCCAATTTATGCGATTATAGACCTATTCCCATCAATTTATTTTCTCAAAATGTTTGAATCTTGAGTTTGTAAAAAGTTAAAAAATGATCTCAAAAAAGTTATTATTCCCAAGAGTATATCACCTGTACTAGCTGATCAACAGTAACTAATTTGCTAATATATTAGAATTATATTTTGCACCCTATAACCGATGTTGTCAGGTGGATTCCGTATATGTAAATTTTTTTCCAAGGCCTTCGACAAATTTGATCATAACATATTAACAAGCTAGAAGTGAATGGAATATTTGGAAATCTACAGCTTATTTATCACACAGCTTAGTTAGTTATCTGAATGAACCCAAATAGTTCAAATCAGGGCTATTAGATCATTTCCTTTTTCTGTTTTATCTGGTGTGCCATAGGGCTCCCATTTTGGTCCTTTTCTCTTTCTCCTTTTCATTAATATTCACTTTGCTTTACCTGCTACTGAGTTTCTTCTATTTGCTGACGACCTATATTCAAAATAATATATACAAAAATTTATTCCACCTTAGATCGCATTAATTTACAGTTGACATTAATCATCAGTTGCAGTTTCCTTCCAGTTAGGCCTTCGTAAGTCTCGTAGCTCTTCTATGAATCACTTTGCATGCCTCATGCCTGGGGTGTTGCTCCACCAAGTTTTGAAGTCATTAAGGATCTATATATATCCTTTTCTTGTGGCAAGGTGATAGGCCACAGTAGGCTCAGAGATTAGATAATTCATATTGGTTTCTTTTTTAGCCAACATGTTTGGTTGTTCATTGTCTCTGTTTCAAATTCCTTTAGGAGGTCATTAGTTTTACTTATTTCTGCCAGAGATTCCATATAATTCCATTCACTTTTTTGCCTTTACCTCACATGAGACTGTAAGAAATTGGCTTTAATTAAAGCATTTTTGCCTACTGTTAAAGACAGTCCCACATGGGATACTAAACAATATGAAATATTGGAAATGTATTCCATCCAATGGAATCTGACAGTTAACCAGAAAAAGTTCAAAAACCATAATTTCACAATAGACAGTAGTGTAAAGTATACAAACTGTTGGGTTGTTTTTTTTTTTGTTGTTTTTTTTTTTAAAGGGGGAACTAGGAGGAGCAGTATATATTAAAAAAATACAAAAAATTACAAAACAAAATCAAATATTTTTTCTTTATCATTAGAGAACCAATACCTCCTGCCAAATGTTAATAGGGGACTAGTTTTTAAAGAATGATATTTTTTTTATCACTTTTTATCCTTCGGTGAGGTAATTTCAGTTGGAGTCACTCTCGCTTAAGCAAGGTCGTCAACACGTAGACCCGGCCTGTAACCTTATTGATGATACTGGTCCATATAACTTGTTTACTACAATAGTTAAGAAGTTAATTTATACCACGTCATACTATATTAATTACAGATTTAATATTTGTATTGAAAGTTGACGCCAGTTTATCACAAATCTGATGGTATAAATGAGCCAAGTTATCCTCGACTGATAAAAACGGAGTGAAATTCTATAGTGATAAATACTAAAAATGTCTGATAAGAAGATCATCACTAGGACGAACTTGAGTAGACAGCTATCAACTGTTATTTATTATTTTTCAATATTATCTATAGTGTTTATAGTATTTTTTAATCTACCGTTATTGTGCGGGGGGCATGGGCATAGTCATTCGCATACAGAAGAAGCGCCGCATTATAAGTATTCGGCACATGCGAATGAACCAAAGAGGCATGAAAGTGTGAAAGAGCAGATGAAAGAATCGGACAGGACAGATCTTTGGACGCAGGCCCTCGGTGCTACGTTGCTTATTAGCGTGGCTCCATTCTTCATTTTGTTCTTTGTCCCTTTGGATGACAGCCGAGAGAGGGAACCGTTACTTAAGATTGTGCTCAGCTTTGCGTCTGGAGGCCTGCTCGGTGATGCTTTTCTTCACCTTATACCACATGCGCTTATGGGCCAGGGCCATGATAGCCATGGTGCGGTCCATGGTCACGACCACGGGCATGGGCACAGTCACGGGCATGGGCATGGGCATTCCCATGGAGGCGAGGGTGGTGGGCACGATAATAAAGTTGGAATGTGGGTTCTAGTTGGCATTCTTTTATTTCTTTTTGTTGAGAAAGCTGTCCGCCTACTTAACAACGGTGGTCATTCACATTCACATTCTCATTCAGCTCCTTCCGTTGATGAAAAGAAAGAAGAAAAGAAACACAGTAAAGATGACAAGGTCAATGAGCATTCAAGCAGCGATAATAAAAAGGGTTAGTCTTTATTTCAAAAGTGTATTTTTATATTAATTACCTGATTGACAAGTAAATATTGGGTTAACCTTATGTAATGAACCTGTGGCATTTTGTAAGATTTTATATATTTAAAAAACTTGATTTTGTATTTTAAACTTATGTATTTATAAGTTTATATTTTGCATTTTTGGTCATCATTGATCTTTCTGGTCTAACTATTCCCGCTGGTGTTGTGTCAGACAAGTTTCGGTCTTTTTCTAGTTTTATTAGTTAGTCTGTGTTATTTTTCGTGGAGCACATTTGACCATTTTTCATAAAATTTAAATGCTGAAAATGTGGCTGATCAAGAAGGATTGTTTTATCAAAAAGAAATCTAGAAAACGAATAAGTCAATTTTTGTAATGCCCAATAAAAAATGTAAAAATATATGCTATATCTGCACCCTTGTGGTAAAAATAGATAAATGCAAAAACATAATTTTTCATCATTGCAATTTTAAAGTTTAGATTTTTCAAATTCAAAATTCAATTTCTGAAATCACTTTCTGTAATCCTTCTGTTTTAACTGATTTTTTTCTAGACTTTATAGATTATTCATAGTCTGTCTAGCTTAAAGACCCTCCAATATGTACTTTCTCGTTTCTTCAAAATTTGATGTATCCTGTTTTGCCCCTAGGGTGCAGACATTGTATTATAATACTAAGTGTACTATCATTGTAAAATGTAATTATTTTTAAATTGTTTGCAGGAGAATTTCAAATCGCTGGATATCTTAATTTGGTTGCTGACATGACACACAACTTTACGGATGGCTTGGCCATCGGTGCTTCTTTCCTTGCTGGAAAAAATGTCGGCTATGTCACAACTCTCACAATTTTATTCCATGAAGTACCCCATGAGATTGGAGATTTTGCCATTTTAATCAAATCTGGATGTAGCAGAAAGAAGGTAAACAGGCCAAATAATTGGAAATGGAATGTTATCAAATCTGATGATATGTATGGGACAATTTCTCCTCGACTGTTAAAATCGGAGCGAAATTCTATAGTGATAAATATTTAAAAAATATATATTTATTGCACTGTGATCTAAAAGTTTTATTGTGGAATTGGCCCTTCTTCATTTCCAAACCCTGGATTTATTGGTAAAAACAAAAACAGTATGAGCCATTGATTTGGTGGTATTTTGATGGCAATTTTTATGAAAAGCTGAAGAATTAAGTTTTTGAGTTAAAGTGAAAAGACTACGACGAATCTCTAATTTCTACCATGAAGTCTTAGTCTGTTTAATAATTTTATATGCTTTAATAGAAAATTTTACAGTTACGATTTATATATACAGTTACAATCTATTACAGAATGGTAAAGATTGAAAATAATAGTCCTAAACAAGACTATTATGAATGACATGAACTATAAGAACAGAAAAAAATACACAAACAGACATTTACTAACAATTGCTTCTATTATACTTATCCGATTAAATGATATATAATTACCTTCTTGCAGTCTTTTCAATTAATTTCCTTAAATTTGGTATATTGTGCCTCCTTCCCAGCATCTCTGAAGTGTCGTGAAATTTGCTTGTCTCCGATTTATCATAGTCTGCTTATTCACGGTAGTTGGTAACTGATGATGATGAAAATTAACAGTCATCAGGATTGGATGATTAAACTATGCAACTACATAGATCATTTCAGCCCTTATTGTAATTAATAATAATTATATTATTTGATTTTAGGCTATGTATTTACAACTGCTCACTGCACTGGGGGCATTTTCAGGGACTGTTGTTTCTCTTCTTGCAGACGGATATGGTAAGTTAGGACTTTATTTTATTTTTATTTTTTTCCAACGTGTAATGATTTCTCTGTTTTAAGACGAGGCTGCTTCTGCATGGATTTTGCCATTAACTGCTGGAGGTTTCATTTATATTGCAACTGTATCCGTGCTTCCAGAACTCCTGTCTGACACCAAATTCTGGCAGTCAGTCAAAGAAATATTCGCTCTACTCGTCGGTGTATTTATGATGATAATCATAGCAGAATTTGAATAGTGATTGTTTAATAAAACAAAGAAATTATGACTTATTCATTTATAAAAAAAAAGTCCCCTTGTTCATGAAAATATTACACTGTGGACTTTTTATTGATACATACGTAAACATTATATTTTTCTACATTGTTTCATGTATTTTTAAATAAAGTTAGTTGTTTATTGTACACTACACTCCAATTGTACACGACAGAGCAGTGTTGCGCAGAACTCATTCCATCTCCCGACATTCCAGAATATTGTTATCTACTTTTCAGTGAATTATTATATTGCGTATTTATAATAATTCATTCATTATAATAAATACACATCTTTAAATTTTAATTAAAACTTTTGATCTCATGGGATTGAAAATATAAAAATATGAGCATCTTACATAAATCAAATTTTGTAACTATGAGCAGGTTTATTATTTTTAAAATTATTTTTTATTATAATTTTAATGATAATCAAAAACAATTTCAACATGCAAATCCATAAAATTATACGTTTGAATCCTGTAGGAAAAGAAGCATTACCAGAAATGTTTTATTCCATTTAATTTTGTTAAGGATATCTACTTTTTTTTTCTTTTTTTTTTCAAAAAATAAAAATTATTTTCGAATGGTTCCTCAATTTTTTGTCACTATTTACTAAATAACTATATATTTTCAAAACCTTTCCTCTGATATTGAAGTCTAATAATACAATTAACCTTTTTTTATATTAAAAAAATATCAAAGAAGAAAAATTATAAAGATGTAGGAGAAAGAAGAAACAGGAAGAATAATGTTAGTAGTCATGCATACTACAACTGCTTGGAAATGATGTGTCCCGGCAACTGTGTGCAAAATTTGTATTTAAACAAGTAATTCTTATTTTGAAATACTAACATCTAAAAGACTTGTAAATTGTAGTTTGATCTGCCTATTTTGCTGTTTGGTCTGTCATACATTTCTTTCTTTTGCCATCATCAATGTGGGTTAGAGGTCAAATAACACAGACTGAAGGTGATGAGAAGTGGTTTCTCGTCATTTGTATCTAAGTTGAGAGAAAAATCAACACTAAACGGAATGGGAAATAGGTGAAATTCGAGGTATGTACTTTAAATATGTGTAGACGCAAGTGTTTCTCCTTTGTTAACAACCTATTATTCTGTGACTATTTTTAGCAGTAATAGTTCTGTGAAAAATATCGTGCTTTACGACTGATAAAACCAAAATTTTTTGATATACATTTTGTTATATTTCTATTATCTGTTTTTTTTTTTTAAATAAATATTTTTTAGTAAATAGTAGTTCTTGAAATTTAATAAAACATTTTAACAGTTTGGTGCAATGAACACTTTGCAAAAATATTCTTTAAAGTTTAATAAACATGTCTATTATTTTATGCAAAACTGATATTAAAAATGTAATAAAAAACATTATCAAAAGAAAGTGGCAGCAATGGTAGGCTGGTCTTGGCAGAACGCTTGCTTATCAAGAGGACTGTCCATAGGAGGTCCTCGGGGGGCCTGACTTGTAGAAGAACTGTGATTCTCACCTGATTAAGGATAGGAGATGCAAGGTTGAAACACATGCCACCACCCCCTTACTGTACTTGCAATATTCAAATGGCCAACTACAAATGGAAAACGTAACCAATATTTGCCAATGACTCGGCTGCCCTCCCAAGTGGAAAAATGTATCATTAATCCACAACTTGGCCGCAAATTGCAATGCCTAGTCAGATTTGAAAGATCAAAATATACGAGAAATCTGAATATGTTAACTTCTGAGGCCTGAACATCCTGCATCTTGACGAAGTTCATGTGTATTCTACGCCTTCAACCTGTTAGCTACATCAGTTAGTTTTTTTATGTTGAAGTTTTTAAAAAGTCAGGAGGTTGACTAATTTAGTTAAATTATGATATTAATAAATAAACACCTGCATTTACTATTACTATATTTATTAATCAGTTTACAATTAATAGATGGTAGCATTTTATCAGTTTTAATTAGACAAATTTTTTATTTTATGGATTTTTAATTTTTTTTTAATTTTCAAGTATTCTCTTTTTTAAAGCACCCACAGTTGACATATTCACCTTGAATTTAATGAGAGAAAACGAAAAAGGAGTTTTTAAAACAAAAGAAAAATCCGTTGATGTGAGTAATTGGCTCATTGCTATGGATGATATTATTTTTTGTGATTAGAGGCAATTTATGTTTTAGGTACAGTTAGACCATTTTATGCAGAATGGAACCGAGTGAGAAGTAATCTGAAGTACTTAAGTCCTGTGTCTATAAAATGTGACTGTCGGTTTCCGGATTAAGTAGCGTTTCAGGAAGATGACAGTAAGTTGTCAAAAAAATCTCACAATTTTTACGAGCCCTTTGTTCATTGTTACATTTTCGAATAGATCGTAATGTGGTACTCATTAAAAGAGAATAGCACAGACAATAAACGACAGCTTGAAATATGGTTGAAGGAAAAAGACGATTCGAGTATGGACTTGCAAATGAGCTTTTTTTAACAGAGGCGTCATAAGTGAGTTTATTTCATTCAAGGACATCTATATTTCAGATCGAATGTTCAGTAAAGTTTGTTAGATGGACGAAGGATTTCGAAAAGCACAAGTTCACTCTCATGTCACGTTGTTCGAATGTCGAGATCTATTTTCAGGTTTGACAGATACAAAAAGGATCTCTGTCGTCCATGAAAGTCGAGCGAGTTTTGGCTGATCAAAAATCTTTAAACACCACTGCCAAAAACGCGAACCAAGCCTAATAAAAAAGTTAAATATTATTATATATTATTTTATTTATTTATTAGTGACTATAAAGTTTATTGTATTGTAGAATCGACATTCAAATTTGATTTTGAAGCATACGTCTGCTATTTTAAACTTTTTATATTTATCGAGGAATTATTAAACATGAAAGGTGATTCCAGTTATAACTGTAGGCTATGCCTATTTATGCCTTTTCTTAATTTCGAGACTTAAACCAACCTGTCCACTCATCTTTAATTATGAATTATTCAGCAAAATCAACTCGAGATATTACAACGAAAAGTTAATATATTGTGAGATAATGGTGTTTCCTTCATCAGCGGTTCAAACAAATAATTTAAAGAAAATGACACGGTTGACCGAATAACAAACAGACCAATTAGTGAAGATTACAAATACACGTGAGAGAGACCGGAAAGATCAGAGACGACAGCTTCGCTTTCATAATCTTAAAAATGAACGTATGACAATGAAAAAAAAATAAGCGAGATCTAGATGTTTGTAGAAGAAAATCTGCATATTACAACATATAAACTTAGTTTTGAGTTTAGTAAAGTTCATATAATAAGGTACATCGTGTTTCCTTCAGCGAGTGGTACAAAAGCAACTTATAAAAGGAGACAATTGACCAAAAAGCACACAGGCCAATAAGTGAAGATGGTGAAATGCAAGACAAACGAGAATATATTAGGAAGATCGGAGATGACTAATACTTAATGTCATAATCCCCACTCATTTTCGAAGTTTATGGATTTCTGTAGGAAAACTTTAGAAATTGTGGGGTATCGTCTTTCATTCGGTGCCCGGGTACAACAGGAACGTAAAAGGACACGGTTCACTAAATGTCACACAGACCAACCAGAGAAGTTGGCGTAGTGCAGGATTGACAGCAAAACCAGTGAGGTTGAGCATCCAAGAATGTTCGCAGACGTAAACCGCATAAAGTTAGAAAATGTGTATCTTTGAAGTTTACGGATATTTAGAAAAATTACCTCTTTACAAACGTTGTCGTTTACAACGTAAAGTTAATATATTATGGGATTTCCTGGTTGGTACAAAAGAAACTTATAAAAGACACGATTAACCAAGTAGCACATATATTAATCAGTGAAAATGGCGATATGCATGTAACAGCTAAACCAAAGAGAATAGACCAGGAAGATCGAAAACGACAATACGCAATGGCACAATCTGTCCCTCATCTTTGAAGTTTATGGCTTGTTTGGGACAATCACCTCTTTACAAAGATGGATTATTGAAACATAAAGTTAATATATATCGTGGGATATCGTGTTTCCTTCTGGGTAGAGTGGGAACTTAAAAAAAGGCCCGAATGTCCGAATAACTAACACACCAGCCAGTAAAGTTGGCGAAATGAACACGTGACAAACAAAATCAGTGAGACCTGGAAAGTGGAAGTTTGAAGGACATCTTTTTAAAGATAAACTACCTGTGCATATTGCATAGAGTGGATAATTGCAGTGAAAAATTAATGTATTGTGACATATCGATTAGTATAAAAGGAATTGATAAAAGGTCACTATTGACCAAATAACACAGAGATAACGCCACTGAATATAGCGAGGTAGGCAGATCAGGATAATTCGAGGCTGAACCATTTTTGAAGATGAAGATTTGTTTAAGCAAAATCACTTCACGTAAATGTATAAATTACTAAAACTAATTATAAGTTGGTTTACGGTGAAATGGAGTCGTTTAATAGCTAGTACAGCGACAAAAGAGAGATTATTTTATTATTTACCTCCGACTATTTTTTTCTCTGCTAAAATTCACCATTGTACAAAACCACAAACGAGATAAAGTACAGGTTCAAACGATGAAGATGGCAAAATATCAAGACTCGTACCACCGAGAAATGCATGGTAAATAAGCGGATGAGGAACAGGCATTAGTGAATTGGTTCATATTGCCAAGGCAGTGACACAGCACGGGGATTTTTCATCCAGTTAGAGCTGCCCTCCGAAGAAAGATGACCACTTCTTTAAATTAAGCCCTATGACCAACTCGATCGGATAAATTAAGCCATCAAGGTAAACAGCCAAAGACTCGGAGGGGATTTTCCAGATGACATAACTGGCTCGAGATAAATCTGATGCTGAAGGGCCGAGACCTGCTACTTCGACCAACTTTAACACGAAGAACGCTTTTTTAATTAAAAACAAATTTGTTGGTGGAACATAGAATTTACTCCATAAAAATGCTGAAAATGTCTTTCGAGAGGATGCCTAATGACCTCACCTGGAGGTAGTTAGAAAATGTAAATTAAAAAAATATATTTATCTTATTATTGATCATTGCTATATATTAAAAAACAACTAATTTTAAAATTTATTTTTGTTTATGTATTATAGTTGTTAACTAGTAATAATCGCATCTCAGTAGAACTTCATTGATTTCGATATTGCCACTGCGCATATGTATTATATTTGTACACATTTAATATTATCACCTCTGAGAATGTCTCAACTTTAATGCTGATAGTTTTTCTAGGATTTACATGTTCTTAACATAATTTGTTACAATTCGTAGGTAAGGATGTATTAATAATCAAAAAAGGAATTTGACACAATATTACATTCTTATTATTTCATAATAACCAATATTAATTCAATAACGATAAACAAAATTAATTTTTTTGTTAATATCTAATAATTACGTAGTATTTTCAGGATTTATGATTGCAGATATTAAAATAAATATATTAGCAAAATTGTACAAGTGTGGGGTTTTTTCGCAGAAAACGTAAATTCATCGTTTAACTGATCCGATAGAATCTTTGATTAATTTAAACTATAAACTAACATTTTAAATTCATTTTGTCGGATAAAACACTTAAAAAATTGTCTATTTAAAATAGTGCAGACCGTCAATGCACTTCAACTGGCCTCGTTGGGGGACAGTAATTGTGGCTGATTTCCCCGAAGGTCTCTTCAGTTATGTAAGTTCGTGGGAGATTCTTCCAAGTATGTAATGACGTTTTTACCAGTTTGATGTTTCCTTCGGCATCTCTCTCTCTCGCTGCGGTTCTTGTGATATAACCGACCGTCGTAGTCCTTGACTTTCGCTTCGGACGACCGATGTGGCCTTCGCCTTCTTTCCAGAACTGTGCCAATCTCCAGGCGTCAAAACCGCACGTAGAAAAAGGGAGAAAAAAACATTACCGATCAGGGAGGGAGAGGCTTATCAAATTCGTACGACCTTTAGCCTTTTAATAGCATGAAAGCGCAAAAGATTAGTCATATCATATTATAATCCTAATATACGATCAGATAAGTACACAAGGTGTCTTAATAATAACTCTTTTAAATCACCTTTTTTCCTACAAGCTTTCCCCCATAATATTCAACAAAGGTTTTTAACTTTCAAGGCATAATACACCTAGGGAACACCAACAGTATTGTATGAACTGGTTAATATTGAGAACAATTTAGGCAAACATCCTTGGAGAAAACGGGATTGCTCTCTCTCCTGTATATAGTAGTAATAGTAGTGTATACATTGCTTGTGTTGAGAGCGAATGTATTTATTAGAGTGAATATGTGTTATGGCGGAAATCGAGTACCACATCGATCATAAATAGGTTAGTTGTAAAATATGTGTTGTGTTGAGGGTGGATGTATTTATTACTGTGAATGGGTGTTGTGAGAAGGTCATGGCGGAATATCAAGTATCCCATCGTTCCTCAATTATTCTAATTGTATAATATATAAACTTATATTGTATAATAAACTTGATGGAGGAATATCGAGTTCTCCATCACCCTAATTGAATGAATGGAATTTAAATAGTAATGGATGCTTGTTTTGAGGCTGTTCTAGTCTTCATGAATTGTGTTTTTTCTCTTGATAGTTTTAACAAAGGATTTTCAATATTTAAGACACGATTTACCTAGGAAGCATCACTTATAATAAATTTATAGCATTTTAGGCCAACTAGGCACGAGTTTGTTGTTTTATTTCAGCTGTTCAGCAATAGTTGACTTAATTATGCACCAGCTTTCGTGACTTTTTGTCTTCTTGATAGCTAAAAAAGGATACTTTAATGTTGTAGATACGTTTTACCCATAAATTTATAGCAATTTAGGTAAACTAGGTCGATTTTCAACTTCCCCCAATTCAGCTGAAGCTGTTGTTGAAGTTTGCTTCAACCTTCGTGACCTTTTGTTCTCTTGTTAGCTCAAGGAAAGGTAGTTTTAATGTGTTAGACATAATTCAACAAGTGAGCATCGTCTTCAACAAATTTATTTAGGCAAACTAGTTAAGCTTTTCTAAATTCAGTACTTTAGCTACGCTTGTGTAAAGTTTGTCCAAGTCTTTATGACTTTTTTTTGTTAGAACAAATAAATTTAATGTTTGGGACTAGATTTAACGAACGAAAACTGTTTGTACAATATGTAGTTAGTAACAATTTAGACAAACAAGCTACGCTTTTCAAAGTGCAACAGGTCAGCAACAGTTGTCTTAAGACTGCACTATACTTCATGCCTTTTTTATTGTTAGTTCGAACGATTTTTATATTGTGTTTATTTACCTTGACTTAAAACAATTGAGACGAATCAAGGTAGTCTTTTCATAGTTTTAATCGTCTTAAACAATTGTCTTAAAACAACACCAATTTTCATCAAATGAATTGCATTTTAAACAAAGTGGTTTGTTTAGTGCTTAAGACATACACATTCGAACATTGGAGGGCTCTTCTCTTCATTGGCGGCAACTTCCTGTTAATGCATGTAGTTCGAGTTGCCACCCATTACTTGGAGGGTTTAGGGATTACCACAATGAATTGTCCAGCACGTTCTCCTGACATGAATCCCTTAGAACACTTATGAGACATGATAAAGAGACTGGTTAGACATCGTTCGCAGTCTCCAACAAACCATGAACATCTTCAAACCGCTGCTGTTGAAGAAAGGGATTCTGTTTCACAAGACGAAATCCGAAAGATTATTTACTCAATGCTTAGGAGACAAGGCGAGATGAGATAATACGTATTATTAAGAGCAAAATATATCATTCAATAATTTTCCGGTTGTTTGGTGATAATTCATTTAAATTTTTTCTTTCAAACCATCATAATTAAATAATTTTTATTAAAACTGACGAATTTCTTTTCTTGTTTAATTTGGCTTACATTAAAATAAGTAAGGTGTAATTAATATAAAGATAAAAGTATATACAGTTTGAAACAAACGACAAAAAGCGATTGTCCATTTATTCATTTGAGTTACCACTGTAATTATTATTTATTACCTTTCTCAATCGGGACATACCAATTTCTTGTCTTTTTCTCCTGGATGGGGGGGGGATAAAATACGTAAACAAATTTAATAAGTCGTAAAAGCCGAAATGTGGTAAAATTTCTAGGAAAAGCTCAAATGCGATAAATATATAAAATGAGGAGAGAGAGAGAGAGAGAGTGTGTGAGAGCAGAGAGTGGGCCGTGAGTGTACCTTGGCATTCTTTCCTTGTGGAGGTTGGATGTTGGAGGGAACGAATCAATATAGTTGGGACTAAGAGAAGTGCAAAATCACCCCTAACTGGGATTCTTCATTTTTCATCCACTTCCTTGTCCTTTATCGCCAGTAAACCCGAGGAAAAGAAGCAAATAGATTGTATTCAGCAGTCTACTGCTAATTACCCAGTGTTCAACATGTTACTAATTATAACTTATGTTTAATAATAAGCAATTTATTAAACACGAAATAATTAATATATAAACAAGTGAAATTATTATTTGGTGTAGTTAATTATAAATTAATACGTTGTATACATTTAAAACTGGAAATATGTGTTATCTTTTTATCTATAAAATCAATAAAGTTCTTTTTGGGTCAGATAAGTAATATATTCGTTTGCGAGGTGTATTTGATTTTTGTATATTACTTCTATAATTTTGTCTATTATTTTATTAAAAAAGGACGTTGACCTAATGATATCTTTATATTGATTTATTATAGTATTAGTTCAAAGATATAATATACGTATGGAGTTGTAGTCGGGCGGCGGGCAAGAGCCGGTCTGTATTAGGTGTATGTCGTATGTAAAATATCGACAAACTTCCTAATTACGCAGATTCGCCACCCACTCGTAGGATGATACGTAACAAGTTCGAAAAACAAGGTGGAACTAAGCTTGAACGACAGGACAACAATTCACATTTACGCCATTGGAATATCTTTAAAACGTTTAACACAAAAGATTAGCACTTAATTTCATAAATCGTCTTTAATATGGTAGAAAACAAATATAAATCGGGTGGGTTGCGAGTCGAGTCGGCGAACTGTTGTAGGCAGTTTGACCTGACCCTCTCTGGCCCGCATATTCTCGCTGTTTATCCTTGGTCGTAGCTTTTAAGCTCTATTTGGCTTGTATAAGATGTTTCTCCTCTGACAGTGTTTGTTGGTCTTCCTTAATAACGAACAATTAGCATCCAATTTTATTCATAAATTGTTTATTATCAGTATAATTTAAACGTGTTTTATTATTAATTAATAAATAAGTTATTTTACAGTGGTTTGAATTATTAACGAAATCAGCGTGAATGTGTGATGTGAGAGGGTCGACGGCGGAATATCGAGTACCACATCGTCTCTCAATTAGGCTAGTTATAGAGTATGTGTAAAGGGTATTGGAGGAATATTGATTACTCCATCACCATAATTGAATGGATGGTATGTAACAAGTAGTGAATGTATTTAAGAATGAACGTGAGTACGAATGGGTTTGGAACTGCATGCGCTGGGAGCTGAATTGACCTAACTGTTGATAGCACCTGGAGCCCAACCTCGGTGCATGGACAAATAAGACTGAGGTCTGACACCGGATTGCCAACACCCGAGGTAGGCGATTCTCGAGTCGAGTCGAGTCAGTCGGCAGTTTACCGTAAATAGAAAAAGCTGGAGTTGCCGGTGGAATACGAGAAGCGAATAGGTTCAACTCCAAGAGTGATTTGAAAATACTGTAGAAAATTCTAGCTTGCTAGTTTTTCTTTTTCTTCTGGAAAACGGATTATGAGATTTACTTTTTGGATCTGGGTTGTGATGAACGGTAATTTTCGATCATTTTCTTTCACCTATCCTCGCTGGTTAGATCTGTCAATAGGGTTTCGGCTTCTCACCATCTTCAGTGGTGGTGCTTCACATTGCTTTTATCCGCGACCATTAAACTTGTTTTCGTTGCAAATATCGATCAAAAATAAAATATTGTAGCATAAACATTCATGTTTAGCTGTTACAGATATCCATGACCTGACCATATTTGACCCTAATATTTAATTGTGGTTTGTCTGGGTGTGAAGAAACAACACACATCTACGCTTCCATATCCATATCCCTTCATTTCTTCTTTCATTTTTTCAACAATGATTGACCAAGGTTATAAGCTTCCCGCCCAAAAGTGACGTTTCGGTTTATCTGAAGGAATCTGTAGTAACAAGGAAAAGCAGTTTCATTTTTTTTTTTTTTTCTTTTTCTTTCTTTCTTTATTTCCATATCAAGAGTGCATTAAAGTTATAAGCAGGGCGAAGCACCAATTGTCCTAATGAGGTCTGCGAGGTGATGAACTGGTAGTTTAGTGGTTTCCATTCCATTTCAGTTTTCTTTGTTTTGTTGATCACGGATATAAACAGAGAGAAGCACCAGAGGCTTCGTCTTCACCGTGGAATCATTGTTTTTGTTGAACATTTGGAAAAACCACGCTTGGATTTATCTCAGGAAATCGATAATAATAAGGAAAAGCAGTTTTCCTTTTTTCTTCCTTTATTTATATAACAATAGTGGTCTGGGTTATAAGCAAGTGAAGCACGAGCGGTTCCATCGCCACTGTAAAAGATAATCGCCAGATAAATGATGATCGCCACATCACTTTGATTTATCTAAGAGAATTTATAATAA
Organism: Cimex hemipterus; assembly: GCA_039619505.1. Lineage (NCBI taxonomy): Eukaryota > Metazoa > Arthropoda > Insecta > Hemiptera > Cimicidae > Cimex > Cimex hemipterus. The sequence goes on from CM077099.1 coordinate 33,228,711, forward strand.
AGAGGAAGAGCATGTTCCTTTTCTTTCTTTATTTCTATAATAATGATTGGTCAGAATCATATGCAGGCCGAAGCACCTACTATTTTTTACGTCAATTTATTTTGAGTCCTTTAGTTTCTGTTTAAACAATGACACTCCATTAAAAGCGAACTTGCTTCTTCATATTTTATAATTGTCTTCATTCATTCAATTCATAAATAATTACAAGACCAAATAAGCGGGTTTAAGTAATAATTAATAAATAACTGGTTAGTTAGCAAAGTTGCTTTGAAATGCTTGCTCTTCGATCCTCTCCTGACAAATCGGAATATTGATTCATGAAAACAAGATTTTCTTCTGTACGTTGAACAAAACTAAAATATAATATTAGCATCTATGTTTGATAGACCATAAACAGGCCAAGTGCTTGACAATCTGACGACCTATTTATTTACAAAGCGTTTGCGTCTGTAGATAAGTTCCTAAGATGGAGAGAACATCTCCCTTGAACATAAGCTATTTAAGGCAAACGTTGCTCGTTGTTCCATTGAATTGTCCATGCAAATGTGTTTTAAAAAATTATTTGTGTACTTTATAGGAAAAGCCAAAATTAGTAATGACGTTACCAGACGAAAACGTCAGTCGGTATCGACCGAGAGTGGTCGGGTTTATGCGAACCTCCAAGGTTCATCAGCCAGAAGGTGAGGCATTCCAGGTACTTCGGAGTCTTATCGATCCTTAGGACCGCCATGTTAACGCAGCTGGCTGTTCTCTTGCCCGGGCTGCTGCCTGCTGGTCCCGCCCGCCGACCTCAACATTGTTCAGTAGAGCTGGCAAAGCTGCAGTTTTCCCGTTCTCCGCCGTATCCTCGTCAAGCCCGCTGAAAATCAGCGAAACTATGTTTCATTTTATCCAAGCTTCCTCAAACGAGGAAAAAAGCCTTTTTCTCCTTTCTTTCCTACTTTATCCTTTTATCGGTTTAGACTGGGAGTTAATTGATCAATCATCAATAATGTACAAGTTATAACAATCGGCAAATATTAGCCTTTTTTAAAGAGAGGAAAATTCCTAATGAATTTATATGAATAATATAATAGCTAATAAAAGTAGGATTAAAATAGAGAGCCTCGCGGCTGTCAAGCTAGAATCCTCCTTTCGATCACTTCCGGAAGATCCTAAATGCTTTTCCTAAATATATTAATATTAAAATACCGACCAAAATATAAATCAAATTAATAAAAAAGCCAATAATACCACGTATTAATCTTTGACAGAGACATAATCTGGCGAAATAAATGCTTCATCCCGACTTCACATAATTCTTGCACCCGATGAAAATCTGAAAAACTGAACTTCGCCTTATCTAAGGGGATATGCGTTGTATAACAAAGGAAAAGTACTTTCTCTCTCTTTCTTCATTTGGCTCTTTATTCGAATACAAGAATGGTTAATTTATTTGCTATTATAAAACGGAGAGCATAAGCAATAAAATAATCCATAAACGTTCTTTGTTCATTCATTTCTTTGTTACCCTTTTGACTGGTAAGCCCCGATGAACATTGAACGGCAAAGAAAGTAGGCACCCTGGTATTTTTTTAAAAGTAAATACTTGCCACAGTTATAATTTTTATTTTTGTTTAATGGATATTATTAAAGAAGAATTTGAGATAGGTAAATAAAAAAATTAAATAAGAAGCAAAGAACTAAGCAAAACAATTTTACCCAAAATGTGGCTATGGAAACAATGAAGAAATATTCAATTCAATACAAGTTTTTCCTCCACTTGCGTTGACTACCACTTGTATTCGACGGGATCGATCAATGAGGTTTTTGAAGGTAGAGCTGTGTAATATGTACTACATACTTCTCCAACAGCGCCATTCCTAATCCTGCAAGTTCTCTGGCATCACTGGGTGACTGTTTACCCTCTTTGTCAATTCGACCCAAAGAAGACAAGTTCGATAGGGTTGCGTTGGCCATGGAAGCCTTTCCGAGTAGTAACCGACCATCCTGCTGTGTGTGGCCTTGTTTGTCAGTCATAAAAATAGAACCGTCGCCAATTAGTAGCATATAAGGAACCTCTACTGATAACACATCTACAACGAATCGCGCAGCTATTAAGCAACACTCGATGAAGATCGTTTGTTCGACCTATAGAAATTCCTGCCCAAACCATGCTACCACCACCGCCATAGCTTCTCGGGAGTGAAACGGAGTGTGGAATATATCGCTCTCTTGTTCTCCTCCAAATGCTTCAAGATCTCAAACAAATTCTTGACCCATTCCAAAACAAGATTTTATTCATTTTTTCTCTCTTTAAAATACTTTCTCCATATTTTTCACAATGAAAGATCCCCGGGCTACGCTGGAATTAGAAGCCAGGGCTGTTAGTGTGGCAAATATGAGTTGGACGCCCTAACCACTCGGTCCCCGCTGTCCCCTTCTGCAATTATTAATAATAATTAATAAATGTTATAAAGGCCAGACCAAATACAAGTTTTCACGCGGGTACCAGTATCGACAGTTCTTTAGGTAGCTTGTTATCACTTTAGTCTAGATGTATTATTTAAAAGATTTAAAAAACAAAACAAAAAATAAATCAAATTTGTAAAAAAAATATTCAAAAATAAAAGGTAATATCAGTATTAACCAGTGGCCAAATCAAAATTATAAGAGCTGACAAAGAAACTATTTCCCATCTCCACAGAATCCTTGTTCCAGCTGAAATCCAGGAAACTCGCTTCTGGTTTTCTCACACCGTTTACCCTACTTTCTTCCTTTATATATTAAGTTAATCGATTTATTATTAATAAATAAAGTGAACAAAACATAAAACAAAAATTCAACTTGGAAACAAATGTAGTGCGAAATACAAACGTCACCCTTTGAAAAACTAGGAAATCGATATGATATTTTATACAAATAAAAAATTCAGATATACTAGCTTAAAATTTATGATATGATTAAAATTAATGATTACAAGTATCATTGTATTTAAAATTAATACAAATCGTTTTACGTTAATACAAGTTGGCCACTACAGACAGATTATTTGCATTATTAACATTTATTCCAAGCTAGATTTTTCAAACAAATGAAAGATAAAGTCATCAAATTTATTTTTAAAAATCACAATACAACACTTAATATCGGAAATACGTACAATTAAAAGATTCACATATGTTAATTAAGTTTTTAAGATAATTTTTTAAAAATAAAAATGACAAAAATTCAATACAACATAGAAACACAAATCAAATACTAATAATACGTTCAGACATACCAGCGAAATTGAAGTGTCGGATTAGGAATTAATGTTAACTGGTTCATATATTATTCTTTTGACCTAAGGTATAGGTTGAGATGAAAAAAAAGTTAGCGTCACCAGCGGGATTCGAACCCATGTCCTCGGCGAGTTCGAATCCCGCTCGTGATGTTAACTTTTTCATACCAATCAAGACCTGAGATAAGAATAATAATTTATTGAAATAATTAATACGGTCAATTATGACTATATGTAAATAATTACGACTAAACATAAATGGATTTACATATTTTTTGTACTGTATTGTAATGTAATTATTTCATTAGATTTGTCACATCAAAATTACTTCCGTATATGATAAGGCTGAAGATATGCAGCGTAGTGCATATGTGTGTTGGTACACAATGTAGATAGGTACACAATGTAAGTTAAAAGCTTCCCAAATAAAATAAAGATAAAATCAGTTGGAATTAAAGACTTCATTGATATTCAACCTGTTATGATGAAGTTCCACCAAAAAATGTATTGAATCCCGAAAAAATCGGAATTAGGTATAAATTTTAGTCCTTTGAAATAAAAGCTCCTAATGGATTAATATTAACAAATCAATCAAATAAAAATAGTTGTGATGCTAACTTAATTCTTAAGAATAAAATTAAAGTTTCTTAGAATATTTTCAAATTATAAAGGATAGCAAATTGCTGGTCTCACGGTCGACCCTCCCACTAGGAAAATGATTGACTCTCTCAATATTTAAATAAATACAAAAATTAAATATATGAAAAATTGGCCGGATCATTATTGGGAATTAACCTAATAAGGCAGCATCTACAATTTTGCAAACTGAGAATATCATTTTATTTTCATTTAAAGGCGATCTTCCGGTTCGTTGCGCTCTTCAGTCCGACTAATTAGATGTAATACGTAAGTTTTCTTTGTTAAATAGATGTTTAATTAACTTTAAAGGCTCTTTGAAATTATTTTAGAAAAAATTTATAAATTTGAAAGCCAAGAGTCGTTAGTGTGATTATATTTAGCAAATAATTTTATATTATTTACATTTTTCAATAATATAATTGATATAAACACGAATCTAGGAGCTCACGAACTCTTTCGTGATAGTGATGGAGGTTGTACCATGACGTCTTCGGTTCAAATATAGTTGAATCTTAATGGTTTTCTATTTGCTTGCGACATTTCCAGGCTAATTTTTTCATTCAGTGTTATCGAATCATTTTTAAAGTTTCAAGAAAGCTTAATGCCTTCGGTTGGGTATTTTGTATAGAGATTGTAGAGATTGCCTGTTGTGCTGCAACGCCGAAGTGTATTCATCGAAAGAATCGGTCATCAGTCTAGAGGCTGTTGTAGGCTGATACAACTCAGGCGCATTGATTTCTAGCGTCACCGTTTCACCGTGACATTGATTTATTTATAAGAACGATGAACTTCGAAATTCTGTTCGTTTTGTGTTTTAGAAAGCGTCAAAGTAGAAGAGGACCTTCCAATCGTTGAACATTGTGGAAGTCTTTTTATCCAATAATTTGAAAGTGGCGAAACAAGCCTTGATGGTTTCAAGGCAACCATAGCAGGCAGAACTCTGAGGCTAGCGCGAAGTTTCGAAATTTGCATCAACTCTTTGACCCACAGTGAGCTACGACCTGCATGTAAAAACACGCGTTTACACTCTTTAATTAGCCATTTCGCAGTACAGCGAATATTGTAGCAAAAGAGCAGGAACAAATCTCTATTTTATTATGCCATTTTTCGTAATCTGACTTTATAAATTATTTGTAGCTTGTGCGTAGTTGTTTTAAACCCTATCTCCAACAAGAGACTACTCTCTGCTACAAACAGTCCAATTAATGTAAGAAAATCCTTCAGAAATAAAGTAATAAAAGCATTACTATGTTAAGTCCCATAAGGTATTTAGACAACACTTTTGTTCAATGCTCAAAAAATCGAGTAAAAGGTTGTAAACAAAGCCTAAGACAAAGTTTAATACAAAAATCTTATGATGACTAACTAATATGTTTTTTTGAGAACCTTTTAATTAAGAACTAATATTGACTTTTCAACACGTATACGTTGTGATTGGAAAACAATAATTTTGACAGACAATAATATACCGAGTGAAATGTTAAACAATGACATTTTTATCTGTCAGGATCTTTGGCCATCCCTGAATAAATGAACTAGGAAACTTCTCGAATGTGATTTTAGACTTAGCCGATGGTTGCTACTGGAGAAGTTGAAGGTCGCCCCTTCAAGTTAGGGCGGCCTGGGGGGTTGTCGGTCGATGAGGAGGTGCCCTCGACGGCTGCACAGCTGCCAGTCATTGTTAGAGCCGAGTATAGACCAACCCCGCCCTGGAGTCCTTTTCCACACTGTGTTATTTCTACAACTAAAAGAATCTTGAGGAATAGACTAATTTAAATTTGAATAAAATTTGAACAATAAGACTATCCCTAAACGATGAAATCATTCTGCTATCTAATAAAATAATACTAATAAAAATGGACCCAAAACGGTAGTCTACAAGTGATAATCCTCATTACTCAGACCTCCTACGCCTTGGCATAAGATCTGCTGAGCCAAACCTGGCTTTAGATGTAAATAGGTCACAAATACTAAACATTTCGCCATTATATATCTTGATTATCAGGCAGGTCCGCATATTCTCGCTGTATGCTGCACTGTGCCAGAGAGACAAATCAATCTCTTCCTAACTTAGATTAATTACTTAAAGTCTCTCCCCCCCTCTCTCTCTTTTCTCTTTCCCTCTTCCTAACTCACTCTCTAAACGTTTTAGTTGCCCCATGTATCGACCTTTCTAACAACCCAGTTTCAGTTTTAACCGTCGTTTTAGCAGTGTAAAAATATGCTGCAAGCTTTCCAAGGGCATGATTGGGATTTTCTTGCACGGCATCTAACAACTCGACCACCGTCGATTGGTGTAAAAGTTTTTCCGCGGGGTTGGCTTTCACTAGTCGTGATCTCCATATGAAACCTTTTCATATCAGAGACGGTTAGTTCTTTCATTAGAACTTCCTTTACCTAAAGACTGATTAATATTCGTTCAACCTGGACAGCAGAATGTTTGAAAGAACACTAATCGAAAATCGCGTGTTTTCATTGTCTTATTTAAAATGGAATTACAATGTGCCAAATAGAACAGAAAACAAACATATTTTGTAAGGTGTAGAAATAAAACGGATATCTAGTATACAACCCATCACTCACGGGCACACAATTCCTCTTCCTTCTCTGTCAGTCTGTCTCTCTGTCCGCCCCCTTCTCTCTCTCTCTCTCTCTCTCTCTCTCTCTCTCTCTCTCTCTCT
>CM077099.1:33240292-33293106 GCA_039619505.1 Cimex hemipterus
GAGAGAGAGAGAGAGAGAGAGAGAGAGAGAGAGAGAGAGAGAGAGAATAATGTACATATTAACATCCAGTGAAATAAACTTAAAGTTGTCTATTTACATACTTATATACCTTTTCTTTAATGGATATATATACATATACATTTTGAAGAACATCAATGTTCACCTTATAAATTTTAATTTGAAAAGAAAATGGCTCAAATCTTCTACTAATCTTGTCAGTACTATGTATTAATAATGTGGGTGTGGTCTTTCTTTTACAAGAAAGCTCCTGACGTAAGTTGCGTCCTATTTCTGAGTTGATAAGCTCAAAGGAGCGCTGCTCCGCATTGAGTTCAAGTAAGGGAAGATTCCGTAACTCAAGGACAACAAACTCATGTTGATAGTGTCCCAGAGTCAGTAGATAAACACTTTACAATTCCACATTAATCTCTCAAGTCCCTGACTTCCTTCACTTTCTGAAATCGAGCTGACTTATATTTTTTCGCATCGCTCTTTGGTTTTCTCACCAATTCGAAAAGTAAGGAGTTTTGTCATGTTAAATTATTCTTTTAAACAAAATTTGAATAACAATCCAATGTTGAGATTCGTCCCCCTTTCTCGTCGTTGTTTTGTGGACGTCCTATTTCCCTCAGCCACAGAAATAAATGAGAAATTATTTTGGAAAAAAAAATTGTAGTGAGTTTTCCCATTGCAATCAAAAATCTAAGTTTATAAAAAAAATGCGTATTAAAGAAAAATACATACATTCCTTTACAAATGGATGGAAAGATGTCAAAGTATCGGAATAGATCTAATTCAGGCATACATTTTCTTTTTACAAATTTTTTTATTATTTAACATTTTTTAAACCTCCAAACGCGCTATAAGCAATAGTCGGATAATCTCTGAAGACCGTATGAATTGAGTTTAGCATCCTGAACCCCAGTCTATATGGACCTCTAATTACGTCCTTCCGTCTCTACTTTCATCTACCATATTGTTCAAATACAAGATGAGAACGACATAGAAAATAGTTACATTTCAACATCATTTAAAAGACTGGGAAAAAATAAACAGAATCGCTTGTATTACGAATCATCCTTTTAATGTTGGCTTGTTAGCCTTACAATGGACTGAATATGTTTGACTGGCTGATTATGTTAGCTGTCTCCTGCCTCGTTGTAAGGATTAGGTCTAGATGGGCAAATTATAATTATAATCCTTCTTTATTTAACTATTATTCAACTTCCTTCTTTAATTTTCTATTGCCTATAATTTCTTGTAAATATTTACCTCATTTTCCAGGACAAGTATCTGTATATCATCTCTGTTTAATGTTTAACTGGATTTATCCCTCTCGCTCTCACTTTCTTTCTACAATGTTTCAGTCTGTACGTTGTCAAGACGCGTTTGTCCTTTTTCTATGATTTGATAGAAGCACTCGGACTCGGTCTTTGTTAAATATGTGTGCGTAATTTATCTTTTTAATTCTTCTCATTCTATTCCATGTAGCCATTGACTAGGCCGTCTTGAAAAGTATAGACCTTTATACGCTGATGGAAGAGTTCTCCAAGGCCGGAACAGGTCATAACAATTGATTTCTGTGAGCTATGTTATTGCGTTTTAGTGGCAATAACATGGCAAAAACTTCACAATGAACATATACAAACTGTAATGATCATAAATGATCAAACACAGGCTCAATACACAAACCTCAGGAAGACATCTCACTTTAAATTGATTTAAATCTTCAAGGATATCGCTGTCATACCTAACATATTCTGAGTCAGCAACTTTCATAGATCTATCTTTTCTTCGGTAATGGCCCATGGTCATTCTTAATTCTACCGGAGTGCGAATTGTGAACATTTGATTTCCTGAAAGACAAAGATGTTTTCCCACCGCTTAATTGTTTCGTTTGTAGTTTGATTCTCTTTGATGTGTGTTAACTATTTCATTTCTTCTATCACCTCGGTCCAATTCAATTCCAACTGGCTCACTTGAGGTCGTTACTTGGGTAATGACCATTGCCCTCGTCACCAGCAAAGGCGCATTACTATTTTAAATTATATCTGCTGGCAAGATGTAGGCATTTTATTTCCTGTAAGTGGCAAGAGGTTTTTTTTAAAATATCACTTATTTTGTTCATTTTCCAACATATTATGAGGCGTTTGTGGTCCTAGCCTAATAGGTGCAAGAGAACCTTCATTTACTAGTTTTTCAACTATTACACTTCTGTCAAAATCCTCATGTCATGGTGTCGTTTTTAGGTTAACCTTGTTGTCATTACATTTCTAAACTGGCAGTAATGAAACTAGATTCTAAACCTTACGACCCAGGGGCATGGTTCGGAAGTCTCTGCTTCTTCTTGACGAAGCCACAAGTTTCTGTCTCACTTAATTTGCTTCAGGTGGTAATTTGAGGTAAATATTTTATTTCCTAAGCAATAAGAGTTTTTTTTGTCCACTTATTTGTTCGTTCATTTTCTGACATATTTTGAGGTATGCTATTGATCTTGGCCCAATAGGTGTAAGAGAACTTATCTGTTATCTATTTCATTTTTGTCAACCTTCTCATGACCTGGTTTCCCCAGGGTCAACTTGTGATCATTGCATTTCTAAAGTGGTACGGTGCCAAAGAGTCTACTTCTTCTTGAGAAAGTTTTAAACTTTTCTTCATGTAGTTAGTTGGAAAATCAACATTGGACTTACCTACCAATCTTTCAGTTTAAAATAGTTATACATTTTTTAAATTCTCTCTCCCACCTGATATTTTCCCTTCTATTCATCATTAACCCGTTCAGCCCGTTTCAGCAATAATTGGCATACGCTTATGGTTCAGGTTCGATGGTTGCAAAAGCATCTTATTTCCTTGATATCCAGCTATTTCACTCAAACCATTTCTTAACCGGTACTCAAATCAAGACTTAGCCTTGTCCTAGAAATTGGGCAGTTTTTGAGCACTCACAGATTAACGATTGGCTTATTTTAAAGGATTTAGCCCCTTTATTGCTGTTTGGCTACCCTCAAAATCATCTGTGCTTATTTAATTTGTTTCTGTTATTTTCTATGAACAATGCTCAATTATGACTCTCGGCTTAGAATTTGGAAAAAAACTGTCAAATTCGATGCAGGTGGTATAAAAGACGGTCTTGTATCAACATTTTCCATCAGAAACATAAATTGTGTATAAAAATATCTTATCTGTATAAAAGTGAAGTGAAATTAAAAATAATTTGTTTAAACCATCTATCATACAGCATTTATTTTCTGTTTATTTTAATACGATAATAACGAATTAATTGTTTATAATAAAATAAAACAATATTGCTTTAAAACCTGTCGAGGCTCGTGGCCTAAGGGCTAAAAGAAAGCCGTTCGAGACCGTTCACTGGTGGCCGTGATCGTCTAGTGGTTAGGACATTGCGTTGTGGCCGCAATAACCCAGGTTCGAATCCTGGTCACGGCACTTAAATTTTTTTTTCCAAAAAAAGATTTTTTGCTCGAAAGACCCAATGAAACACTTAACTATGCATTTCATGCTCTATTGTTACTAGGAGATCAAAGGAAAAATAGGTTTTAATTTAACCCTAGGCTGGTTTTTTTTACATTTAGTAGAAATTCCTTTTTAAAATGTAAGTTGACATTTGGCAATGTTATATTTTTAGAATAAGTATTAAAGATTTGGACTATTTTCGTCCCCTGGCATCAGTTGTACCTCTAATTAAAGTTGCCGACGAAGTCGGCCGCTCCGAAAAAGATGTGGACTCTGGGAAATGATAGCACTTCGAAGGCTCGATGACTCATTCATCTACACAGGTCTATTCGGTTCATCCAAGATAAACCCAAATGCATTTCTGAACATCGTATAAAAATAAGAGATATTTTTATTGTTCATATTATGATTTATCGTAACATTGTGTTAGAAGAGAAACTATGGACTCATGCATGAAGACAGGTACCGACTTCGGGACATTCTTTTTGTCATAATATCAATTTAGTTGACAACTGTTTGAGAAGTTGAACTTGATCATCCCCGAACAGCACGCTTGCCTTTTATCGCATATTTTGGCTTTAAGACACGTTTCGCCATTCGTCAACTTCAGTCTGTGTGTTATGTGGTTAACTGTGACCTTTGTGTTAGTAGTTTGGAAGAACCTAGTGGCAGAAAGTTAAAGGTGGACGATGATCATTAGTGATAATGACGGAAATCCCACTCAGAGCGAACGCTAGCATAGGTCAAAAATAGCAGATGTATTGTATCGTTTTAAATTGGTAACTCTGTGATAAGTGACACTGTGGGTTGGATGAAACAAATGCATTTTCAATTGTACTGTATTTTTCTATTGTAGATGAAAACCGTTTACCAAACAAAGCGTTCTGCAGTTATTATAAACTTACAAATGTTTTGGGCGGGTTTCAGCGACTTTATTGAATTATTAATATGTCTTTACAGTTGAAATAGATAAGTCGGAAAGAGGGGGCATATTTTGCCTTCCCTCCAGCCACTTCCATGAGTTATTTATTGCACGGATGCGTTCAGCGGTTTGTTAATTTGACCATGGTTTATAAAAAAGTTAAAACAATAAAAACATTTTAATCAGCTCTTTTCTTCGGTTTATCGGTGTTTATCAGGGTGCACATGTAATGGATGTAAAATGGAAAAAAAAACTTTTATGTTGTTGGGCATGGCAGTGTTTTATCGGCGGCTTAATGGCCAAAATTCGGCTCTGAGTGCCCCCAGGCTATGGATTTTGTCGGCAGTGATTTATATCCATTCTTTAATTAAACGTGCGATAGTCGGAAGTTTTTCTAATGTGTGATTGTTAATACCCGGAAAAACAAAATGAAGATAAGCATTGGGTACATCGGCCTACTGAAATTATAGTTCACTGAAGAGTATGATTACCGAGATAGTACTTTGTTTGTCGCTGTTATTCTGAGTCGTAAAAAAATCCAACAGAAAAGACAGATCAATTTACTTCATTCTTTCCTTGTCACCAAATTAATACAGAAAGTACAACTATCTCTTAGTATTTGCTTCCTCAAAGAGCCATGGAGACATAGTTCGAAAACGCTTCTGTCGCCAAATGAAGTTTAAATAGAAACAAATTCATTTTTCTGAGAAGTATGATGACATATCGGTTGTATGATATTAGTACTACAATGCCACAAGGAAGGGTCATGGTCACCAATTCATGTTCACGAATTGATAATTCCCACTTTGCATACAAATCTGCTGCACGAGGTAAAAGATACAAGTTCGTAAAGAAAAAATTTAATATTTTGCAGCATAGTAAACAAATGCAAGCAATGCCAAGGAAGTTACTAATGATAAAGTAACGCTAAACGGAACACGTCTGGTGTCCAGGTACGAAATATCTACGTGTTCCGGACTCCAATAGAAATAAATACATATCCTCAGAAGTTCAGATGGATGGATTCGAAAGATTATGGCATTAAACTACCTGTTGATCAACTCTGTTATTCAAAAAACCTACTATCTGGCTATATGGTTCCAAAAAGTTAAAATAACAGACACTATGCTCAGGAAGACACCATTAGGGAAAAAGTACTTCCAGGTAGTTACTCCCTGAGACGGTAACTATAAGCCTGAAGATGACTATCGCAGCTTAGACTGCTTCACTGATGGCTCACTCAAGGATAAGGGAAGCGGTGCTGGAATACACATACCATCCATACAATCCATTCTGGCGAAAATCTTCACAGTAATACATTGTTTGAAATCAAAATAAGAATTAAATTTGTTAAAATTAATTTTGTGATAGTAAAGAAACCTAAAAACAACATTTTATGAAAAAGTTAAGTAAAAATTAATGTTTACTTTACTGCTCGAAACCCTCTCGGGTATAAAATGTCAGGGATATGCAGACGACATAGTCCTGACAGCCAGGGGCAAATTCGAGGAAACCCTCTGCGACATAATTCAAGAGGGATTGAAAATTACAGAGGAATGGTGTAAAAGTGCAGGTATGGGAATCAACCCAAACAAAACAACCGTAGTCACTTTCACACGAAAGAGGAAGCTAAATCACATGAAAGAAATTAAACTCAACAACATTGTGATAGAATTTAAAAATGAAGTCAAATATCTGGGCATCACACTAGATAAGACACTAAAATTTAAGAAACATATCAGCTCCACTATTACAAAGGCGACAAGAGCTCTGATGGTGTGCAGAAGAATAGCAGGAAGAAACTGGGGATGCAGGCCAGAGACCCTGTTGTGGATGTACACCGCAATAATAAGACCTCTACTTACATACGGAGCTATAGCCTGGGCTGATAAAGCAGAACAAGTCACAAAAAGAAAAGAACTCACAAAAATACAGAGACTTGCATGTATCTGCATAACGGGAGCAATGAGAACATGTCCTACGACTAGCATGGAAAAAATATTGGGTCTAATCCCCCTACATCACATGGTAGAAAGGACAGCACAGAAAACCACAATTAATCTCATCAGAGAGAAACCTCCAACAGGAATAAAACTGAAATGGAGAGACAGTAATAAACTGTGGAAAAACTATCCATTACTCATGGCTCCAAGAGATGACATGAATAGGATGGTTGAATTCAATCAAAAATTCCGAACACATCTGGGCATCAAAAAGGAATGGGAAGGAACGGAAATTAACTCCTATAAAAATGGCACCATCCTTTGGTACACAGATGGATCAAAGAAGGTACAGGAGCAGGAGTATTTGGACCTGGCATCAAATACTCGGAACCCATGGGAAAACTCATCAGTATCTTTCAAGCTGAGATTCACGCAATAGAAAGATGTGTCCAATTCAGCTTAGATAAAGGATACAAAAACAAGTATATAGCTATCATGTCAGATAGCCAAGCAGCCATCAAAGCACTAAGCTCAAGCATCATTAGTTCAAAGATGGTACTAAACTGCAAAACCAAATTAAATTCATTAGGTACGCAGAATAAAGTAAGCCTCTGCTGGGTTCCAGGACACATGGGTGTAGATGGCAACGAGAAAGCGGACACCTTTGCAAAGAAAGGGGCAGCTACCCCGCTGATAGGACCTGAACCCTTCTGTGGCATAGGAATCCACACTATCAATGAACATCTCAGGCAGAAGGACAAAAAGAAAATAAGGGAACTCTGGAATTCACTTATTGGACATAAACAATCCAAGAATTTTCTAACCAATTTCGGAAAGAAAGAAATCACGGAATGTGTCAAAGGAAGCAGGAATAGACTGCGAATCCTAACAGGATTCCTAACTGGACACTGTAGACTAAATGGACATCTAAAGAAAATGGGAATAATCCAGGATGGCACATGCAGATTCTGCAAAGAAGCAGAGGAAACACCAACACATCTGCTAACAAATTGCGGAGCGACATTAGCCCGTAGGAGGAAGTGTTTTGGGACGTACAATGTGACCATAGAAGAGCTCCAACCAATAAAACCGGGCCTATTAATCAAATTCCTTGATGAAATAGGACTCACCGATGTGCTTTAGGCAGAGAACGGGGGATACAATAGCTCTTAAAGGGCGCAGTATACACACCCTGACATATCATCATCATCATCATCATGTTTACTTTGGATATCAAAATATTAGTCACGACTTTTTGTCTTCTTTGATACTCATTGTTTGGTTCAGCAAAAAGGTTATTTTTAAAGACATACATAGAAGAACATTTTAGAAACAATTGTTTAAATTTTAGAACCTGAAAAATATCATATAGTTGATTGGTATTAAATCTAAACGGTGTAGAAACAATAATTCTCAAAAGAGAATTATGAGTTATGATTGTTGGATTTAAATAACAATTACAGGTTTCACCCCATGTAACAATACCATAGCAAACTGAACCAAAGCGTAATAAACGGATTTTAACAATTTTAAATTTAGGATCTATCTTAATCCAGTGAATTTATAAAGGGGTTTTCTCAGCACATAACTGCGAAACCCTGGTGGGCCATGGGAAAAGAATAACCATATTAAATAACTCAAGTTCTTCAAACCTTCTACCCCCGACATCAATTTAAGCCCAACTGCGCTCCCGACGAATGACGCTTTAAGATGGAAAGAAACTTGGATTTAACCCCACGCCATATTGAAATTAAGTTGATTTTTTCACCAATTCTTGTTTGATTATATATTATACCACCACCTTACTACTAAATTTGTCTATACAACGTCGTGTACATAGTGACATACCATTGGGGCAGCTTAATGTATGTGAATTGTACAATCATTAACATAACAAACTGAACGAAGTTACCTTTTACGACTTTAAACAAACACGTACACTTTTAATATAAATTGAACATAACAACACATAATATATACTATGATTACGAAGTGGAATTGATAACGGCCAATTATTTGGTTGGACCACTGGGTTTTTTCCTGTGGCGACGAACGACCTCTTATTTTGTTTGGCGACTGCGTCTCAACACACAAACCAAAACCGCCTTCAATATAACATAAGTTAAAGATTATGCAAGAAGAACTCAAACAATTATCAGGATGATACAATTTAGTTGGAACATGTATTACATTAGATTAATTGCTGACAATGTTGTACAAAAGCGGATATATTGGAGAATGTTCGCGCGATGGATAAGGAAAAGTTGAATGTATTTGTGTGCGTGTGTTTGCTTTAAAATTGTTCATTAAAAAATAGGAAAGAAAAAAGACAATTGGAATTGACATTATCGAGAAGCAAAGATTTTAGTACATTTACTTGGGTGGGAGCAAGCGTGTCAGATGGGGTCAATAAATTGACGTACATGGAATTCATTCACACCCGGGCACATATTAGCGATTCAAAAGTTTAAATAAATAGTAAATTGGTGATAAAATATTAAAAAGAAAATAATTATAATAAGCAGATACATATAATGAATACATACAAGAAGTCAAAAGTAAACTTTTTTTCTAACCTTACATAGGATTATCCCTACTAGGACAATTGTAACTCCAGTATTTTTTGAAGGGTTGCTTTTTTAATTTTTTTTAATGTTACGGGATAGTAAGCAAACTAAAGAGATAAACCAAAGAAGCAAGGTCCAGGATAGAGTGAGGATGACTTGATTTTTCTTACCTATGTTCGCTGTGGCTTTATTTGGATTAAAAATGGATAGTATTTTTTTTTTTTTTGCAATAGGCGTTTATATTTACAGCAAATCTTCAATGTATTTGACAAAAACTGGACATTAATAATCTATTTGCATATTTTTATATGTTTTACGGTACCAAATTTGTCTTATTTTCGTGAATTGAGTTGTTTTTACATTTAGAGACAATAATACATTATGTATATAACTAAATTAAGTTTTTGTTAATTTTTTAAGAAGATCAATTCAAAAGAAAGGTTATTAGATGACATTTTTACTTATTAGATTTAAAAAAATTGTAAATAATTCAGTCAGACGCGTTTCAGCTTGTCATCAGTGGTAGGCCTGTGTTGGTTCGTCAACTTGCCGATCCCGCAGACCAACCACTGAATGGACCATCACCTACCACTGAAGATGTCGAGAAGGAGAAACTCCTGTGGTAGATCAAACATCAAGATAGGCGGACCGATTTCATTTACTTTCTAACCTAATTATAGTTATATTATGTTGTAATTAATTTTGTTTGTCATTTATTATCTATTGTTGCATAAGTTATTCTTCATTTAATATTTTTAAATGAAACTTTTAGAGGCCTTTTTAAATCCCTACTGTATGAATATTCATTTTGATTGTTTCATTGTTTTTGTATTAAGAAACTTGTCGATGTTTTAATTTCAGTCTGGCAAGGCGTGTTTTCCGATCACCCTTCGAAATCTGAAAGTTATACAAACACGTCAGACTTAATCTTTAAAAGTCATAGCGGCTGTGTGATTAACCTATTTGTCAAGATGAGATAAGATGCTTCCAATGATTTTCCACGATTTTAGTTTTAAATCCTAACCGGCTTTTTTCCGCTTAATAATGACCTATTCGCAATTGAGTTTTCATCGACCGGTTTGATATTCCTTTCATAGGGTAAACATATTGTTTTTATTCGACAGAACCAGTTTTCCCAGCTTCATTTCGCTCCTAACTGGGACAGAGGCCCGGAGGAACATGGCTCTAGAACTCAGCACTCCAGTTGTCATTTCGGTCAAGGTCCATAGAAAAGATGTTGTAAACGCCTTGGCTCCGTGGCCCTGTACTTCAATAACTGAGAGAGCCCAGAGTTCCTATTAGATCCGTTCTTAACATTACGAGGGGGCCGTTTTCAATTTGCTACACTAGTCACCCATTTGATCACTAAATGTGGAAATGAACGCTTTGTCGTTTTTGACCGTGTCTATATGATATTTCATTTGTTTTTCACTACGACCTCGAAATGACCGGGAAAAAATAAACTTTTTTGCATACTTTACAAAGGCTTATATATTTTATAAATTTACGTTACATTTATTTTCTATTCCTTGTAATAAAACAAAATGACTTTATGAACGAACAACCTCGAAACTTAAAATTCGAACTTAAAACAAGATTATCAATTTAATTCAAAATTTCAAAAAGGGCATACTTGGGTGTTTTATAAATATTCTGTCTTCCGCTTATTATCATAAAAAGATAAGCCTCTTTTGCAAAATGTAATATTTATATTACAACACATGACTTTCTACTTTTGAATATGTACTAAAATATTTGATTTATTAAAAAAATTCTTTTATCTAAAAGGACACTTTATGATTACCATACTTTTGAATAAAATCTATTCTGACTTATTTATCTATTCTTTATTAATTGAAATTTAAAAAAAAATCTATTTAGTCAAATAATTTCTCTGATAGAAATAAAATCTAAAATCATAATTTAAGATAAAAACTATATAAAAACCTCGACGGGTAATACTCAATATTGTAGTCTAATTTATTTAAATTTTTTCAACAGTTGCAAAAAAATATTTACCATTAGTCAAAATAACAGTAATTGTTTTTTAGGTAAAAATTGTAAGGAAGACAAACTAAAATTATTACCAAACTGCAGGTCCATCACCGCGCAGCTCCATGAGAAAATTTCGTAAATGTACTTTAATTTGTGTGTTTGTAATCGACTAGGTATAATTGGTTGTCCTTGGTGGTTTGATCTGTCTATTTCGTATTCCCGCCATCCTCAGTTGTGGAGTCTGAATGGAGTGAATGGTGCTTCACTCGGGTTATAACTCCGACCAACCACGAAGTCTAAAATACATCACCAAATATTGCGAATATGACAGAGCAAATTCACCAGGAAGTAGCGACCCACCAACTGGCACATCAGCAGGCAGAATTTTGTACAAACTTATGGAAATTTAACAACACTAAATAGCTTTCAACTTTCACAATCGAAATTTATCTAATTTTGCTATCTTTATGACCATAATCGCCTTTAGCCAATTACAACATAACATTCGTCCTATTTTATACAAAAATTATGATTTTCTTTTATTAATTACTTTATTAATTTATTTATGTCGTTTCTCAAGAATGCATTTGGGTGTGTGACTGTTAAAATAGCAAATAACTACATAGAATCTTTCATCAGACTCGATAGAAGTTGTAAATGAGAGATTTGTTTGTATGGAGGATGTATGAGCGATTCTAAAAAATCTTTTTAATTTGATTTTTTTTTTTAATCCTTGCTTGCAATTTTGATCCTTGTTTGCTTTTTCATTGGGGTTTTGTCAGTACAATGGCCGTACATGCGTTTCTGCAGGGATGGTGATTGGTCTGTGCGTAATTGCCAACGGTGTCCCATTTTTGTGTCATCGCAGACCAGGATAAGAAAGCTTGTTAACTAAACAAATTTATGTGCTATACAAATGAATGTGGTAATTAAATTGCAAATGTTGAGTTTATAAAAAATAAGCTCTAGTTGTGAATCATTGTTTGTCACAAGGCTAAAACAATAAATCTTGCCATTGCGTTAGATTATAATCATGAGACTTCCTTTGATAAACGATTGAAAAAAAGAAGAAACGACCGTAAGAAGGTATTAAGCCCCTATCCTTGTCTAACTTAGAAGGTGAGAACACCAAACAAGGCCGAAACGCAAGAGAATATTAAACACCCGACCGAGTGCGAGTCCGACGGCTGTTTAATTAAATGGTCTATTTTTGCGAACCACCTCAACGATTGTTGATGATGACTGTGACATTCTGAGGGTGGCCGGGCACGAGGAGCGAGAGGGAGCGTCGAACAGAGACCACGTAGGAGTGAGAGGGCGAAAGAGGGCCGTTGTACGTCGTATTGATCCTCCGGAGTCCCCCGCCCTCCGGCACACCACGGCCCCGGGAGGTCAACCCTCTCTTCTCACGAACTAGAGGTCTTCTTTGACACCAAAAAGCCACCGAGGTCAAATCCGACTGGCATACACAGAAGATTTGTTCTGGCCTGTTTAGTACGCATGTTCGAAAATCTTAAGACGATGACAACACAACTTCTCCCTCTAATCACCCCTTTTCCACACCCACATTCCTTTTCCGTCTAGAATAAAGTTTGCCCGTTTTACTCCTTTTGTATTTAATACTAAATAAGAAGTTAATAATCTATTTATTGTACGTAAAATACGCAAGATTTAATTCGATGCACCCTTTATCTATTATCATAATATTGTGCATCTTTTTACTGATGTTTATTGTTAAAAAAGGAAATATAATTTAAATGACATCAATATCTATTTTTCTGTCCTCTTGCTAACCTGGCTTGGATTTATAAAGGTTGCATTCACACAAACATTTCTACCGAGGAAAACAAAGAACAAAGTTTTTATTAACTTAGTTGGTAATTTTCAAAGGAAAAGATGAATGATGAAGTACGTAAATTAATATTTGGAAACAGTAGGTAAAGGCAGTGCACAAAAATGGCCCAGTACATGCAAAATCCAGTTATTCTCTTTGAAATAATTAAAAAAGAAATAAAATTGAAATAGAGTGTTTTGAAATTATTAAAATTGAAATATTTTTTCTTCTGTTCGAACAAACAACTGAATTTCACAATATTGCACTTGGATCCATTTGCACATGCTACACCAAGTTCCTTGTGTTTATTCATCGAAAAATTAAGTTGAGTAGGTGATATAAATACCAGTTAAAACAAAAATTAACTTACAATTTGCTGAAATTTTGTAAAAAGAAAACATTTATGTTTCATGCAAATGAGATAATAAAAGTGAAAAAGAACTTGCTTTGTTCATTTGGGCTTTGGGGCTAATTGATTTCTTTTACGAGGGTTCGCAACGACCCTTATGTAAGTAAGTATTCCGGGTATTCAGAGTCGCTGGATTCGAACCCGAGAACTTACAGTGCTGAGCGTCGTGTCAAAGCGTTGAGGTCATCGACGCACCCGGCTTTGGAGTTAATATAAATGTTAGCTTAGTTATTATTCCTTCCATTCAAGAAATCCTTAGCTCTCTGACAAATTTCCAAGTTGAATTTTATTCGCCCAGAGATCGTGCCTGTTAAAAAAAAAATGAAGATTCGCCGTCATAGCCAGGTTCCAGCAATTTCGGATGGTTCACAAAAATCACAAAATTTAATAAATAGACTAGCTAAATGATTTTCGCGTAAAAACATTTGGCAATATTTATTCATTCTTCCGTTAGTTGGGTAACAAAGTAGGCAGTACCGTTCAGGGAGGTGGGGTTCTTTAGTTTAGTGCTTTGGTGTTTTTTCTTTTTACGTTAAAATATTTTAAAAAATGCAAAATCGCGATTATAAAAAAAGATTTTTTTAGGTGAGAATGGTTTTTTGTTGTTTTCCTTCTTCTCAATTATGCTTGAATGTATTTTACTGTTAAACGTACTAAGCGCACATATCACTCGACTGCTAGCGTATAGTGGGATTTAGGCAGCCTCACACTTTTGCACTTAACAGCTCCTTTGAGTAGTCGATACCAACCTAAACACATTCAAGTTGGTAAAGTATACCTAGTGATTCCTCTCGACACAGAAAAGGTTTCGATAGAGTACATATACGTACTATTAGGGATGGTTTGGTTAGAACTTTAGAATAAACTCAATGGACCTTCAAAAATTTGATGAATTCGTTATCAACAAATAAGATCCAACTCCATTTTACACTTGCTGAACAACCGATTTTTTGCAGGTCAAATGTCCGTTACTCATGCTTACACTCGAAGCTAACGTGAGCCACGCATGTTGAAAAATAGGCTCAGAACAAATCGCATCAAATTTCCTTGATGGCAGGAGACCTCCAACTTTAGCGATTAAAAGACTGCTGTTTACGCCACCAATTCGTTCCATCTGCCAATACTCCAGTGGTTTATGGAGCTCAGCAGCGTAATCTCACCTGCAAGGGGTGGATAGACACCAAAGCAGCATCTTAAAATGATATCCTACGCACCATGATTTATACGAATTTACATTCCATTCGATTTTCGAAATAGCTATATTACGGGAGTATGATACCACAATATTACAATGATAACCCAGCACAATACCTGCATGAAGCTGAAATTAGAAACATACACCGCCATCGCCAGAAGGCTTAAAAAACGCCATCTGGATATAACACACTGGATAACCAATCTCAAAGTGAGAAAAATTCAGTTGCTGTATGAACTACTAGTGTACATATTAATAGAAGTGTACATATTTGTGTGCATATAATTCCGGTCAGGGGCAGCCAACGATTACCCTAACTTAAACCAAAACTTAAAGCTACTGAAGTCATTAAATATCAGTACTGTAAGTTCAACTCTGTATATTTTCAAATTAATGAAATTATTCCGTTATTTACTCCAAATTTTAGTACTTATCAATAACTGGATAAAAGCTTTTTAAATTAATTGATGTAATTTAACCAAGAAGGTAGCTACTGTATTCAGGGGTTTTGCTTTTATCCAAACGATAGAAACAAAGAATGGATATCCATGTCAATCTGATTCATAAATTTTAGTGATGATGATCATGTATAATTTCTTTATGGGACAAATAATGACATTATCACAAGTATGTCAGCTCTGAAGGCAACTTTTGAACCAGGAAATCCCTTTAATCTTTAATTAGACTGGAAACCTTTACAAGAACTTATATTCACAAAATATCACAGCCACGCCAAAAACGAGGCGAGGGAATGGAAACCGGACTGCAATAAGCTTCGTACCCATATCTGTCTCTACGGCCTGCTTTCAAGGGGAACCTCTCAACCATACGGGAGAGGAGCTGAATAAACGAATAGCTATTCAAGGTTCCATCCTGTTATGCACGTTTCAAAAGATACAAGAAGAAGAGAGGCGCGGTCGGGTGTTATGGATTTGTAGGATCGATGCGGAAACTCAATTAACTGTCAAATATAAATAACATATAACATCTTAGCGTAGATACAAAGAAGTACAAGAATTGTGTAACAGATTGGAGAGGAGTTTGTATTTGCAAGCTGGCCGCGTCTTGAATTCAGGGCGACTTAAAAAAAAACTTATCACTTTGAAGCACGCCTGTCCCTGAGGAAATTTCACTGCGGACAGCGTTATAACGGCGTGGAAATATTAAAGTTCCTCCTTCAAAATCCTAATTGACAGGTTTTACAAAGAGGTTACGGTGAAAATTGATATTCTTTAACAAACATTACGGGACAAAGTGGGTGTAAGTCGGTTTAATCAGCTTTTCAACATCTGAGTATTTGCAGAGCGAAGAGCACTCAGTAAAAAACTTTCCCAATTAAAAGAAAAAATTGTTACCTTTATAAATGTCCAATTTAAAAATTAGGCAAAGGAAAAAAAATTAAACGGAGGCACGGAGCAGCATACACTAACAGACAAATTTCACAATAAAATTATTTAATCAAAAAATATATTCATTATCTTTCTGGATTAGTTACTAGTAATAGCAACTATCTTAACCAAAATAAGCAGTAAATAATGTCTTATACAGTTTACTTCTTGTTTATTTTTGTACTGATTAGTCTAATTTGCATAAAAAATATACTTGTGCCCTTCCATTCTGCAACACCTAAAGATCGCTTCTGTTAATATTTTTCCTTCATTGATTGCATTTGATATTGTTCTTATTCTTGTACCTTTATCCAAGGCTACACAGAGGTATTTGAATGAGTATGACAGTGTCCTTTCTCTAACATTATTAGAGGAAGGATAGAGCCAACGCGAAGTCGCCAGGAGGATAAATCACTCTATAATAGAAGGGTTCATCTGCACTTCACACTAAAAAGCCAGGACAGGATCGACCTAGTTCAATAAACGAGAGAGACGATAAATTGATCCGTCGTCAGGTTCTACGGGAAATGAGGTAAAAAATCTGTTAAGACAAGACCGAAATGTTTCAATTTCCTCCAGGTCTGTAAGAAGTAGGTTCAATGAAAATAACATCAGGACCCGGCAGCTTACCACAGCTCAGAAAATGGCCAGGCTGCAATTGGCACTGACATTGGAAGATTGGGGATTTCATTCTTTGAGAAATGGTAGAATCACTAGCTTCCGAATTTTCCGATCTCGTTCTTCAAACTCACTTTTTTACTATAACTGCCCATTTTATGTGTACAATATAAATTAACTATTACGTTTGCTATTCTCTAATATATTTTGTAATTTTATAAATTGATAATATACAATTGTGGTTTATTATGGTGCCCAGGCGAAAACTGATCGCCGATGAAAGGAATATTAATTATACTTTATGGAATCTTTGAAGTGTGAAGCAAATTTTGGATCTATTTTAAGAGCGAACCGCTGAACGGGTGCCCGAAGTAAACCAAAAGACATTAATGCTCTCCGTTAATTACATAAATCATGCATCAGTTCATGAATGCAGCTCCAAGGCATGGCAGAACTGTCACTTACCTCAGGACATATGTCGCATGACACCCTAGGGAATCCCCGTCTCGCTAACAGCCGATCTCAGAGGAATTTTCGTTAGGCTCGATTGGTGAACAGATAGCATCATTAAATTGTATGAGCATATAATTTTTGGGAGTCATACTGTTAGCTGCACTAAACTATATGGGCGTTAGTTTAAAAACATATTAACTTTTATAAAAACCTCGAGGGGTAAAATAAATATATTTGCTTAGTCTTTTCGTAAACATCCATTAAATTTCCTTTCATCCGTTTACATAATACAGTATAGTTTAAATACAATAATTAAATTTTACGTAATAGTTTTTAAAACTTATGCCCTAAAACAATAAAACATCAAATTTGGAAGAACTTAGAATATAATTTTTATAAGTCAGTGGACATATATTGCGCGTGCGTGATCCGACGTTGATTCGTGTACGTTTCACAGAGAAGAAAGGTCCATGTAGGGTATTGACTAGTTTTAGGTTCATACAGAAGCACCTTTATATTACCAATAAAAATATTACAATTAAAATTAAAAACTTTTTTATTGAAATGTTAAAAGATTAGTAACTTAGCTAAACTTTAGAATAACGTAGAAAGCGAAAGTGCGATTTTGTTGGAATAATCCAAAAGTGAAAAGAATACTTGTTTATATTCAATATGTCATATTGGAAGTGTAGTAGTAAATCAGGTTGTGCAGTAGGGTTAGAGGTTTGTTTTGGAGGTACATCTCAGGAAAATCTGGCAAATGCCATTATGCTGAAATGTGTAGAGATTAGTGACCGTTAATCGATAATTATTCAGATATCGTGAGATGCGGTCTCGTATGTACACCTGTACACCAGACCGCATCTCACGATATCTGAATAATTATGCTGAAATTTTCTCGAGTTAGCCATGTTTTAAAATAAATGAATACACTTTCCTTAGATTCTGAAAGGATCATAATGAAATAAACCTTTTGATTAGGGGATTTTAAAAAATAGAACTAGGAAAAACTCTTCAAAATTTTCTCGATTTGATCATATTTCGACTATACGACGTTTTCCACTCTTCCACTCCGGACTTAGCTGTCTTAAGACATATTGCACCTTGGTGTCTGTGATAAGATGGTCGTTCCCTGTGACCCAGAGGGTTGGAAAGGGGCGAGGTTGAATCGATTGCGGAGATGTCGAAGGGGTAGTATCGAGGTCGTATCCTACCCCACCCAAAAAGGGTAACTAACCAGCTACACATGATAACAAGAAAGGAAGTAAAAATAAAATCTATATAATCGAAATTTAAGATGACTCTGTTAAAACTGCTAGGGTCCAATTAATTATCCAATTATAATTGTATAATTATATAATATAATAATAACAATAATCCCAATGTTACTTTTAATTTTAACAGTCGTTGTAAACATAACAATAAACGTATTGTACTAACTACTATACTATTAGATCTTTTGGCCTATTTTACTCGTTTGAGATTTCTGGCTTTCCATTCAATTAAAATCTATCTCTTCGCTGTGAGCCTGTTTGTTCTAACGTCATAAATTTATAAACACAATATAAAGTGAACATTTTTGCAGCAATAATGCCCAGTTTTAACCATTTAGCCAAGTTATTATTCCTTTGACAGATAACAGCGTCCAAAATCTTTTGTCCTACAAATTCCTTAAGAATTGGACCAATCCCCAGAGAAATGTTATTTGTTTCTTTTCTTGGGTTTTGAGCGTGATTCATTAAACGGTTGATAACTTACGTTCAGAACATGTTCATACATAATTTCCACTTGAATTTTATGAGGATTCTTTTTGTGAGCACTTATATTCATTAAGGCCATCGCGCATAGGAATCCTTTTAAAATTTAAAAGCTGGCGTAATTAAAAGTTCATGTTTTTACAAGTTTATTCAAAACAAGAAAGTGGTCCAAAGGCAGAATCTGAGGGATACGAATGATACTACCAAGGAATACAAGTTTATTTGTATTTATCAACCTCGTTAATTATACGATTATTTGTTATATGAATTATTTATAGGAAAGTGCCTGAAAACTCATGACCCTTTTCGGACTGACAAAAGGTGAAATCGTAAACAAACAATTCCTGCTTCAAAGCTGCCTGTAATGAGTATTTGGCACATTCTTGACTGACTTTTTTCCTTGTAGTGAACACGTAAAATCAATATTCGTGTAAGTAATGTTATATTGGCTGATATACATAATTCTGGAGAACGTTCTTCTGTTTTCTAATTGTAGAGAAGGTAGATTAATTACAGTGTTTTGATGTGTTCCGATTTAAATTGTGATTTTTTTTTGTGGTCTGCGTGGTGATGAACTTGTACTTTGGTCATCGCTGATCACCCTGGACGTTAAATGAGAAGTTTTAGTATTAGCCATATAATAATATTAGGTAATATTAGTTCTAATTAATTAATTACAATTAATTAAGTTAATTAACAAAATTAAATTAATTTTTAAAAAAGGGAATGGAAATGGGTAATCAAATTGTTGAACATACGTTGTTGCACAATTAAAACAAGTATAATTGAGAGAGGAAGAAATTATTTAAAAAATGAATGTGAGGAATCGAGAAAGATGAGCAAAACTAAGATTGTAAGAAAGAGATAGAATAGGAAAGAAATTGTAAAAGAGAGATAGAGAGAAGGAAAATAAATTAATGTTGGAGGAAGATGATAAAAAAAAAGTTTGATTTATGAGGGAATAACGGAAAATTAACAGAGAATGTATAGGAACAGGGAATAGCGTGAAAAAAAAGAGTGAATGACGAGGAGGTTGTGTAAAAGAAAGATGACGAGGGAGATGAGACCGATTGGTGTGATGAAAGAGTGAGAGCGATGTAAAAAGTTGGAGTTGACGAATGTAAATTAAAGCGGTAGAGAAGAGGAGCGGAAAAGGCGATAAAGAAAGAACTAATAATGAACAAGGATGATGAAGGTAATACAGGAGGAACGAGAGAAGGATTGTTTAGATTTACATAGGTTCAAATCAGCACATGTACATACAAACATGAGCCCAGTTGAGCCTATTGGTGTCCTCATTCCCGGTAATTTGCTATTTACACTAAACTGCCGGCAGACTCGAGATCACCCAAGGTGTAGGCAGACCGAGGGCAGACATCATCTTACAGTTTTAAAGAGAGGTTAGGAAAAATGGGAGATTTGAAAAGCTAAAGATAGAGAGCGGTGTACTTTCATCTACGGGTGTAGATGAAATAAAAAAAGAAATATTTGGAAGATTGGTAAGGGAGAAAGAGTGATAGCTATGAAAAAAATGAATTGATTAAGTTGGAATGATAGTGAGAGACTACTAATTTATGGAAATAACTCTAATTTTTAAATGACACAGAAGATTGTCTGCAAAAATTATATTAACATCCTTTTAATTAGTAAAATATATTGTAAAAAATATTTAGATTATAAGAATGAAGTTAATTCTGATTCAGCTGCATCGACCTGAGTTTCCGATGACGCTCGCCCATTTAGCCAGCCTCAGCTTTTCCGCCGAGTTTAGTCATCAACTTGCTTCCCAATGAGAAAGGACGATTTATATTTTATAGATAATCTTTCCATAAAAAAATCATAATACCAAAAAAAAAATCCACCACAAATCATCGGTAAATGTCGCCGTTTGAAACACGCTCTCCAGAAGAAGGGGAGAGTACGATGAAATAGGTCTCTATCTGTAGTACGGTCGTCGAAAGAAACCTGTGCTTAAATTGAGCAGGTGGCCTTCCGAAGAGTGGGTCAACAGCAGATGTTCATAAGGTACAAAGAGATCCAAGACCTTCCTATGCGTTGTCCTTCATCTCCAGATCCATGCCTCTCTTTTTTCCATCTCCAAACTCCTCCAGTCCCCAAGGAGTCACGGATGAATTCTAACCAATTGCCGACAATTAAAATATTTAAATTTAGTTTTTTTAGCTTTCTTAACTTTTTCTCCCACAATTGTGAAGTTTTAAAATAATTAGCGAAAGTGATAAGATCATAAGAAAAACGCCATTAATTCAAGAATTATAATAGTCAATATTATAATATTATAATGTCAATTTTATATACAAAATCCAATTGTATCTTAAATTCCCAAATATTCACTAAATCTTAATACATTGCACAATATTAAAGCATAAAATATAATTTTACAAATAATAAAATTGAAAGATTATTTACGATTGAGGTTTTAAACCGCCGCCAGGAGTTTATGTATGTCTGTGTTTATGTATTGTATGTCTCTTTGGGTAAAGTGATGATGGTGCAGATCTAATAGATAAGAAAGATATTCATCCGAAGCAACAACATAAATTAAACAAAGAAAGAATATTTTTTTCCCAACTTACACCGATGAACATCACCTCATTCTGCATCACTGATCATGATACTCCGCCTTATTAAAATAGAGCATGAAGGATTGAAGCGTTGTTAATTGTAGAGATAAAATCAAAGCGTACGACTTAACCGGTCCCCCTTTAAACGCGACGTTTGCAAAATAAAGACTCGTTTTCTCTTCTTCGTCTGTTATAAAAGGTACAACAGAATGTTACTTCTTTTATGCCCTTTAACCACGTTGAAATGTATTCTTCAGATAACGTATTCCGTCGAGAGAAACGGCCGTGCCATTTAGTATAAGAGTGTCAACCCCAGAAGGTAAGGCTGTTGGCGTAATAACAGTGTAAATGAATACAAAAGACGGACGACCTAGTTTCCTGGAGAGAGAGAGCGGACCACCAAATATGAACATTTATACACAATTTTTTCCCTCCAAAATCGAAAAATGCCCTTTGGATTGTATTTTTAACCAAACAAAAAACGTTCTTTTAACTGAGAATACACTAATAAAAATATTTTGAACATTGCGATAACACGCAACAGGTCATTTCTGAAAAATAAACATTCGTTTTTTTTTTGCTTCTTTTACTTATTACTAATAATTTGGACACTTATTTACGTAAACTACTTTATACAATTTACAATAAATATCAACATCTGAAAGACTGTAAGAATCTAAAGCTTAAAGTCATTTATAAAGCTATAAAATGAATCAAAGTTTGAAAAACCAAACATGATAACAATAATGAACAGAATATAAACATAAAATAAATTTTAAAAAGTATGTATGATTTTGGTCTTCTAAAGTCATTTTTGGCAAAAAATCAACAAATTACTTCGAATCCACACTACGATTTCAGTAGGCACGTAACATGATTTTGGTAGCTTACTTCTCCCAATGAACAGGTAATTTTATACTATTTAGTATCTTATGAGGCATCCATGGAAAAGAACGCTGGTTTCAGATCTTAAACCAATTCATCAGAACTTTACTGTAGTAACAAGTTCGATCCGGTCGGAATAAATTACTTATTAGCAGCACTAAAGTAAATCAGCACAGATGAGCATTCGACTCCCCCTGTCCCTCTCCTAAATAAAAATGGAAACAATCATAACTAAAAGATATTTTGTTAAGTAATCATTGTTATACCTGGAGTGGCTTCGTGTCCAAGTACCAGTTTGTTGTGGACAAGGTAATCATAAAACTTTACGATACTAAAGCCACTCATCTAATTAATAAGAAAACTTCCCAACTAAAAGTTATTTTGTCAAATAATTTTTGTCAAACTTGATATCAATAATCAATCGGTTTCAGGGGTAGGACCACATTAAAATAATTTATTACAATTTGTATGTATTCATATTGTCCAAGAAAATTCCGGGATTCGAACACAAGATATCGATGTAACAACAACAAGAGCCGAACGAAGCCGAATTCTACCTTAGAACTTTTTAGATTCAATGGCTGTAACAAATGGGGTAAAATTACGATTGTCTGCATTATCCCTCAGTAGACATATAGAATCTTATTGATTACACATGAATTCATTTTTTTAAAAGTCAGAAAGCATGAAAGCACTCATTATATTGTTAATGACTGAAGATTACAGATTCAGATTGCATACTGTGCGTAAATCATATCAATGAAAAATCAACTGTGTAAATTTTGACAGAAATTTGGACAAAAATTATAAATCGCGTAGTTTTGTGCACAGGAAGGAAGTAGTTGTTAGTTGATATATTTTTAAAATTATAAAAGTCGAAAATACTGTTTCACTTTTTATCCAATGATCAATCTAGTAATAAAATAAATAATAACAACAATGACACAATGGCATAATTTTCGTGGCATTGAACAGAGAATACCTCCGCAAAAGATTTTTTATTTTGATTAAAACTGCACTCTTCAGCAAGAAGACAACCAGGATTATGGACCTTGTGTGATGTTATGTGTGGGATAGGAAGAACAGAATGATCACCACTGATGATCCATCTGACAGACAAATCAGCAATATTGACCGGGATGGTCCTGACCTGTCATGCTG
This sequence comes from Cimex hemipterus, assembly GCA_039619505.1. NCBI lineage: Eukaryota > Metazoa > Arthropoda > Insecta > Hemiptera > Cimicidae > Cimex > Cimex hemipterus. The sequence goes on from CM077099.1 coordinate 33,263,476, forward strand.
AGGCATTAATTCCCAGGCTTTTCTATTCTAATATATAGTTAGTTACGAAATATTTTAGATCAGTACTGACTTCTATCAAAATGTGATTGAGTTATAATTTAAGCCTGCTTCGTGAGCATTTTGTCTTAATTCAGTTCATTGTTTTTAATAAATAATTATTCAGAAATCGTGAGATGCGGTCTGGTGTGGTGTATGTTTCAGAAAAACATTTTCTTTATCGTGGCAACGTTTCGATCTTTATTGAGATCATCTTCAGGGCTTGGGATTTACAAACATTGTTTACATTTAACAAGTACATATTGGATGTGGAAAACTGAATTTATACAATGCAAAATATATTTTTTATATATTCAACTAAATTATTTCTACTCACTCAAAGTGTTTGTTTTCTGTGTTTTTGAGCCATGCTAAATCTATCTAAATTGAGTCTACATGTAAACTAACTTTGATCAAACCCACTGCTTTTATGACAGTGTTGATTTTAAATTTTCATCTGTGTACCCTATTCCACGTTTTCCTTCGTGTGTTTCAAAATTTTAAACACATGTGCGCGGATGAAAAGAACACGCACGCAGACAAACTCCTACTTATTTTTACTCGTGGGCCATGTTCCAATCAAACATAATTACGCCTGGGTTAAAAGGAAAATTGAAACCATAACGAACGATACGTGAACTCAGACCTATTGTTTCTTAGTTCTACACAACCATTTTTGCATTGGCCATTATCAGTATTCGTGACGCAATGAGGTAATGGGCCTAGTTTACATCCTGAGTTTGCCGACTCACTATCAGATTCAAACCGACTCGGGCTCCAAATGTAGTCCATTTTGAAACGTACTTTGTCAATTTAAATAAATGAATCGTTTATTTCATCTGTAGAGCTGGTGTATCATCCACCTTTCTTATAAAAATTGCAGGATCGAATATACTCCTTATTCGAAATGATTATCTCATAATCAAATTTATTTACAAAAAATATATTTTATCTGACTTGGAATGGAAATTTATTTTTCCTGGTTTTTCAATATGGGTTTTTAAAATATAGAAACAATGTTGCAAAGCTATGTTCAATGGAGATCTCATCAGATATCAACAAAACACTCGGGGGTGGACATTTTGTCGGTACTCTACATTATAAGAAATATTTTGGCAAATTTAAATTGATTAGTTAATGGAAGGAAGAAAAATTTTAAAGGAGATTCCGTCTTGGGATCAACAATGGATTTAGAATAGACTTTTTGGCAACGGCAACGACTACTGTTTCCTGTTACTTATAATAAATAGTGGAACTTTTACATCTGTAAATGCATTTTCGATATTTGAAATATACATTGTGTACTGCTGCTATTGATCTATCCTCTTCTTTTAAGAAAGAGCTTTATGTTTTATAATTTTTATTACTGTATGCCCAATTTTAGATGTTACATACTGTTAATTTCCAATGTATGTTATTTAGCAAAACTACAATAAATTTACAAAATATAACAGTTAAGTATAATTTCTGTATTTATTTACATTTACTTAACATGCTTCACCAAAGCACTTTTAAGTGGCACTTCGAAACCGCTTGCTAACACTGTTGAATTGACTGAAATGGAAGAGAATGTGAATGTGAACGAGTCACATCTTCAGAAAAGATCGATTTTTTAATGGAATCAAGTTGCAGATTAATTTTCTAGCATACACATCTGCGTAACTTGAGATTAATCTTAAACTCAAGCCTTCATCATTTAACCGTACGGAAAACTCGGTAGTAATGGCACCCTGGTCGCCCCATGGTTCTAAAATTTCATCACCCAACTTATGGTGGGTAATCAAAAGACATCTGATGGGCTTCTGTGCCGCCTATTTTGCTAGCTCTGTCGTCCCAAACGGGGCATAACTTTGAAGGAAAACACCTGAACTGTGTTCTACTGTCGACTCAGATCATGATTCAAGTAGTTCCACACCCGGCTTTTCCCGGCTGTTCTTCTAAATTTCTTACAAATTCAAGTGAGTCGACTGGGATTAGCACCTCCACCTGGTTACTTCCGTATAGGACAGAATCAACTTCCATTGCACTGACATACCAAAAATTTTCATTTATTAAACTTTAAGTTATTTTCATTCGGTACAAATTATCAAATCTACTACAAGCACAAGCCATTCACGCCAATACTACAAACAACTATACACACATACAAATAAAAGCACACCCAGACACACAATACTCGAAGCCGAATATTTAAATAATAGAAACTTTGGGAAATGTTGATAAAAGATACAAAAACCTGCAAACAAACTAACACGACACAAATATCACAAAAATAATCCCACATGAGCACAAGAAAGATAAAACAATTAATCATTCACCATACAACTAGATGAAAAGCCATACAAACAATGCTTCAGACGGGAAGGGAAACGAAAATGAAATAGAATACGTCAGTTTACAGTACCTCAGAACCTTTTATTATTAATTTTTTGTTTATACATTCTATTCTTTAAAGAGGACGTGCATGGAGGGCTGTAGACAACTTCCTTCCAGTCGGAATAATCCAATTTTCTCACTAAATATTCTTTTCCCTTGTAATGTAAAACTATAGTGACATTTCAATTTACTTTTATTATGTTAATATAATATACTTACAATTCCAGGCAAGAATTGAAAATACTCTGGACGCGCTAGTTTACCGTACACGTGTTAATAACGTGTTGCCGGCTACATCCGGTCGCACGGGGAGGTCATCCATCAGTTGGCATCGACACTTGAATTGAAATTTTGACATTGATACGCGATAAATTGCCTTAGTCGTGTTTTCATATTTACGTTTAACCTTTTTATCGTGTGTAAATGATAGAAATTAACTTAAAAAACCTCAAAGTTGAATTGATAAGTATTAGCATGTTCGAAAATCGCACACAAATATAAAAGTCATAAGGAATTTAGTATGCAAACTACTTGAAGCACCAATTGTTTGACTATATTATAAAAAATATGATTAAAGAACAATACAGAATTTAGTGCAAGTACAGTGCGGGAAATAAATTCCTATAATGGCTGACCATAAATAATCACCCCTTCTTTTGACTGTTAACTGTTATTTACAATTGTTTTTTGTCAATTGTTTCTTGATATCAAACTGCAGTGAAATTTCTTATTATTGAGTTTTCATTTATGCGACTTGCGAGAAATGGAGAGATACGTTGTGTGTTGCTTGAATTATTTAACTTTACTTTATTGATTAAATTACATTAAAACCCAAATAGTGAAGCAAGCCAACAAAACGATTAATCTGTACAATTTTTGCCAATCGTTATGGGATTAGGCTATAGTTATGCTGAAACGGTCGTTATTCAGGATAACAAAATGCTAACTTATTTTTGTAAATTCAAGGTACTACAATGAAAATAAACTAACAGGTCCATAGTATTCCATTTGCGCCGATAAATGAAAAAAGATTAAACATACTTCTGGACATTTTTTTTGTTTTGTTATTAACCAATGTATTAATAAAATACCAATTAGTTAAAGAATTTGATGATCGAAATTGTCACAAAGAGGTCCGGTGTTCGAATGCCCTCAGAATTTCCTTTGTACTAATTTGTCATTTCGACACACCCTTACAGATATGACAATAATTTTTAATAAATATCTTTTAGTTAAGATTTTTTCCTTTTTTTATTTACGAAGGGACTTGAAGTTGAATGATCTTCTGTACTTCATTTACATTTCCAGTAAACTATTTCCACATATGTATCTGTTATTTATTCTATACTTTCGATGTGATAATTACTGTATCGATATTGGTTAACTGCTGCATCTAAATCGTTCAGTCAAACTTTCTCAGATGTTAGTTATTATCAAGTTCGTTGAGTACATTAAATACACAGCTTTCACTTGTATATTAATTAGTAACAATAAGTCAAAAGAAGTGTGGCACCCCGGTCTCCTTTTCGATTTTAATAATATTCTTCCCCGTATATACTATCTCATCCTGAAGTCCTTCCTGTCGGATCACAGGCTCAAGGTAAGCATTGGATCTGAATTTGCAGACATCAAGCCCATCAAGGCCGGAGTTCCCCAAGAGGTATCCGAAGTACCCAGCCTATACAAACCTACACAACATATACAACTAAATATTATTTTAGTTTATTTATAATTTTATTTTGAACAGGAATAATAAATTCCCTACCAGCAGAAGACAGAAGCGCCAGCCCGTAATCGATTCTTAAAATTGCAGATAAAATAAAACACTATTTATAAAATGTCGTGTTGGTCTGCGTGTTGAACTCATGCTGAACCGGCATGGGGTCATTTATTGGTTCCATATTCACTCGCTGGTTTGTTGAACTACTCAAACTCAACTCTCTGAAGATGGTGGAATCCCCGATACGCTTTTGCGTAGTCCAATAAACCAGCGAGTGAAGATGGATCTCAATATGAGACCTAATGACGGTTCAGTATGTGTCCTTACCCTAGAGTAAAAATAACGAATAAGTTAATAAATGTTTTTAAAACAACCCCTTTTTTTAAATTTGTGAACCATTTTTATCTTCATTTAAAACATTCTCATGTTCACGGCGGCAGCTACTGTTTGTTTACTGATTTTACAGTTCGAAACAATCCCTTGAAATTTCAGCATATTGCAAAAAATAAAAATAGTGACCAATGGATAAAATGACGATTTTACCATTAAATAATCTTAGATATGAACGCTTTGAAAAATCGCAAAGTTGGCATTTTAAAGAAAAAAATTGATATTTTAATAGCTTCGAAACATAAAATAGTGCTTTAATAAGATGTATCACACCGAGGCCTACTTATTTTCGTAGTGTTCTGAAAATTGGACTCTGAATGCCAGTTTCATACATAATTGTGTGTACAGGTCGTTTAATTATAGGTGTCAGGATACTCGGGGCATAAATATTTCAAGTAAACTTCACACCTCCGATACAAAAAAAAGTCCGTAAGAACTACGTTACGATTATCAACCCTTTCGCAGATATTCAACTAACAAGGATAGGTGTTTTTTTTTGGGGGGGGGGGAGGAATAAAAATAAATTAAAAACAGTTTACTTTCCTTTAAGAAGGCAACCTTTTAGAACTAGGTTAATTTGGTTTTTACAACCTCTGTATTAGTTTTCATTTTCTGTTTTTGCTTATTTTAGTGTAGATATTTTATCCAATTTTTCCTCTTCGGTTGTTAGCTATGCTTATTGTCTCTTTTTTATGTGTTTTGCTTAATTTTATTTCTTTTTATGTGCTTGTTTATTAAGTTAAAAGTTGGGAAGTAAATTATCCCCAGGGCAAAAAGTTGAATTGCTAGATAAACCCCATTTTCCGTTTTTCATATCATCACCAGCTTTCTCCCATTTAGCATGATAGTTCTACTTTTGGTCCGATGTAACTAAAGAAATGGGTATACCGCTAGAAGCTTTACGACACGAAGAGGTTTTTTTTGAAATTTGCGAAGCTCTAACGTGAAGTTTTCTAATACAATGGTTGCAAATTGTTTTTACAAATTTTAAATTTAACAGCTTTTGAATGAGTTAGTGTTTATTTCTTGTACATCGCATTCCCAACGCACATTTAACGCACTTTCCATTGCTGTTTTTTTATTTCTCCAAAAATGAATTGTTCAAGAGTTACTGGTAAATTTATGGTGAAAACCGTAGTTTAAAAAAAATTATGACTAATCGTAAGGGGTGAGAATCGGCTATTGTTCATACGATTTTCTTTTCCCCTGGAGTGTAAAATTCAACTGGCAAAGTTTGTATCGGAAGTAGCTTGATAACCTGTATTTTGGACCCACTTTGCCAGGTAAAAATTAATTTGAGAAGCATCCTAAAAATAGACCGATAAATTAACAATAAAATGATGATCGTCAAAGATTAAAAATCGCCTAGTAGCTCTTTCACATTGAACTTGTTTGCTCTATCCCAGAACCCGATCTTTGGGCTATATTCGGATCGCCTTGGAAAAAGGTTCATACCCAAAACGGTATTTTTCCCTTGGACGGTTCGATGTGCAACTCCGAAAAAAACGTCCCTAGGGGTGAAAAGGGTTGACCCGAACCGGCCGGAAACGGTGCCTCCGTCGACTCCCGGAGGCCCTGAAAGAGCGGGGGAAGCTCTTGCACCGCGCAAGTAGGGGGAAGACCAACTCTGGAGGGGGTAGACCATTGGGGAATAGGTCCTCGCTCCAACTCCAACTCCAGAAGACACCCCCCGGTCCCCCACAGAGCTCTTCGTAACTCGCTGGCTTGGGTCCCATGCCATCCCTTCTTGAAACGCTTCAGTCGAGTTGTTCAGTTTGTCGAGTACACTTCGTAAGCGTAGTGGCTGCCGAGGCCAAGAGCATCAAAACTTCAACCCTCTTTGGATTACCTGTTTACAAGGTGTGTTATTTTTAACTATATATATATCTTTATTTATTAAAACGTAAAACATTAACAAAAAATGTAAGAAATTCATCGAGACATTTGAATAGACAAAAACGCCTTTTGCAACATGCGAAAACCACCACCCACATGCGGCGATGACTAACAGCATTCTTAACAATAATGGCAACGCAATTACAACAACCATAAATTTAATCCTAGTTCTATAAGGATGTCTTTTTCTCCTTGAACGTGTTTCTATGTTACAACATTCGAGGACTGTTAGCCTTATCACAGGCGCAAAGCGTAAATAAATGTAACTCGGAGAGCACGTGATCCAAGAAGTGAAGAGCGAGTGGGGATTGAAATGTGGCCCGCAGATAGCAGCCTAGCTCTTCGACAGTTCCACCGTCGACGTTTATTCCCCATTTGGACGCCCGTTTTAGACAGTTTGCCTCTTGACGTTTCAACGATTTCGACCAAAAGGTTATTTTTTGGAGGTGAAGCGCGTTCATTCAACAATCCACTCGTCCAGCAGCTTATTCGTCGTAGGGTGTATAATGAAGAATGAATGCACAATCGAAAAAAATAAATAAAAAGTGAGTCTGTGTTCTGGCGTGTATAACGTAATTTGCATTCTCCATTAAAAAAAATTAAAACAATTTTTGTATACGCAATTACTTCTTTTAAGTGGCAACCCTCTTTTTTAACAAAAATTTGCAATAGTTATAATTTTTTTGTTTGTTCGATATTTTTAAAGAAAAATATAAGATATAGATAAGTAAAAAATTAAACTGAGTAAAATAATTTTACCAATAATATTGATATGGAAATAATTAAGAAGATAATTATTTTTTTTAATCTAAGGTTTATGGTTGAGATGAAAAATTATTGCCACGAGTGGGATTCGAACCCACGACCTTCCGCTCAATACGCTGCTCTGACCATTTCAGCGAGCGATACTTCGATCCCCTCGAACATCTTTTCATATCAACCTACGACCTATCGAATTTTCGCACTTTTGGCCATTTTTTCAAGGTGCTGGAACATTGGCGTATTTAGCCGTAGATCTTGTGTTTCGTGGTACTAATTTCTCATTAGTGTGTTCTCTCATCTCAACAAAAAATGTTATATAAAAAGAATACTTAATTAGAATAATTTATATGGTAAAACTAAGCAAATTTGAATTAATTTAACCAAGAAAATTTTCAATTCAGGGCAGTTGGCTCTTGGTTGATTCCTGTTTGCATTCGACCTGGCATCTATTTCATGAGGTTTTGAATGTAGTGCTGCGGAATATTTTCATACTCTTCCAGCATGCCATTCTTAAATGTTACAAATTCTCTGGCTTCACTGGGACTAATTTGGCTAGGTGCAAACAATTTTACCCTTTTAACAACTCGTCCCAAAGATGTTCGGTAGGGTTTAAGTTCACAAGCTGGCCGCTTCCAAGATTGAGACCTTTCCAAGTAGTTACCAACGATCCTAGCCTGTGGGGGCCTTGCCATACATTGAAATAAAACCATCTCCAATTAGTAACATTATTTTTATTTTTTAAATAATTAAAATGTTTAAAGAAAATTAAATGATTAGCTAAATAAAAAATTAAACAGTAAAATAAACGTACAAAAAATGTTGCCATGGAAACAATGACGAGAATATTCAATTCAGTACGGAGTATTTCCACCTCTTGCATTTGACTTGACATCGGATTTCTAAGATTTTGAATGTAGGCTGTGGAATATTTTCACACTCCTTCAACTCAACATCGCTGTCCCTAATGCCCGTAAGTTCTCTGGCATCACTGGGCGACTTTTTACCCTCTTTACGCCCCAACGGTGTTCATAGGGTTCGGGACTACATGCTGCATAAAATAAAACCGTCGTCACCTAGTAGTATATAAGGAAGAACTTCTGATAGCACATCTACAATGCATGCTGTTAACCCTTAATGAAGTTCAAGTTTGTGCAATTTTTTATAGAAATACTTACTCAGACAATAATACCACCAGAACGTTAGAAAGAAGCTTTACGGAAAACCAACAAAGAGAAATTGTCTATTCAAAGATTTATTTACAACATCCAATTTGTAAACAGAAGCTGGAGTTTTTATGTAAGTTTTATTTCCCCCGTAATCTTTCTTTCTTGATGGACCAAATATTGTAAGATAATCATTGGAGTATTGTTTTTTTGTCAAGATGGAAAAAATGTCCTACCGGAGGTCGAGCTCTCCCAATTGGTTCACGTGCCTGAAATCAATTGCTAAGTAAATAATTTTTGATAATGATAATATAATATATTATCTATTATGTATTAATATTTTATATTTATTATTAATATATTATTTAATATAATAAATAATTAATATATTATTAATAATAATATATTATCTATTATGATAATATAATGATAAATAATGTGTAAAATATTTTGCTTATAATGGAGAATGATCCGTAACTGAAAAAATAAAGCTCAGCTTGAGATTTACTCCACTGGCTTTTGTCTTCAACTTGAGTGGTTGGTCTGTGCGTTGTTCCGTTAGTTGTGCCCACTTGTATTGAACGATACCCAAGACCCTTGAAACTAATAAAAATCCCTTGGATTTGTGAAGAATTAATTGAAAATGTTTTAAATTCAACACAAATAAAAAATCTTCAAAATGGGACCTACGGCTTATTTAAAACTATGGTGGTGATTCATGCTCAACTATGATACGACGCGCCGTCAGAAGCGGTACTGGTACAAATGACTTTTTGACTTGTTTGATAAGCCGATGTAACACTTTAGAGATTCTGTCAGTTCAAAAATTTCTTAAACATTTTTTTAGCGGTTTTGCCGTTAGATAAAATAAACGTGAGGATTTGTTACTTGAAAAATGTACAAGGTAATTGAATTATAGACTGTGGTGGATATGAAATTAACATTCCATTGGTAAGAATCGGATATGAGAATTGAACCTCCAACATTAAGTTTCAATTTCCGTTCAAAATGATCAAGATTCAATTATTCAGTTCCAGCCGAGGGGGTCGGAAAATAAATCCCTCCAACTTAAACAAAAACAATGATAAAGCTTTCTCATACTATTTTTTTAAATATCGCATGTTTACAGAAGATAAGCTCAAACCTTGCATTTTGAGTTGGTATCTGTTGAAAATATTAATTAGTTGGAAAATAGGCAAACAATATACAAGCCATAATATCTCTTTATTTATTGTATTTATTACAATACTCCCCATTCAGACATTACACGCTTACACGCATTTCGTTTTACTAGTTGAGAAGAAGTCATTTTGTATGACCTCCTTTCTGAGAAGACCATAGATATTCCCATTTTAAACCATTTAACCACATTTACATGGTTTCTTTCTTGTATATACGTGTATATAAATAATTACAATATCTCTAAAATTCAATTAATTTGTGAATGTATCAACTAGGCTGATACAGTATCCAACAGTATAAAATATCCAATCAATGAAGTAATCCGTGTGTATCGTGTTCCACGGGAAAATCAACCCTAGGGAATTTGTATTGTACGTTTACATGATATTGTACTTGAGTAGTATTTAATGTAAAATTGAATGTAAAAAATACTAAATTAAGACTGGCAAACACATATATTTTTGTGTAAATTTATTGGGTTGTGGATTCCAAGTATTGACTATTAGTTGGTCAGACAATTCTAGTTATTGTGTCCAGGCCTCTATCTCTTTAATTGGGAACGTCTTAATTGGAAGGATGGGCAGTCCTGCTGGTGAAGAACGGTGTTTAACGACTTCCATAACAAAATTATTTGTACAAATAATGAATAAATTGTTTGAAATATGTTTTAAGAAGTGGTTGATTTGTTTTCGTCAAATTGTAGATTTTAGAGTTGAATTAGTGTAGCATTTTCTTTCAATTTTGCAATAGTATGTTTCTTATAAACGGCAATAGATACAGAAAAAAATAGTAATGTGGTACTCTTTAAAAATATTTTGTTTTGAAATTCTTTAAGTGAAGGCTTAGATTTTGACAGTAGTAGACTTTGATTTATTATTTTATGAAGAAATTTGGACTGAAACGGGTTCAATTAACATTTACTTCCTCATATTACTTTTATGCAAAATTAATGGGATTAATAGGATGATCAATGACAAATATAGCCGTCCTCTCTTCCCCAGTTGGGAATCAACCAAAGTGCATCGAGATAAGGTACGTTGCCAAGGTTGATTAGAGACCACTCTAAAATTGGTTAGTTACACATTTTAACACGCTCAGGAGTATTGCAATTCTAGGAATTTTATATAAATAAAAGATCAGCCTTTGTTAGTTTGCATGCATAATTCAATAATATTGGAACGTTCAAATACGATTTATCTCGTCTAATATTTGTCAAAAAAGCAGAATTTTCCCAAGGACGTGAGATACAGGAGTAGAGCAATGTTCGAGCACTACTCACTCGGCTTGCACTAAACCCGTCCTTGAATTGCAAAAATCGGCTTCCTGCTGCGTTTAATGATATTTGACTTTAAGTCTGATTGTAAAAGAAATCCACAAAGGACATCTTTTAATTTAATTACAATGTGATTAAAACCTTATTTACTTTGGTTCATCTGGGGCATTAATTTGAACGCAAACAGTTTTATTTGATTCTCACTTTATTGCTCTTATTGTTCAAATTGCTTCATTGCTTCATGAATAATCCCATAAAAAAATTCTCTATTCAAAATTCCTGGTATGGATTAGTTTCACTGTAGCTAAATTTTAAAAGCATAAAATTTTTGACTTTAACATCTTACCTCCAGTCACTCTGTGTATTCAAGATAATGTTTGGCATAAACTTAATTATATTATTTGCATTGTAAGAAAAACGAACTGCTTTTAAAACGCACTTCAACCCAAAACGACTGCACGGCAACATTTATCGTTCATTAGGGTACTACATTTATTATAACGGGCCATAATTTCCCTTGAACATAAATGCACATTATTGCCACATAAAATTTGGTTTTAAAAGTATAACCTTAACCTATGATAAGGCTAAAGAAACTTCAAATTCAGCTCTAATTGCTATAAATTATTTATATTAGAATGATATTTTTTATTTAATTATTTTTGATTGTTTGGAGATTGTGAGAAGCGGTCTAGTTAGATGTTTTAGAAAAACATTTTCTTTATCATGCCAACGTTTCGATCTTTTATTGAGATCGTCTTCAGGGCTCAGTGTTTGTTTTCCGTGTAGATGAGTCATTCTTGTATCTCGTGTTGAGAGTGCCACTAAATACCACACACGTAATTATTTATATGATAATTATCATACATGTTTTCTATACATGATACATATTTACGATACATTAGGATTTAAGCTTCATGCTCGTAGTTCACGAAAAAGTCTGACCAAAAATAATAGTACAAATTTAATTATCATCATTCATTAAGTCATCAAGATAATTGGCCATAGGTTCCATAAAGCATAAATTCATGTAGTAGTAAGAGTAAGATTTGTATGTTTGAATTTTTTCTTCCAGAAGCCATAATTAACTGAAACAATATTAGATGGGTGTGGTTGATTTCTATGACAGGAAAAAATTTCAAATGCTGCTGTCAATACTATAGATTATTTGTATTTAAATTTTCTCTGGGGTAATTTCCAATATAATATAGTATGAATAGGTTGATTTGTACGACAATAGTTAAGATGGCTTGTTTTTCCCTGCTTTTATCATTAATTGTACTATAGGAAGTTAATATTGCGAGTTTCTTCCTTGTATTAAAAAAAGTGCTAGAAATTGTACTAATCGTGCAAATTGAACCCAATTGCCAATCGGCCATCATTTCCTTTACACATTAATACACGTTATTGTCAGAAAGGGAAAGGTATTTTCTAAAAGAAAATTTCGTATAACGACAAGATTAGATTAGAGGGATATTTCTAAGAAAGAAAGAACTTTTAAGTGCTATTCTCATTGCTTAGATTGTTTATGTTCGAATTTTCTACTCGTGATTTATATTTTTATAGCACATAATATTTTATATTCTACTTGTATACGTATGTACAATATGGTAGGTTTATGTTTTCTTACTTGTAGTTCAAGAAAAAAATTTTCCTAACCCAAAGGTTTAGAAGAAATGAAATCAGCAGGGTTCATTAAGTCATTAAATGAAGTATAACGTCGGAAAGGATAAGGTTTTGAACAGTATGACATTTACTTCAAGAAGACATTTTAGGTTCCAATAAGATTAGATTAGTGGTTTACTTCTAAGCTAAAAATGCAGGAGGATTTCAATTACTGCTCTAATTCCAATAGATTAGTTACGTTTAAATTTTCCATTGGCTTTCTTTGATAAAATAGTGTGTAAAAATGTAATTTTTTGCCATTTTTACATCTAGAAATGTTACAACATTGGTTTTCTTGTATTATTTTGGAATGGCGTACCAATTTTATTTTAAATGTATTAAATAAAATTTGTTTATTTGACTTTAGAGAATAAGAAATGCATTTTGGCAAGAAATGATAATGTATAAAACTGCTAAAATCATGCCTGCCCGTATTTTATTTGTGCCACTCGATGGTATGACATGTAGGTCAAGAACAAGTACTCGTTTTAAGAAGTTATATTGTGTTGTTTTTTTATCATAAGCTTCCCATCATATTTATAGTTTAATAGGATATATTTAATTATTTTACTTACTTTTTATTTATTGGATCAATGTTATTTTAATGAAAGTTAGACATTTAGACTACACTGGCAAACCCACTTCTCATTTGTATTTATTTTTATATATTAATCAAAGTTCCCTGTTTTTTACCGTTTAATAATTGAATCCTTGTCTAAAAAAGTAAAAGAAAATGTAAATTGCTAAGGAAAGTGAAATATAAAAAAGCAGAATAAAATTTTTTTAAATTAGATTTTTAATTAACATTTCAATATCGCGCATTTCCTCTTCTTGCCTTAATTACATCTCGAAGACTCGTCGGCTCACTTTCTACCAGTCTTGAAATGTCTCTACTGGAAGTTAGCCCATTCTTTACGAAGAGACTTTTCAAGATCGTGGAGTGTGTCAGGATGTGATGGCCATGCTGATATTTTGTTATTCCATAAATGTAGGGTTCACGTCTGGAGGGCGGGATGGCCAGGCTAAGATCCACGTGGAGGTTCGTTTGTACTATGCGTGCGACATATGGACGAGAGTTATCGTCTATTACAGTAGGATTTTCGTTTTATTTAATCGAGGATAGGCAACGCATGATGTTCCAAAATTTCATCTACATAACGAGGACGCACCAACAGCAACCAACTGTGGGTACCACTACCCATTCCAATTCCCGCCCATACCGTCACTGAGCTACGTTGCAAAGGTTGGTGGTGAAAATTACAAGCTTCGCACCTTTCATTTCGCCTTCTCCACACTCTTTCACGCCCATCTGAAGATCGTAGAACAAATCTACACTCATCTGTAAAAAGTACAGCAAGCCAATCGTTTGAAGACCAATGGCTGTATTCTTGAGCAAATGCGAGCCCTCCAACTCTGTGTTTTGGTCCTCTTATGAGGCGAAAAACCATCGGTCCATATTGATTTAATGTTCCTCGAGCGTTCAGAAATTTTGACACCTCAATCTTTCTGGAGCTGATGAATCGCTTGTACAACAACAAGGTGCCGGTTTCAGAAAATTCTCGAAGTCATAAAACTGTTATCCTGTGGTTCTATTACCATAGGACGTCCAGAACCGGGCCTTCTATGGTAGGACCCATTTTCTCGAAAACGTCTAACCTCGTCTCTCAGTTTCGTAGGGTACTCCGATGGAAATAGCCGCATGCCTGATTGAAGTCTCTTATCATTAACTGCCACACCATGCGCAACATCCTCAGTACCAAGTGGCATTTTTAAGTTTAAAACTAAACAGTTTATTCTTTCAGTACTGAAATGAGACTGAATATACATTTTGAATTCCTTAAAAAGTAAACATTGAAAAATCCTTTACCCTTGTGTAGGATTGAGGATTAAGTTTGTTTACGTCTAATTGATATTTAAAATCCCAATTTAAAACATAGCATAAGCAAATTTTTATTGGTCAAAACGACGAGACAAATTAAGGATAGTATATTCTTTTATCGAGAAAATTGAAAAAAAAATCAATTGGAAGGAATTCTTTGCTTGTCAAGGTATATTGGAATTTCAATTTTAATTCGAAACCACCTGTTCCACTGCTTATTGATCTTTCACTAATCTTGTGTAGGAGGATTAGATTGATGTGGAAACCGTCGACTCTGTGCTATGAATATTCAAACAGGAATAGTAAAATTATAGGTAAAATAGTGTGGGAAATGTGAAATTGAATTAGAACAGGCCAGGTGGGCAAAGAATCTCGATGTAATATGTTTGTTTTTCTTTATCTTCTCAACTGTCTCCATGACTGGCGAGGGCACTCTTATCAGAATTGCATGATGAGCCTCAGCGGCATTTCCTGACGATCGTCGCATCCTTATTTTTGCCAAGGGAATTATTTATATTTTCATTTCGACATAATGATCCATGGTGTAGTTGTGTACTTTGGAGTTTGTTATGCTGATGGACTTTAGTTAAATGGCCTATTAGAATTTGTCGGCTTGTAAAAACAACTCGGAAGGAAAAGAAAATGTTTTTGTTGGCCTTTTAATACTGATTAGCGACAACTTTGGTGATTTTCTTGTGCTTGTTGCTATTTTTGAGAATGTGAGAATAAAATATTTAGAATCAATCGCGTCACTCTGAGGATTGATCGGTTGTTTTATTTCTTAAACATTGTAAACGCTTCAAATGAAACTAAAACGCGTTTAAATTTTTTTCTTTTTTCTTTTATTTATTTAGAAATCGTGAGATGCGGTCTGGTGTGTTGTAGGTTTCAGAAAAACATTTTCTTTGTCGTGCCTACTTTTCGACCTTTATTGAAATCATCTTCAGGGCCTGGGAATTACAAACATTGTTTACATTTATCATTTACGTAAAACATACTTATTTATACAACTGACCATAGATTTCCATACATACTATTTTACGTACCTTTCTAGGTACGGGGCCACTAACTAAAAAATTTGGAAAAATTAATATATTTTCAATTAGTCGAAAATAGGCAATTTGGAAATCAAATAAATAATTTATGATTGTATGTACAATAAAATAATCTAGTAATAAAATCTAGCATCTTAACTTTCAAATTCAACAGTGATACATTAACTTCATTTATGTTAAATTTAATTTATAATTAACTAAATTAAGCCAATATCTCCCACAAACTAATAATCATTTAAAACGTTCTTGGAAAGTTCAAATTCAATTTTTTAGTCCTTTTTAATTTATAATGTATAATGTCACTTTTATAATGTGTTAAGCGTTATTCTTAATCTACATGATAGATTTTTTTGCGTCTTATGTTTCTTTTGGCAGTAAAGGACGAATTCTCCTAGTTGGATTTCCTCGTTTGCCACTTTCGACCATTTCGTTCTAGAACGAGTTCCCAAGTGGAAATTCTTGAAAATGTCTCAAGACGGGTCGAGCAATCCCTTTAAATAAGACGCTTACGCCAACAAGGTGGTCGACCCCTTCGGAGATCTCGCCTCTGGCACGGGTACGTCGTAAGCTCACGATGAGGCGGGGAGAAGATTGGCCAAAGAGGATGGGCCGCCCTAGGAATACTGGACGATTGCCACTTGGTCTATTTCCGTGGGTTGGTTTGTGAGGTCTTCGGAGCGACCAAGACATATATCTTATCTCAGGCTAAACCAGGGCAAGGACACTATCTCCAATCTGCTCGACTCGTCCGCACTGCCTCTTCAGTCTTCGAATGATAACTCCGCTTTGAAAATAACAAACTAAAACATATTCCCATAGGACAAAACGTCGTTCGCCTACTCGTACGACAAATTAAACAATGACAATTAAACGCTACAAGAGCCGTCCATTTGTCCTCGAAAAGGCATTTATTCAAGCGGTCAAGTAGTATTATAAAGCAAATAATTTCTTTTTTATTATTTTTTTATAACAAATATCTCTTCTTTATAAATCGCATTACTTGATTCAGAATCCAACCCTGTATGGAAAAAATAAGGATAAAACTGGTTTTAAGAATTTTAGAAGCCACAAATTCCTTCCCTATATTGCTATTCTTAAACAGTTGGTCTTTTACTGCCTTCAGTAAAAACATACAATAGCATGGCTATTTAGTGATACCTGTGCCATTTTGTGTTCGTACATTTGATCAAAACCCTTCCCTCCTTTGGTAAATAAAGAAAGATTAAAAATAATATTTGGCCGTTTCAACGATCTTTCGGGTTACCCAATAATTAAAGGACCTCTTACAAATCTATCAGCAAGATAGGATTGCTTTTCTTGTTTTAAATGTCTGCAAATATTTTCTTTTGATTAATCTTTAATTGTATGCCAGTTTTTCTTTTATTTTAACTATTCATGTGAATTACTTTTTCGTTATTTTCCTACAGCAAACATGTTTATGATTTCTTGTTGCGATTTTGTTCGGGGAAATGAACTCGGCCAGTACATTTCCTATCTTTCTTCCTATTTCCGATCTTTCCTGACATTGCGTTTGGGCATTTAACCTTCATTGGCGGGGCAGGGTTCTAAGCAGGGTGAGACAACAACCGAAGCCCACCACTACAGGTGGCAAAATAGTGAAAAGTGTCCGACAGACCAAAACAGCAATTTATATACGTATTTTTAAATATATAACAGATAAAGGACATCCTTATACAAAAATATATATATTTTGGGTAGATAAAATGGCGGGAAGACAAAACGATCAAGGATCATTTATATTAGATTAGAACTCACTAAAGCTAATTTTAAAACTAAAAAACTACTTCAAAACTTGATTATTTTGTCTTTATTGTACCAAGCTGACAATAGGTGCAAAACAAAGATGAAAAATTCACCTAAATTACAGTAAAAAACCGACAGTTAAAGAAAGAGCCTAGTTCACGTCAATCAACTGTAGTCACGAGGTTAACAGTAAGAACTGCCGTCATCTAACCAAAATACTTGGTCAGTAGACTGGCGTTGGGATCCTCACACAAATCTCTAGCGACAAGAACTAAATACACAATTTGAATAACTACAAAAATTTAAGACTGAAATCAGACATGTCGGTAAAGAACAAAATAACTCACAAAAACCGTTTCATACTGAATGGAGCTGTTCATCTAACTCCGACCTTATTCCCTAGCTAGTTCTCCAAACTCCTTTCGATGTCTCCAGCCTCTTGATCAACAATGACCTTAACATTGATATGTTCCCGCTTCCTCAAGTTTCACTTCAATCTTTAATCCCATCCTAACCCTATTGATCAAGCCCTACTGGCGTAGTGTTAGTGTTTAGCCATACTTCATGTACAGGACACAAATCAATATTTACAACAACAAAAAATGTTACTATGTTAGATATTTCAAAAATAAGTATACAACTTGTACTTGCGCTGCCACTGGGACGGTGTACACTCGCGATTTTAATGTTACTAAACGTACGTTTTGGATATGCGCCATCTTCAGTGAGGAAGTCTCGAATATCAACATCCACCATTAACTTCGTTTTCTCAAACATACTGACTTACCTATCCTCGCAGTTTTTGTAAGATGTAAAGTGGCGAAAGTGAAATGCGTATGACTAGAAAATCAGGATGATTAAGATGCAGATTTAAACAATGGAGATTTCAACATAACGAAACGCATCTGACAGGACCAGCGATGATCCGAAAAGACCAAACTAGAAAATTTATAGACTGATCGCATATTCGGGTCTGAAATGAAAAGAAAGGATACATGTTGAAAGAACTTTGGTAACTAGGTTGCCACAGGTCAACTAAATACACCATGTAATCAACACCTTGTTTGTTTATTTGAGTTGACTATTCGTGTTTAAAGACGTAAACAATTTAACAAGACCCTGTTCTTCTTAATGTTTTAATTATTTTTTGTTGGTATTGTTTTATCACTTCTTTTTACAAGTGCTGATGAACCCGTAGTTTGATCATTTTTGATTATCCTGGTTTACCTGATAGCACGCGTTTCAACGATTGGTTGGTCAAGGTGATAAGCTGGGCGAGGAGGGAGCCCACCACTAAAGATGGCGATCTGCCTTGTGATAGACTAAGCCCAGGATGGTCTGGGCTCGAATCACTCAGCAGACCCCAGCAACAAAAAAACCACAAAAGTCTTTTCAACTGTTTAACTCCTCTATTGTTCAATTTAAACAAGTATAAAATTAAAAATGGAAATTACTAAATTTCAATATTTGCCCTATCTAATATCAAAAGTTACAAAACTTTCTGTGGATGGTAAGTTTTATTCTTTCTCTAAACCCTAAAAGGAAATATCAAGAAACTCCTTTCAATATTAATTAAATAATATTGGTATTGTAATTTTTAAGACGGAAAATAGTAAAAGTATACTTCACCGTGGAACCGTGTGAGTACACTAATTGTGGAGGAACCTCTAGGTCATCTTGTTCCTAAATGAACCCCCATATGGTCGAAGAAATAGAGGAAAGAAATCTCAGCTGTTGTTGAGGAACACTCTTAATGGTACAAACTTTCTTTTTAGTTGAAAATCTGTTGATTGGGATGCTACGATGTAAGTTAACAGGAAGTGGATCGTCATCTAACAGTCTTTATAAAATCTATAAGCCGGGCGTTATTTCTTATAAAAGTTTGAATGGAAATTTAATGTCTGATTGTCGTAAGGCACTTTAAAAAGGGGTATAAAAGAACTCAAAAAACGGAAAGAAGAGGCAAGCGCCCGGATAAAAGTAGGTGAGATTTTTTTATTGTTTCATTGCCGTGTTTGCTATATTACTATCGAGAGGTTTAACGATATGCTGTGATCGAGCCGAGAAAATCATACATGATATATGGGCTGTTCAATGAAAGTGGAGAAAAAGTTGATTCAATATTGTCCCACCAACCTTGTGAATTGTCAGTTCCTTACTACTAATTACGTACATATTTTACTTTGTATATTTATAAAAGTATCTGAAACTTGAAAGTACTTCTTTATATTTAAAAAAATATTTTTCTCGTCACTGGATATGGGAAACCCGTGGGGTTTTGGTAACATAGAAAGAATTCAGCGATTCAAGTCACTATCTATAGTTTCTGTAAGGAAAAGGTTTCGTTTAACCCCTTGGTGTGATAACACGAGGTCACACTTCTCATATCTCTCTAAAGGAGCAATCCATAACAGAACAAATCAACAAATTGCCGTGGAAGAGATTTCGAAGAAATAGACTTAAGACAATAGTTTAACAAAGTCTTTCAACGTTAGCAGTGAATAAACAAATTTTGTTAGGATATTCTAAAAATGTGGAACTATTTCCATGATCAATATTTTGTGCGCAAAAATGAAATAAAAGCGAGTTAATTTTTAAGAGTACCGAAGCTAAACAAAATAGTGGAAGAGTCCTTGTATTCTTCGTCATACCGTTTCTTCTCAGTGATTCATTAGAAAACAATTTAATCTTTTATTGACCTACACAGACAAGTGTTCTCCCTCGATATTCGTCGTCATTTGAAAAAAAAAATGCTTATCCGTGAATATTCCTGTTTCCTTAAGGAAGTTTTCCACTGCTTCCAGTAGTTCGCATTTGTTCGAAGGTTTCAGAGTTTTTAGAAAATCCGCCTCACTTCTTGCGAGCTTGCTCTTTTGACGAAATTTAATTCTCCAAATTGAAATCAGGTTTGGCTTTCCAACTTTGTACCGGTTTCCCTCTGGATCGTACCGGTCAAAGGGCAAATATCTTATTGTAAACCATAATAATTAATATGAATTTATAAATTTGGGGTCAGTTTCTCTATGCTTAGATCTTACTTTTGAACTTATATTTAGTTTCGTTTGTTCGAAGATATTATTATACGAATAAGTCTGAACCAGACCTCGGATAACCCGTAAAAATAGGCTAAAAACGAACAATCCTACTATAACAATTACTTATTTACATTTTTTAAATATACAATACGAGCAGATTTATAAATTTGTAAATTATAATTTGAAATATTTTTCCACAATAAATGGTCTATATTGACCTGTAACTAGAATGGAACCCGAGTGTACATGTTTATATTACTACAAGATTAAGAACATGGTAGGTTTTTGGTATAGGATTATACCAATATTGACAGTCTGACGAATCATAACAGGGAACATGATATGCCGTAGATGAATTATTTTTATAACTAAGTTTTCCTCTCTACTTCGTTCCATTCTCCCCTAGCGTTTAATTTCTCGGGTATCGTTATCAACAACCGAGTCTTATATGTTCGGGTGAGGCATTTGTGGATCGATAAAGATAAAGATTAAAGCTGTAACGCGACCCTGATACCTCAAGTAGACTATGGTGGAAAGAGCCGGGTCCGCGTTTTGCCCCAACTAGAAATCTAGAATAGGTTCGAGGCCTGTGAAAGACGCGTGTGGATCCTTCCAAGTTAAATTTAACTCGGAGTGTTGATTCTTTAGCCTTTCTCTGAGGCCCGAATTACCCGGCTCGAGACTCGAGAAAACGTTTTTTGCAATCGCAGGCGTCTGATGTAAAAAGAAACAAATGACAATATAGCATTCACCGAAAGAGGACAAAAGGTAACGATTTATGTACGAATTTTCTGCAAACACAGGCATTCTTACTTTAAGTTCCTAAAATCCTAAACGAGAGGGAGAGAGAGAGAGAGAGAGAGAGAGAGAGAGAGAGAGAGAGAGAGAGATCTGGTAACTGGGGAGATATGCGATTTGGAGGGAGAAAAAAGACAGAAATCGGGTAGATGAGTGATGGAGAGGGGGGGGAGAAAGACAGAAAGTGGAGAGATGTGAGATTTGGTGAGACCTCTTAGAGAGGGGGGAGAGAATTTGGGAGTTGTGAGAGATGAAGAAAATCAGGAATTGGAAAAATATGAGATTTGGAGAGAGTGTGAGAGAGAAGAAGTAATAGAGGGAGAGAACAACAAAAAATGGAGAGGTATGAGATTGGGAAGCAAAGAAAGAAAAACAAAAATTTGAGAGGTTGTGTGATTAGTGAAAGTCAGGAATTGGGGATAATTATAAGACTTGGAGGGGAGAGAAATTTGGGTTGTGAGATTTGGTGAGAGTCAGGAATTGGGAAAATGTGAGATTTGAAGAAAAGAAACAGGAAAAGATGGGGGAATTGGTGAGATTTGGAGAGAGAACTGTGTGTTATTGACTGATCAAATGAATAAGTGATATGGTGAGGAAGAAAGATTGATAGCGAGAAAATAGAGATAGATGGATAAAAGACAAATTAGGGCGGGAAAAGAAAGATAGGTTAACGAGCGAAATGAAGGAAAAGGTAAAAGAGAAATTGGGAGAGTCTAGATGCGTTATAGCGAGAGATGTGGTATAGGGAGAAAGAATGAATAGGATTGGTTTGATAAAATTTATAATTTGGAAAGAAGTAGTGAAAGTTATGGGGAAAGAAAAGAGTGGAAGATCTCGGCGAAAGAAAGATTATGGAAATTTAGTAAGAGATTAGGAAAACGTTAGAAAGGGAGACTGGGTATAGTGGTGAGGTGGTGAACGAGAGATATTGGGTGAGAAATTAAGAGAGAACAGAGGAAGTGTAAAACTGAGAAATGTAATGGGAGGATGATGCGAGATTGAATAGGAGAGAAAGAGATGGAGAGAAAATGTCAATTTACCAAGAAATAATTTAATCTGAAATGAATGCTTACTCTTCCTTCGTTAAAATGTTACACAGTGATAAAAAAAAGTAAAAATAAATGCTAGCCTAAATATAGGACTTTTTAGGTGAATGTTGTTTCTTTTACAGCCATTGGTGATTTTAGGTTCGTATGAAAGATATTTCTTAATTTCTTGTTTTGCGTTATGTTCAGTGAAGTAGTGAAATCCTTCATTATCCCGAAGTGCTTGTTTAACTGTTCAATCGGCCCCATTAGTTAATGATTGTCCTGGAAAACTTCCTATTTCCACCTTCAACCTCCAATTATGGCAAAATGTGTCGATACACCACGAAAACAACACAAACACGTATAACACTGTTGAAGGCGATCGCCACCCACACCCTTAACCGGAAAGAATTGTTAATAATTTAATGGAAGCCTCCCATTTAAATTGATACTCATATAAGTTTGAAATTTTTTGTCGTAGATAACGCCCTTGGATGATACGACGGGCAGAATAGGTCTCGACAATGAACCTACATGGCTTCAATTAACTTAATTGCAATTCTCTATTCTTCATCGGTGCTTATAGAGTTATAAGGTGTATTAAAAAACCAAAGCAATCTTTTATCCCGAAAGGCGACACGTGTTGAAAACAAACAACTGAGAATTTGTCTTTTCGGTTTCAAAATTGCATTGTAACAAATAGAATTTTTATTTAAAAAATAGATTTCTTGTTCCAAGACGAAAACTGGGTGGACCTAGTTATTCAACTTCTTATATTAATAGTATAGTGCCATGGCCGAGGTTTCATGTTTGGATAAGACTGTTTTGGTTAATTATCAAGGTTTTTTTCCATGGAATTGCTTAAATTGAATAGTCAATATTTCGAATTCAGACATTTGTTAGGCCACGACTACTGTATTGCTGCATCGCAGTAGCTCGGCACCTTGGCTCTGTCGCAATATTAATCGATTAGCTATTACGCGTCGAAAATTTATTGACAAAGCCTAAGATTACATTTCTTGCTGAACACCGTGGACTGATTTAAAATAAAGATAATAAATCGAATTTTCCCTTGATAAGAAGAGATGGATTTAAAAAGAAGACTGATGAATGTCTTTTAAAGCCTATTGGATAATTTACATTTGCCTTAAGATAATAATGCGTATAGTAGCCGGTTTTTATATTTTTTTGTATTGCTGATTTTTTACAAACAAAAACTTGCATGTATTATATACGAAATTGTATTTCTTAAGATTTAGCTATTTATAGTTTATAATTTTACTCATTTTCCTCTTCTGATGGAATGTGCAAAATCATAGTCGTCATTGTGTTCTAAATTTAAAAATAGACCCTTCTTTAAAAAGATTGTAAAATTTAAAAAAATGAAACATGGTTTTAAAAATGCATAAATCACTGCACCAAAATGTAAGAATTATGAACACCAAAAAAATTAATGATGTACTTCAGATCAATTAATATAGTCGAAGGGATTTTATAACGTATAAATTTATTTTAAAAGTTTTGTGACGGAAAACATTAAAATTTATAAGCTATTAATAAAATTAATCTCCATCGATCTGGTCCGTGTTATTACTGTGGTTGTTAAATTATTTGAAATCCGTTTTCCCGCCTATACTTTGTAATATTACATTCCTGGAAGAAAACAATCCAGTAGGAAAACAAAAAGTTTTATTAAATCATGGCTAATCAATATTGAATTTTTTCCTCAATACTGTACAATAACATAACTTTACAGCCACGGCCCTGGTTGAAAAAATGTGGTTATGGAGCAATAGGAAAGAGTACCGTAAACGTTTCTGCCCACATATTGATGAGACTGAGTATTCAATATGCAGATTTTTGTATTTTACTGACAGAAATCCACCCCCACCCCCCAAGTTGTTTTTTAATATCAAAACTCCCATATCAGTCAAAAATCTTAAGTTTTTCGATGAATTTTCGAAATTTATACGACAATTTATTAAACTATTGACGATTTAGCTCTCACGTTAGAATCGACATTTACACTTTCGGTCGTCTTTATTTACGCACAACTTCTCACAGGCTTTACATACCACCCTACGGACCCTCGCAAACTGGGACCTGTTATATCCGATTTTTGACCGTCCTATTCTCCCAACAAAGCACACATGGGAACGATTAAGTTCGATTTTTAATATTCACTATTTACGCCCAACTTCGCACAGACTTTACCAACTGAGGAATGTCATTCAGCCCTCTCACACTGGAACTGACTAAGTCCGATTTTCGATCATCCTTTTGTCGTCCAACTTCTTACAGGGTTTACCAAGTTATGGGCCCTCTCACTCTGGAACGGTTTTATCTTGGAAATACATCCTTTTTTGTTCAGATCTGCGACTCGATCCGAATAAGCTGGGATTTTTTGCCTTTAGTAGACGGCCAAAGGTCTCGCAATTCACCAGCTCACCAAAGCAAATACTTGCTTAACAAATAAAGAATGTTTGGGTTTAAAGTAACATAAAAGAATTAATTACAAGTAATTGTATTCAAGCAATTTTAAATAATAAATAAAATATTATATTAAAGCAATTCAAATACTTATTGTATGTACTTATTGTATTGTAAATTACGGCTTTTAGTTGAGATGAAATTAATTGTGATATATTAATTGGTCGAGCGGATCACGAAAATAGTGAATTATTTATTGTATGAGTTTAGATCCTAGAACTTAGGAGACCTATTAATTAAATTAACAAATTTTAAAAATGTTTTTCTGAAAAAATTCTACTAATTAATTATGTTGTTAATTAAGTTGGAAGAAAAAGTCATTATCAATTTTGTCATATTAGGGGTGCCATCTGGAAAATTAAATAATTCATCAATTGTAAAAACATGGAAGTTGTTAGTTTTGTTCAGTGTAGTAACGAGTAAGTTTGTGTGCATCTTTATATGAGCAACGTTTTATCTAGTTCAGTACTTAATTTTTTGTCTTTCACAAAAAAAAAAAAAATCTCATAAGAAATTATAGATGATCATAATGCAAAATAAAAAGTTAAAATCGTTGTTTTTTATACTTTTATTGTTACTCTTCTTGCTTCTTAGTAGGTTGTCTATCCTTCAATTGATTGATTCGGACAATGAACTCCTTCAACAAAAAAATTTGGTTCTTCAGATCCATCTTTGTCTTCTGATCAACAAACTACCGCTTTCAATTTAAAATTGTAAAAACCCACAAATACGAAATAAAGATTCATATTTCATGACAACCACTTAAAGGACAGACGGGTCCGAAGTCTGTTCCTATGTGAAAGTCCGAGTCGTGGAACTAAGTTTTCGTGGTCGCAGTCGTACGACCCAACAGAAAGAGTTGCTTAAGTTAAAATAAAGCGAGCCGTTCTTAAATTATGAAGGAATGCGGGTCAGATTGAGTAATATAGACAAGAGGTTGATGAATTAGGTTTTCTTCCAACTCGAGGGAGATAAGATTATATTTTGTCGGTTCATCGAGGAAGGAATAAAGATTGGAAACTTTTAACTAATCAGAAGGGTAAATACAATACAATTTAGTCATTAGTATTAGTTTAGAATGTTGTGTACTTGTAAGAGGCGTTTAAATTACGCTATTGATTCAAGTTGTAATCCTGAGCCTTTGCTTCTGTACTATAAAATGCATTGGTGTTTGCTATTTTTTTTTTGTTTTATAATTGTGAACGGGCTGTCGGTTTTTGTGCTGGGCCACGTCCAAACTGGGAATACGTTTTTCCTCTTTTACCATTCTTCTCAAAAGGCTTAAGAAGAAGGTATAAATACTCGAGTGTTTACAATAGAACAGCGTAGTCGCGTAGGTGGGGGTCCTCGAGTCTTATTAGGCGTGTCCCCGGCCGCTCCGACATCTGTGCTTCAGCTCCGCAGTCTTCGCCGTCTACTCGGCGCCCATGGCTTAAGGACGGCAGCTCTACCCAGATATAAGGAAGCTCTTTTGCCACTCGGCTCTTACGCAAGAAGGAGGGTGAGTTTTTCAAAAAAGTCGAAGGAAAATTGTATTCTAGTTTGTTCTTGTCTTTGGCACGAGGCGATGCGTGGACGATGGCGACGGTCTCTTCTGACATTAGTGAACAGTTGATTTTTATCGATCGTAAAGGCGCGTTACAGCAGGGTGCTGTGCGGGCGGTTGATGAAAGGTTTCTTTGTGGCCCAGAGTCGGAGGCCGGAGGTCCAATCGATAGACGCCGTCGTTCTGGAGTAGATGACGTCAGCCGGCAGAAGCCTCCTCCTGGCTCCGCTCGTACGCCTCGGCGGGATCTCTCTTTTTAGAGAAGCGTCTCGGCTCGAGGTCGTCTTTTACGTTTGTAGTCTTTTTCCGTCGTAGACCTCTGCCAATCCGGGTGTTATCCGGAGGGCCGGATGATCCGTTGCGAGTCGTATCGCGGCACAGTGCGCCTGTGTAGCCGGAGTGGGGGCCGGCCCCTCTCTCTTCCCTCCCAGGGCCGCACGCTTGAGAAATTCTTCAGCATTTGGTCAGAGCCCGCGTCTCGTAGACTTCCTGCGTGTCCATCTGATCCCCGCGGCCGGGAAACCGCCCTCGACCCCCCGATGTCTGTCAGTGTCCGTCTTGTGTCAATCTAGTCATCGCCTCGGGGGATGTGTTTCAAAGGGTCTGTTTTTCTGTTCCAGCATTATGGCGGCGCCTTCCATGGTCAGTCGAAGTGGGGATAACTTAGTGGTGCGGAGTGTCGTGAGTGGGGACGCCCTGTTCGGCACAGAAGACAAACAAGAAGAGGAGTTCCAACTGTTCGACACCTCCAACAGCGGTGAAGAAGACCACGGAGGGGAGCTTCCCCAGTGTAAAATCAAACGCAACTACACCTGCGGGCTCTGCGACTATTACACGCAGAACCCCAGGTTTTACCTTTATCACCAGAAGCACGTCCACAAAGAGAAGATAAGGATATACGAGTGCCCCAACTGTCTATACGCTTCGAAACACAGTCAGAAGCTACAACGCCACATGCATATGGTGCATGTGATGGGGGCTGGCAAAAGAAAAATTTTAAAAGCGAAAGCGAAACCTAAGTCACAAACTAAACAAACGGCGGCACCGGCGCAGTCACAGCAAGAGCCGACTCCACCGACTAGTCACGCCGTTTTCGGCAACGATCAAGAAGACGACCAGGAGCCAATTTACGCAGACGACGGCACACCGGTGTACAAATGTTCCGTCTGCGACATGACGTCCAAGAGTCAAGGCCTCATCGCGAGGCACGAGAGAGTCGTCCATCTCAAAAGGAAATTCTACCACTGCGGCAAATGCAATTACGTCACCCATTTGAAGGCCCGCTACACGAAACACGTCAAGTACCATTCGATGCCCATGATAAAATGCGACCTCTGCGATTTCAAGACGCCCTACAAGTGGAACTTGGATAGGCACAATAAAAACCACTTGGGCGACGGCCTGTTCAAGTGTTCCATCTGCAACTTCGCCGCGGACATCAAGCAGAGCCTCACCGTACACGAGATGAACCACCACATCCCACCCGTCGGCCATATTGTCGCCGCCCAAAGAAGACGATTGAAAGTCGGCGCATCCGACACGATGGGCCTCGTCACAGAAGAAGACCAGATCGAACAGGGTGAACTCGAACTTCTCAAGATGGAACGGGAAGGCGCATTCGAACAGGTAATTTTCATTCTTAAAACCCAACATACTCATTCATTTCAAGAAAATTAATTAATCCATAATCTTTTAAAGTCACATGTGTACACTGCAAGTTTTTAGAGATAAAGAACGCCCTTAAGACATCTTACAGAATTCCCACAAGACATTTTTATGATTAACAGTATTTACACTTTTCCTATTTACAGTCTTGTCTTTAGTTTTTCTCGACGAATCAACACTTTCCCGATTTAAAGCAGTAAATAAAATGACACTCCACATTAACTTCATCCTTATCAGCGGCCATTTTATGATAAAAAAAAGGTGGTTGGGCTAGGAACGAGGAGGTTATACACGTAAATTCAATTATGCTTATTCTCGTTGGTTGCGTCTTGAGTGGTTCCGTCCATCCATAAATTTAGATTTGGAATATCAAAAATTCGTGTTGAACGAGAACGAACTGGTATGAAATCATTAATTTATTTTATGACAAAATGTTTTATTTGAAATCGCACGTTTCTACATTGCTGTTTACACCATAAGACCTTTAGTACCTATGTTGATCTTCCCGTTCAGAAATTGATAAAATTCATTAACATTTCCAATTCTCACCACTCCATTATTGGCAATTTTTTGGGGGGAGGGCTTTTTAATTTGTTTGTACCTGTATCTAATATTATATATTGAACTTTTGTCTTTATAAATAGGAGCTACACGTGACTCGTAAAATACATTATACATTAAATGTTTATTTAACACTAAACTTTTGAAAATACAAATAAATTATATTTACTTTTCAAAATATTTAATTGTTTTTTTATGGGGGAAGGGTTTCAACTACATACTGTATCGTATTTTTGGACAAGTTGAACTTACAAAAAACGTTCATTTAACGTGAAGTGTGATTTATCTGGAAAAAACGAAAACCATAGAATGATAAAGTTCATAAAGATTTCAGAATTACGGTCAGAGATTATGCAAATTAAAGTTGTCGCCAAACATTGGATATAATTAAATGCCATCCTCAGGCCAGTTTTTGAACACTTAAACATTTAAAACATCAAAAATTTGTCAATAACCGAATATGAGGTTTATGGGTGCCGTAGGTAATGTCAATAACTTGGTGTCAATTTTAATATGTAGTCTGTACTACTTATACAATCCATCATCATTTTTTATGCAGGAGTGTTCTTAAGTCAAAGTATTGTTCAGTCCCATTAGCATCAGATCCCTTTTATTTAACAAAACCTGCAGAATTGCAAGCCTTGCACCATATGCTTCATTTTTCTTCTCTAAAATTGAGTCTGTTGCCAAAGTGAGGAGGTTTTGAGCGTAAATATAATTAAATGCATTTCCAGTTGGTTGACTATCCCATACAACACCCACAATTTTTTTTCATTCATGCCACACAATTTCAACCATTGCATGGCAAGAACTGACACAACCGGAGAAACTGTACAAAAGTAGAAACTCCTATAGCACGCCCATTCCAATATTTTTCAGTTTATTCTTCATATTAAGATTCATTTATTCTAAAATTCACTCCAAACAGTTGTCACTCCTGATGTACTGACCCTAGCAGACCCCCTAGTGGCTTCACATCTTAAGCCAGGTGCCCAGGATAACCAAAGGGGCAAATTATAATCTAACCCAATACTAACAATATTTAATAAGACAGTCCACCAATAAATGCACTCATGCTGATTAGTTGGTGGAGTACAGAATATCTACCATGGACCTTCAAACAATGTCGAGAATTTAATCAAAATGGGGGAGAGTTAGGGAATAAAAGAGGCTGCCACAAGGCCTACTGCACTTTGACTTGAATAGATCCATTGTGCTTCCCTTTTTTTAAACTCACTGGCCAGCTTCAGGTTGTTAATAAACCTTCATAGCTTTGCCAGTGGCTCCTGGCCCAAATGAGTTTTTTTTTTTTTTTTTTTTTTTTTTTTTTTTTTTTTTTTTTTTTTT